>JAAXCT010000061.1:1200000-1755231 GCA_012490785.1 Eragrostis nindensis | reverse complement strand
AAACAAATACGATATCGGTATTACGAAATATGGAAAAAAAAACAGAAATACGTGGTGATCGGGAATCGATATTAATTATCGGTAACACAAACCCACGGTCGGGTATTAGCTGTACCACATCATTGTATAAAAATATCAACTGTGAATATATTTTTTTTACGAATTGTGAATATATTATTGGTACCTGAACTAATTAAAGGTATCATAAAAGACTCGAGACATTTCAAAAGAGATGTTCAAATTAAAATGTAAAAAATATAAGTAGCGAATCATCATTTATTGCCTATTTGAAATATAATATATATTTAGTTGGCTAGACTAACATAAAACGGTAAAATATTTGCCGTAATTTCCGGTCTAAAACGGAAATTACCGAAAACGATCAGTAAATTCTAAAATCGTTTTCATTTTTATGTCCACTAAATACTTTCACTTTTGTTTTTCTTTTTTCAATTTTATTTCCAACTACTACGATCGGGAGAAGTCGAAAACGAGCCTCGGTTATCGGTTATCTGATAAATGCCGTTTTGCTTCGTCCCTAGTTTCCACGTTCCTACACTCTCCAAACCGGGAAGAGGAGGAGAATAGTTTCATCTCTTATTTACCGACCGGATTAGTTGGCAATCTGATACCAATGTGGAAAATAATTAGGCTTCAGAGATATTGAAGGATTGGGAGAATTGTTCTTATGATTGCTTACAAATGACCGACATGCCTCTCCTTATGTAGAGAGAGAGCCTGCCTTATTCCTATCAATGGCGTGAGTTGGGTAGCATGTCTCGATAAATAGCATGGCGTGAGTTGCAAAACTACTTCAAAGCGGTTGAGAACTAAAGATTGTAACTCTGCCGTGAATCAATAGAGCTCTTGTGTTTTTGCCCCAAAAAAAAAAAAAAAACTACTTCAAAGCGGTTGAGAACGCAGCAAGCAGCATAGTATCTGATCGACCATGGTGATGTTGACGCGAAGTATGGCGGCGAAGAGACCGCCGTTGTTGCCACGTCGCCGCGAGCTCGCGGCGGCCCATGGATGATCTCAACGGAATACTTCCTCCGGTTTTAAATTGTTGACGTTTGACTATTTTTGAGTTACGTTTGACCATTCGTCTTATTCAAAATACTAGCTTAAATATGTAAAATTATAAGTTATATTTCTATTTCCTTTAGTGATGAAACTAATCATCACAAAATTTATGATAATTTTTAAAATAATTTGAATAAGACGAATGGTCAAACGTAACTCAAAAATAGTCAAACGTCAACAATTTAAAACGGAGGGGAGTACGAGCCACGTACGTCAACCCAATCCGCGCTAATGTTAATTTGGGCACCGTGGTGGTGGCAAGGCAACCACTGCAAGTTGTTTAAGATCATTACGTGTTGATTATTAATCCCTGTTTTTCGAAATGTGCTGCAGTTGCAAGGCCATGCACCCGGCGTGCAGCGACCCCGCCGTCGGGCGGCGCTGGAGAAGGAGACCGCGATGAAGTGGGACGACACCGCGCGCTACCACGCCCTCGTCGTGCGCCTCGCCGCGGCGTCGCGCTCATCTTCGCGCACCGGCGCGCACAGCAGGGCGCCGTCGCACTGGACCGGGCGGCGGCCTACGTGCTCGGCCTCCTCCTCTGCAGGGTCGACGGCGCCCGCGACGCCGCGAAGCGCTACATCGCGCAGGTGGAGGGCAACGTCGTCGCCGGCAAAGGCGGCGGGGGTGGTAAAGCAAGTGGACCAACCGGGAGTGCCGGCGGTGCCGGACGCAAGCCCTGCCGGACGCGGCGTGGAAGATGGCCGGGCCACGGGTCTGGGCGGTGACGAGGACGGACACCGGTGCACGGCGAGCGGCTGCGGCTTGCCGGAAGATTGGAGTGGCGACGCTGTCTTCTCGACGGTTGTAGGATAAGGCACGAGTCGAGTTCTTCTCGCTCGTGAATAACCTGTGTCTGCATCTTAATGATGACATTACTCCATCAGACGCATGTTTCAAACAAATGAAATACTGATATATGTATGTCTCCATGATATATACAACAGAGAAAAAGCAGAGCAGCATCACTTTTTGGGGGACAAAAGAGCATCAGCAGTTCAGCACTTGAGATGAAGCCTTGCCAAAATATCGTTGGTTCAGAGTTGCGATTTCCAGATACATGTGTCGTTATCATACCACCTAAAACATACTAGCCATGAAAACGAACTTAAATGCTAGATTACGCGTCATTAACACGTCTGAGCAAAAGCAGCTCATAGCTCTCAAAACGGGATGTGCAAATAACACCTACTAATCTTATTCACGGCAAGTGACGGGGCTACTCTCTACTGCTTGAAGAATTCCTTCAGCTTCACCAGCCAGAGGAGGTACTCACGGCTGTCCTTGTTGATCATGTACTCGTGCAAGAAGTTTGTGGTCAGGGGTGAGATGCCGCGCAGCTCCAGGTACTTGTGGAATGCCTTTTGCAGGTTCTCATCAAGGTCGCTGCAGCAGAAACGAGTATTAGTTACTACTTATCCGCCACAACAAAAAAATTAACCACGTGCTCATCTATGGAGGGAATTAAATGAGCTAGCTAAGTTGTGTTTTCTTACTTGAAATCAGGACCCTCATATGCTATCAAGTCTTCCTCGATCTCCCCTGACCTCTGGGTCACGGACAAGGAGTCGATGATGACCTCATCAGGATAGGCAGTGCAGGTGAATTCAAGGGTAGGACCATCTCCCTTGGAGACGGTGACGGTGAGAGGGATGCTGGACTGTGGGGGCTTCTCGCCTTCATCTTCCTGATTTGAGTCTCCCTCCGCGTCATCTTGACCATCCTCGCCATCCTTGTCATGATCAGGCTCCTCTCCACTGACTAGGCTGGGCATGTGAACCTGAACCTCGATCTGCTCATTCTGGTAAGTTCTTGTAAGGGTAATGGCATTCATCCCCTTCTCATCGATGATTTTGAAAGGGAAGTTCTCTGGAATCTGCTCAACCTGTTTCAAAACGGACAAATGAGGATCCAACATTGCAATAAATAAACCAAAAAATGAACATGTAGATCTTCTCACAGTAAATATTGAAACTCCAACATGGTTTGCAAAAGATATAAGACCGAACAGCTTGATTCTTTCCTGAGTTGCTTAACTTTGCCATAAATTCTGCCAAACATAGATTATATGCAAGGGGCAGAAAAGGTGTAATTATTCCTAAGACCAGCAGGCATCATAACCACCACAAGCGACAAGTTACATTCAGTCTAGTTCATGTGTACGAATGTGATTCACATGCCCTCGCTTCTACCTATTATCAACACAAGAATATCAAGCATGAACAAATTAAATTAAGCATTTAAATGGATAGCAGTGCCTAGTTCATCTGTTTTCAGTTTCTATTCCTTTCTGTCAGGTCAACACACTCAATCACTTTAGACTGGAAGGATAAAGACAACAAAACCAAGCAGCCACCAAATATGGGCCAATCTACTCCATAAATATCAAAGGCACCAGAAGGCACAAGAAAAATTATTTCATCACAGACAAATACACTTATGCCACAGAAGTAGCAAATGCAACACTAAAATCTACAGTTAACATGGACATGGAGCCAGATAGACGGAATTACCAAAGAACTCGAATTTGGTAAGGAAACACACAGAAGAGCAACCAAATATTGCCTAAATACAGAGAAAATACGAGCATAGGGTTTCTGGTAAACAGAAATACAGGATTACTCTGCCAATTGCAGTACTTCTAACAGATTGGACCAAAACAGCAAGAGACCAGACTGCAAAAATAATAGATCCTAAGCTTCACAGTATATCAGATTCCAATACGCACCGCTGCAGCATGATGCACTTATGCACAACACAAATCACTAAATAAACTAATTAACAGGCCAAGATTTACTCGACTACATTCTCGTTGACGCGACTAAAATTACACTAACAAGGGTTCTACATTTAGAGCGAAATAGCGAAAGGGGAAATCCGCGCACGTACCCGGTCGTGGTCGTCGCAATCCTTGGCGTACTTGATCTCGGCGTCGATGACGCTGAGGAGTTCGGCGTCGGAGGTGGGCTTGGTCGCGGGCGCCGACGAGAACGGCATCGCGCGAGGCTGCGGCCGCGCCGCGGCGGCGGCAAGGGGTCGGAGGAGCGCGGTGCCGCGTGGCGCACCCGAGGCGGCGGCGCGGAGAAGGGGCACGGAGGAGGCCGCGGCGCGGCGGGCGGCGGCGTAGAGGGCCATGGCGAGAGAGGCGGCGGCGGCGAGTGAAGGTTCACTAGGGTTTTCGAGGTTTAGAGAGGGAGGGCCGGATGGGTTTAGGATGCTTAAGAAGGAAGTGGGGCCTACTTTTCAGGTTGCGGTGCTGTTCTTCTTGCGAAAGAAGAAAGGAATTGGCCCGTCTATGTTTTTCAACCCATTTTATTGTTGCCCCCTCTTCCAAAAAAATGCTCGATTGATCTGCTCCCATTCCATCGGATTGATCTGCTCCCATTCCATCGGCAGTCAATGCTTAACTTTCGGTGAGATGGATAGTGTTAAAAAAAAGTAGTGCCCTGTGATAAAAATCAACGGCGGTAAAAAATGTGGAGTGAAAGGAACTCAATTTTCGTTCACAGATTATCTCCGGTTTCTGCAAGACTAATAACGGATCATTTGTTCAGAAACGATATTATTATATCTCAGGTACCAAAGAAGCTAGGCAAGCCACAGACTATAGAACGCCACAAGAAGTTTTCAGGATTGTTCTAATGCATTGCGCTTCTGGCAAGATTCAGACTTCAGAGCGTGCTCCTTTCTGCACATGATCGCCCCAACCATCAGAATTTTACATATATTTAGATAAGCATCAACCACATGGTAACAACTGGCGGTAACAGCTAATTCTTAGTTTTCATGAAGCATCGCTGGTATCTAACTGCTCCTATTTTGCCAACTGATACAGATGCATTTATCTCTAGTTTTTTTAGCGAGAAGAAGCTTTGCGCAGTCTTAACTCATACTAAGGCTAGGCTACCAAAAAATTGTTGCCAAATCCTGTTCCTCATTGCTTGACGAAATCCTTCAGCTTAGTCATCCACCGGATGTACTCCTGGGTCTGCTTGGTCACCATGTAATCGTGCATGTAGTTGGTAGCTGATAGCGCGATACCCCTTTGCTCCAAGAACTTGAATAGGCCTTTCTGCACATTCACAGGGAGCTCACTGCAATAGAAATGAGACGATAAAAGAGCAGATTAGTAGCTGCCATCGTATCGTAGGACCCAAAACTGAATATGAGAACTGTTATTTCTTACGTGAATTCAGGGCCCTCGAAGGGGAACTTCTCTTCTCCCTCAACCTCTGTTTTCTCCACTATTAACATATCATCAATGGTGATCTCCTCGCGAAAGGCTGTGCAGGTGAACTCGAGCTTCGGGCCAGAGCCTTTGGAGACTACCACCTTTAGAGAAACACTGCTATCTCCGGCACTCTCATCATCTTCTTCTCCCTCTTCATCATCCTTTCCAGCATTCTCACCATCACCCTCACCGTCTTCGTCATCAAACTCAGGGCCCCCTTCTAGATTAGGCATGCTGACAATGACCTCAATCTTCTCATCCTTGTAGTCCCTTTTCAAGATAACGACACTCATGCCCTCTTCATCAATGATTTCGAAAGGGAAATTCTCTGGAGCAGGTTCCTGTCAAAAGAAGAATATCTGAATACATTCAGATCTTAAATATCTGCATGACCTCAGACTGACGTGAAGTGCCTACAAATGAATTGGTGTCAAACAAGCATGTAAATTTTACAGGTGAATGTTACATATTGCAGAAAGTTCATTTTTTATCATAGATTTTCAGGATTGCGCGTCATTGGATAATCAGTCAACCTCAGTCTAAGTTTGAACATTGCTCTCTCGTGGAGCCTCAAGTAGCCACGACTTGAAACCAAACCCTCAACAAACTCAATCATTGGCCCCACGCATTTCTAGTCATACTACTCAAAAATCATTAGAATGATTGGGTGATATGACATCAACTGAATCGTTGCTCAGAGGAAACACAGACCAAACATATCCTTCGCTTCTTTGGGGAAACATTAATATAAGCAGGCAGCATGGAACTAAACTAAATAGTAATACATATGAATGATGGCTGCACAGTTTACACGCAAAGAAGAACCTTCTTGCTTTACTGGTTACACAAGTATATATACCTAAGGAAATATATGTGTAAGACACACAAGAAAATATATGTACCTAAGAAATTAGACTCTTGAACGAGAAGCAAATGGCAAGAATATCATATTCGTTAATCTGGCTCGTCCAAAGGGACAGTGAGCAATAGACGGAAGGAACTTAATGCTCTTTACTGCAACCAACTCACACGGCAAATTGGCTAGTAATGTAACCTCTGACAGAATATAGACAATATGAAGTCACCGAGAAGGGATTGATATTAGTGTCAAAACATGAACTGGTCGACCCACTACCAACAAGTGTTGCTCAAATGTCCATTTGGATGATAAACTGTCTCAAATTCCTCCCAATGTAGGCATGAGAAAGCTCAATGTGAACTATCACTAAGTGATCAGATTACCGAAGGAACAATTATTTTACAGTACAATACCATATAACTATCGCCTAAACCGTCGAACTAAAGATGCATTGGCCATTTAAACGGTAAATTATTCAAAGATTGACCATTTGCACTGACAGTGACAAGTAAACAGATATGTATCATTCACAAGTCATCATCAGAAAATTCGATTGAATTTAAGTAGAATTTCCTTCGCCATGACAAATTACTCTCTCACAAATCCCAGGACGCTTCTTATACGCCCCTAATCCCTCTCAATTTTACGAGGGGGTTAGAAAAACTGAGCTGGCCCGGATAAGATAACGGGAGGGCGGGAACCCAGGATACCTGCTCGTCACTGTCGAGGTACTGCTGCGCCTCCCTGATTTCAGCGTCGAGTGCTCCGGTGAGATTCCCGGCGCCAGAACCCTTCTTCTTCTTGCCCTTGACCTTGCTGTCCAACACCACGGGCGCCGAGTTCGGGCCCTTCGCCGCGCGGAGAGGAGCCGAGAGTGGCCGCCGGGGCTGCAGTATGGCGCACGCGCCGGCGGAACCTCCGCAGGCTGCGGACGGGACGGAGAGGAGGAGGGAGGCGGGGGAGGCGGTCGCGGAGACGAGCGCCATGGCAGTGCGAGGAGGGGAGGGAGGGAGAGGGGATAAGGCGAGAAGAGGAGGAAGAGGAGGAAGGGGTTTGCTTGGGTTTTGGATGGGGGCGGATTATATCGGCAAGCGGTACGGTATGGCCCACATGTCGGTGGCACTACGAGCTGTGCTGCCAGTGCAATTGCCATTTTCGAGGAAACGGTAGAAAAGGGCACGTCTACATTTTTCTACATTTTGTCACTCGAATAAGCCCCACCGTCACCTGAATTTTTCGGATTGAGATGTCTACTTTTTTAAATAGTGATTTTGTGTATATTTGAGTCACTGACATGTAGTCTCAGAAATTATAAGACTCATGCATATTTCTATGTGTCATTGATTCAAAGACACACAAAATTACTGTTTATAAAGGTAAAGAATCTTTATCTAAATTTTTCCACTGCAGGATCTAACTCCAGCGGCTATTGTGTTTTTTTCCAACTAGCACCCTTACTCCTCGCCACCCACCCACGAATCGCGCCCGCGGCCTTCCACCCCCCTAATCCTTCCACACCAAAAAAACAAAGTGCCATCTTGATTTTATCTAGTGCTCATTATGAAATTATGGGTACTCATTGTGTAAAGCTTGATTATCTAGTGCTCACTGTGAAATTAGGTGATCCAATGTCATGGGAAACATATTTGAGTCTTATAAGACTTCTAGGTGACAATGTTCGGGAAAAAAAAACTCGTTGTATAAAGCTGAGTTTTAGGTGATCCAGCGTCATGGGGAAAACATTTAAGTCCTAAAAAATTGTTAGGTGACAGTGTTAGAAAAATAAAACTTTTAGGTGAGCATGCGACTATAGGTGCGCTTTTCTATTCCCCTTTACGTATTTGTTTGATACCTACATGCTACAGCTTCCATGAAGCACGATCCGGAGAAAATGGCGCTGCTTTCTTGCTCTCGAAACTTTTCAGTTAAAAGAAGTGCTCGAAAAAGAAAAACATACGGCCATGTCCATGTTTCATAGTATATCTGATCGAGAGATGCATACACAAGATGAACACAGCTTCAAATATCTCAGGTTGCCCTCAAACCGGAGGATAAGTCTCAAATCGAAGCATCAAGCAGGAGGATACTTCTACAAGGACATCAAAGCCCTCGCTTAAATTACATCAGAATAACAATCACACAAAGATGTACAGTTTCGTATCAGCCAGGTCTAAGAGCCTGCAATTTGAAAGCACCAGCATGAACATATATGTATATACAACGGCAGAACCGGAGCCTCCTTCCCTCGACAAGGCTCGTCGATTCGTTGCTGCCTTTATTCCAAGGAGAAGAAGCAAAAAAGGAAAGGGAAGAACAAAGAAAAGACGCAAGAAACATTCGCTAAAAAAAGAGCACAGATCCGTCAGACGGTCACCGGCTCACAAGAACTCTTCTTCTCTGCACGCACGCCTGGTATCTCTCGTAGTCGCAGCATCAACCTCCGACGATTGTTCACCCGCGATCGTAGTAGCCGCGCGCCGCCGCCGAGAGGAAGGCCGGCACGTCGTTGCCGCCGGCGAGGCGGACGTAGTAGGACGGGCGCGGGGACGCCTCCGGCGACTCGTCGCGGAAGAGGGGCGTCTCCCCGCCGCTGGCGAGGTGGAGGATGGCGCGGTACAGGAACGGCAGCAGGCCCTCCATGGACGACGATGACGACCTCACCAAACTGCCAAAAGCAACGCAGCAAACCAACAGCTCGAGCTGTTTTCTCTCTTCGTTTGGTCTGGTGCTACAGCAGGGGAGGATAAAGAGGGGAGGGACTTATAAAGCCTCTGAAGCTAGACAATGATGTACGACGAATTTTGACTAATCAAATCAATCAGTGTTAGTGGAGAACAACTGGATTATTAGAATAAAAAAGGGCTGCAAGCAAGGGGAAATGGTCAATGAGAGGAGAGCCACATCGACCGGGAGTCTTTGGACTCTGGAGGAGAGGATAATGTGTCTGGAAGGAGGTGATGGATGGCATGCTTGGCTGTGGAGGAAACTGGTATTTAGCAGCATGGAAGATGCTGTTTATACTTCAATGTGGGGCACTGGATGCAATAGTTTTATCTAACAGGATGGAATATTGGTAGTAGTAGGAACAAGTGTAGGTGAGGCTATGATTTTGTGATGTCTGCTGGTGGAAATCTGGAACTGGTTCTGGATTTCTGGTTCTGGTCTTGGGGAGGGGAGGAAGAACAATCCTTCATATTAAAAAGATGAATGGACTTCTACTAAAAGAAAAGGACCACACAAGAGAATATATATACATCACACAGATGCAGGTTCAAGACAAGAGACAACTTACCTGACCTCAGGACATATTTTAGTGATGTTTGTTATGCCTTCCTGGCCGCCGTGCGTGTTAGGAGATGCTTGCGATTGAGACTTCAACTAAACCAATCATTTGGACCAACAAATAATTACGTTCGATCCGAAGTCAGGTATACCATCTTCCTCAGGTATCCAAACAGAAAAGGTTGGGTCGGCTTTAAGCACCATCCATCTTCTGAAAATGACATACTACTATGAATAAGAAGCAGACAAAGGGCTAGGGAAAGGAATTGTTTTCCCTGGATGAGTTTACATTTGAAGCTGCTCAGCGAACTGACACACCAAGAATAACAGCGTACAACAGTGTAAAGTTCTTACATATATATCGTCGGGCTTCAGTTTGCAGTCCTTTAAATATATAACTTAACTCACAGAATTAATTTCTAGCAACAAGTGGCAAAGCCTTTCTACATAAGCTACCTATTGCTGAAAGCTGGCTCTTTTTCTTTGTGTGACAATTCCTCCGCGTGATGAGCAAGTCAACGGGGATAAGCAAAGATATTGCTTATAAACCTGGTGCGGCAATGACCGTCTTGTGGATAGGCATCACCCTGACTTGTACAGGCCTACGAACTAAGATGGAAGATCTGACAGTCTGGTTTGTAATTGTCCTTGGATGCAGCCTCTTCAAACTTTTTCAGAGGCCCTTCATTTTCTGTCAGGCCAGTCTGGACAAAGTATCGTGTCCACCACGAAGAGCTCCGCAACTTCGCCTGGGAATAAACACAACAGATTCTGTAAGCGAGATATCTACTTTGCTAGTCACTGCCCCACCTAAAAGTTTACATCCTTCAGAAGTTCAGTATACGATAATGTGGAACAGACGTATACTTGCATGACACAACAAAATGGCGAAACTAGCAGTGTTTCTAAAGGTAGGAACATACTAAGCCCTCTGAACAAGTAAGACCATCAATAGTACCAATGTACAAAAAGACTTCAGCAATAAGCAACAACAATGTCTCAACTTCATAACAGAACATCAGAGAACATATAAGATGCAGTCAAATTCTGGGATGTGAAACATCCACATGAAAATATACCATACAAGCAACATAACTAGATGAACAAACAAGGGAAAGCACAAATTCTAAACGATCAATGTATAGTGTAAAATATTAACCCTATTAAGTTTATTCAATGCCATCTGGATCATGAACATATTATAGTTAACTCATAAGCAAAACAGATTTGCATGCTACCATTTAGAAGGCATCAGCACATACCGGTCTTCCAAACTTCGGTAGTTCAGAAACCTTAGCTTTCTGCTGACCAGGATTTCCTGAAACGTCGACAGAACAAACATTACTCAGATGATCTATCCCATCTACAATAGCGAGTTATGCACATTCCACACAAAAGTAATGTTTATTAAACAATAATGCAGGGAGTCCTGGAGTAGAACATATTCGAAAAAAAAGAATATATTCAAGGCCTAGGTGAAATTACTAGCGAGTAACCCTGAACAACTTGTAATAAATATAAATACAAAAGGAATAGACTAGAGCTAGCACAACTCCAGTTCTTGTACTCACCCCATGAGTTCAATCATGCACCTACCACAAAGACAACATCACAAAATAAAATATGATACTACCTCAACCTCCGAGATCTAACTATCATCTTATGTTGCACTAGACCATATATAAATCAGATAGCTTAGATTATAAACGCTTTCTCTTCAAGGTTCATCATTTGAATTCCTTTTTAGTGTGCTCATTTGGTAAAGAAAATGTAATGAGTAGTTCACGAATGTACAGTTAAGATACATGCAGCTCTTTATATTATTAAAGAAAGAATGAAAGATACTCGAAGAAACAATGCAGGATAAAAAGATTATTATGCAAGCAAACATTAAGATACTTCTCATTTAAAGAGAAAGATAGCAATCAGTCTTATAGTTGTATACATATGCCCCCCCAAAAAAATTGTCATATCTAAAGAAGAAAAGATTCTGTTACCATGAACAAACATCTGCTATAGCATACTCCCTCCGTTCCACAACAAATGGCATCGAAGCGTTTAAATTTTATCCCAGAACAAATGACATTGTAGCCAATTTGTGGGGTCACCTAGCCAATTTATGGCAACCTAATCTGGTATTTCTGGAAAGTTGATTTGGTGCACATCATTAAAAGGCAGACAAGCGTAATTAAAAGGCATTTTTTCCATTTAGTTGACTCATATAAGGCATATTATCACTAATAATTAGGGGTACCAGGGTCATTTTGCTCAACTCTTAATCTGTCTGAGAATTTCTAGGATGTCATTTGTTGTGGGACAGAGGGAGTATGTCATATAAAGGTCCTTGCAATAAAAGGATAGTAAATGTTTCAAGTAAAAGATGCATACCAGCAAAGATAACAAGGCCATCTGTTGAAACCCTTGCTAAATCAGGAAGTGTTTTGTTCAGATACTTTGGGGTCAAATAATCTAAAGCATCTGACACAACAACAAGGTTAAAAGAATCTGGCCGGTATGGAAGAGGGAACTTAATATCAGACATACGGACGAAGCCCTTGCGCACAAGGCTTTTGCAGCTACCATCAGCATCCTCCAAATCATAAGGCTCCACTCCCCAAGCTTCCAACTTCCCTTCTTTCAACAAGTTAGAAACTACTGTACAACTGTCAGGGCCAACATGGAGGACCTTTTGCATTGCATGGCCATATGCCTTTTTAAGATAAGGAAGCGCCTGCATAACTTCAGAGGTGCAAGAACCTGGATGCAGATACAAAAGAGAAGTCTTGAGGTAAATAGTAAAAACTTCCCTTACTATTACTTTGAAAAAAAATATGACAAGTATGATTAAGGCAACCAAACAATTAAAATTATATTGTTTACTTTCAAATGGAACCTTTTAATTTACACACTGTTGCTTGTATTATAATTGAAGCAATTGGCTACTGCCTACTGGTCTATCATGAAACTTATGGTATTAAACAAAAGTAGAATACTGTTTTGCTGACTTAAAAGAATCAGGGTATTAAGTTACGGTGGCATGAGGATTTCAGCATTTAGTGTGTAAACCATCCCTATTTATGATGGCGTCCATAATTGGTACACAGCATTCGAATACCCAAACCTACTCTTCTTGCTCGACTGATCGAAAAGTACAACACTCAGGGCCAACTGACAAATAATAGCAAAGCATTTACAATGAACATAAGATGCAGCAGCAAAAAACATAGGAGCTGCAAAATGCAGGGTCTGCTAAAAAAACGCTTTGAAGAACCAAGAGT
The DNA here is from genome assembly GCA_012490785.1 of Eragrostis nindensis. Taxonomy (NCBI): domain Eukaryota; kingdom Viridiplantae; phylum Streptophyta; class Magnoliopsida; order Poales; family Poaceae; genus Eragrostis; species Eragrostis nindensis. Next base: position 1,742,498 of record JAAXCT010000061.1, on the reverse strand, counting down.
GTATATATGTGAGCTTTTGGGGTCACATCACCACTAACCAATTCTAAGACAAAAACAACATAGTACAAACAAAAAAAATCCTAATACATATTATGAGAATTGAAAAACTGGTTAAACAAAACTACACATTACAATAGCAGGTGCCAACTTGAACAAAAACAAGATCAAGGTACAACTTTAATGGCATATCAAAGAACAAGGTTATAGCGAAGTTCTGCATGCGTAGCCTGTAAATACGCACAGCAAGTGATTTTGCCAAAAAAGAGATGCAAAAGTCTTATACCTTCGGACCTGCTAACAACCTCTCTGCTTGTAACAGTTACACCTGGACATTTGGAGAAATAGTCAAAACAAGAGGGAAATGGGTTTTCCTTTAGAAACGTTTCACAGTTCAAGCAGAACGATTGTAGGTAACATTTAATAAACTAGATAGAGTCAATTTTCAAGAAGGTAGCTATCCATTATTACTTCTCACAGACAGCATTTAGTAACGAACATGCAAAGTACCATAAGCCCAGCTTCCAACTCAAGTTTGGTGAAAATTAACATTCTTTTAATATAATTCACGTTTGCTCCCAAGTTTATGTGCTTTTCAGAATAAACAAATAAGTCGGTGGAACCAACCTGAGCCACTGTTGAAGTAGGCGATGAGAATGATGACTCCCTGCAAACAAGAGCACATACACCATTAGCATCACCCACACACATGCAAACTCCAAGTAAAAGCACTTGCACTAAGGAGGGAAACAAGGAAAATACCAGGACGACGAGGGCAATGGTGAGCAGGGGCGGCGAGCGCGACTTGGTGTGGAGCAGGCCGCCGACGGACGGCAGGCCCCCGTCCGCCAGCCGCCGGCTGGTATTCACCGACCTCCTCGACATCCTCCTCCCTAATCAAACAAACCGCGCTCTCTCCCCGCCCCGTCGATCACCTGCTGCCACGAACAACTTGCCTCTTCAGATTAACCGAAAAAAAAAAATCGACCGTAATTCTCGCAGTGCCAGCTGCAGCAGATCGACGAGCGGAGCGGGAGCCCCCGCAGAACGGAACCCCGGCGAGCGCGAGGAGGCGGAGCCGGACGGTACCTCTGGCAATGGCGGCGGCGGAGGGTTTCAGGCTCCGGCGTTAGGGTTGCGCGGGTCGGATCTGAGGCCGCGGAGGATGGAGTGAAGCGGAGTGGGGTGGGGGCGGGGCAGCGGCCGCTCGAGTGGGTGGCGATCCGGCGCGATAGGGACGCGGCACGGCACGGCACCGCACGGGAATGGGATTACTTGTGTTGATGATGAAGAAGCAGATGCTGGCACTGCTAGATTAGTATTGGTACGGCGCCATTAAGCGACCGGGAGGTTTTTGTTTAGTTAGGAGATTGAGTGGAGCGTGACCGGAATTCCGAGCACGGGGGGCGAGATTTTGTTCGGGGATGTCGGTCGTCGTGGCCTGCCGGAGACTGACAGGTGGGACCTCTTGGTCTTTTTTATGTTTCCTCCCAATTCCATTTCGGCCTTTTGGGTTGGGTGCTTGGGAGACCAGTCAACGGGTGCGTTCCGGCCCAACCCATTCCGCTCGCCCTCGATGTTGACCTCGGTCAACCGCTGCATGCGTGTAAATGTTCACTTGGATGACTGCCATTGCATCCATTTGTGCGCCTAACCATCTCAAAATAAAAGGAAGTTTTTTTGCTTAAAAATATTGAGAAATTTTCTTGCCTAACACCAAACAAATTCCCTAAAAAAACACACAGAACACATTCACAATTGCGCAGCGTGAGTCAATTCATGACACTCTTTTGACTCAGTTAAATGTCAATGAATGAGCCCTGAAAAATCAACCCTACATCCAAGTGTTACATATTGCAATTTAGTCTCATATATCTACACGTGATTATCTTAGTACTTTTTCAACATAATCCCTCATTTCTCGGTTTAAATTTACAAGTGCTTGAGTAATCCTCTCCGCTCTGGAAAACGAGGCAGGCGAAAGAAAAATGGCGGCAGTAGACAGACACCAGTACTCTGTTCTCACGGTCACCTGCAGAACAGGGTCTCCTTTGTGGGGTTTCCAGTGGTTGGATTCACCCTGGTTGAGAACACAATCAGCACAAAAAGATGAATGCGCATCGGCGCTCATACTAACTACATCAGAACACTGCTTTCTTACCCGTCAGCAATTTTGCAGAGGTATTCCCGCTGATCGTCTCGCAGTGGGACATCAGTAAAGTCTGCAGTGAACGAAAATAGAGCGCGGTTTAAGTATGGAATTGAGGAGAGTTGGTCGATAAGTGACAGATTGACGCAATGCGCAAAGATAGTAATTGGCCATGGAACACTAATCCAAGAATCAATTGAGTCAGCCGGACAAACAGCTTGAGATGACCATCCCAGATATGCGAAACTGCAAATGGCACTTGCCTGCCCCGTTTATGATGGCGCCTTTGAAAGACGTGTTTCCTGTGGCCAGTGCCCCTTCCAGATTGGCATTTGTTAAATTTACCTGCAATATGGTGCAAGGTAAGCTAGTATATCACAAGATTATCGATTACTGTCTGATTTAACCATCACTCGAATGGTTAGATTAGATTTAGAAGCTTGTGATGCAGTTTCAGCATGATTCAGTCAGGCACCACAGCCTCTTATTCTGAAACCTGAACCAAAAAGATATGCTTCTTCTGAATCAATTTACCTTGGCCAAATTTGCCAGCGAAAAGTCGGCGCCTCTAAGGTCAGCGTCAGAGAGATCAGCACCTGAATTCATCAGCAAACATACTGAGTTCTCCGTGCACTCAAACTGAAAACTTCAGTTCAGTCCACGGTTTCAGAAGTTCACATCTCTTAGGACAGAGAAACAAACGCACTAACTTGTGAGGTCTGCGTCGAAGAAGCTCGCTCCGAGCAGGTTCGCGCCTTTGAAGTTGGCTTGCCTCAATATGGACTACAGCAAAACAAGGACACAAATCACCATAAGAGCATCTCCAACAGCTTACCTATATGCCTACCAATACCTAAAATCTATCTTTTAGGTAGATAGAAGTGCTCCAACAGAGTACCTATATGACTACCAATACCTAAAATTTTTAGCTAGCTAGCTAAATCCTCCTCTCCACTACCCAAAGAAAGGTACTCTCTCCCTGCCTACCTATCCACTGTTCATCTGGCGGGAGGGACATTTCCTCTCCCGCCCACCCGCCCGCCTCCACCTGCATCGGCGTGCCGCCGCCCCCAATGCCGCCGGCGAGCTCGCCAGGCCCCGATTCTCCGCCCTGACTCCCTCCGCCGCCTCTCCCTTTCCATTCCCGATCAAATCTCGGTCGATTTGGAGCGTTCCTCACCGAATCTAAGGCCCGCCGCCGCCATGGAGTCGTCTTCCTCAACGTCGTCCCCCTTTGGCTTCGAGCCGTGCCGCCCCACCTGGTGCTCCACCTCTGGTCGAGACACCCTCCGCCGCCCTGGACCTCCTTTGCGTCGCCGCGAATCAACGCACGCCACGACGCCCCAGAGCTCTCCCGGGCGTCCTTGATTTGTGGCTGATGGCGGCAAGCGCGAGGTGCTTGCTTGTGTGAAAGGCAGGAGCGGCGAGCGGGAGCAGCTCCGTGCTTGCTTGCTTGCTTGTGCAAGCGTGCTTGCCTGCTTTGCTTGCGCCCTGCCTTGCTGCTGATGCAGTGATGCTTGCTTGCTGCCGAGGAACGTGTGGGGAGCAGCGAGAAAGATGTGCGCCGCGCGATACGTGTTGCAGTTCGAGGCGGAGGGCCACGTGACGCCATCTGGCCGGGTCGCCGACCGCCCCGAGCGCAGTCCAAGCTCGCCGGTGTTCCTGGCGATTGGAAAGATGGCGTTCCGGCTTCTGTTTCACTGACATGTGGACCAAAGAGGATAGGTACTCTGATTTTAGGTAGACTGGAAAAGTACTGACCATCTAAACTCAGAAAAGTGTTTTAGGTAAGCTAGAAAAACTGGTTTTAGGTAGTCAGTTTTAGGTAGTCTGTTGGAGTTGCTCTAAGTGGAGAAGCATGAGCGCATCATCAAGGCGCGAAAACTGAAGTGCGTGGCAAGGAAAAATTGAGGAATCACTGCAGTTACCGTCTTGAAGTCCTGCTTTATGAGCGTCTGGCCGCTGAAGTCCTTGCCGGTGAGGTCCTGCCCCCGCGTCACCTGCTTCCCGTACGGCCCTCCTCCCTGCGCCCACACGACAAGCGCGCGCCGCCGTTAGCATCCCATTCCACAGAAACCTTGTTGCGAGAGAACATGAACCAGACAGAGTGGTGGATGATGGCGGACAATGAATGCCAGGGCCGGGTCGGCCACGAGAAGCGAGGCGGCGACGAGCGCCGCCGCGCCGGCATTGGCGAGATGGAAGCGCACGGACGAGGGCGCCGGTGTGCCTGGCTGCGCGGCGCCTGCAACGGCGACGAGGGTCGGGGATGGAGCGAGCTTGAGCGCGCCGAGGATGGCCATGGCCGAGAGCAGGGGAGCTTCTCGGGGCTGCTTGTTTCTTCTCCTTCGGCTACGTTGCTGTGTCTATCTATCCGTCTTATCTGTTTGTGGTGGTGCCGCTTGGCCAGTCAGCCAGTCGCCACGTTGGCTACTCTCTCCAACATTTTTTTTTTTGAGGCGATCTCTGATTAGGATCAGAATGCCCTTACTTTCAAATCCAAGCACTATTCATCACGCATTTCGTTGAAGGGTCTGAAAATACCACAAACTCGGTCATCATTCAAGTTCACTATAATTTGTTATCTCTTGTTTTCTTTGCTAGACAGACAAACACAAAGTGTACAAAATGGTCTTGCTGCAGAGCCATCCCCCAGTCGCGCTTGTCCCTCTCAAGAGCTTTTTTTTTTTGCGAGTGCCTCTCAAGACCATTTTGTACACTTTGTGTTTGTCTGTCGCGCTTGTCCCTCTCAAGAGCATTTTGATAGTACAGTTTTAACAAGGTCTACATATATAGCTTAATGTGACTTGTGGCCTTGTGGGATACAAGCAGCGGGTGTTGGGGTTGCCTGCATCGCACCTGAAACCTGACTTTGCGTCCAGTTGGTGTCTCATGTTTGCATGTTGTGTCATGTCTTTTACGATTAAGTGTATTTCGTTGGATTGTTTTGTTATTGTAGCTGTGTAGAGGAAACCGGAGAACCGGGGAAAAACAAGAAACATCATAGGACAGAAGATGAATGATAGTACTAGTTTGTAAAGAATAAGCTTCTTTATCATTACTAGACGCTGCTTACTACTAGGAATGACGCATTACTATCTTTAATTTGTTACAGACTTGTAAGGAATACAAGTATAAAATCTAGATAACATCTGTCATGCTTGACCCTGCCTTAGAGGGCAAGTCTAGAACATTCCGGGTTCCCGCGCGTTTGATGAGTTGCCCCGGGAAGAGATGCTCAAGGCCAGCAACGCAGATAACACCAAGGTAGTCCAGAGACATCGCCATCGAGGAAGGAAGCTTGTGCAAGACCGAGTAGAGCATCTGAAGGACCTGCACTTTCTTGAGCCTGAGACCAAACGGATGCCCGGGGTGCCGCGACAAATCCACCCAATATTCCAGCACGTCGAAGTGGAACCGCATAACTTCCTCACCCGCCTGCGTGTTCTCGTCCGGGTTGCCCAGAGCCACGTACCCCTCCCTCATGTAGAGCGCGTTCAGGAAGGTGTTCTCGCCGACCAGGACGTCCCAGTCGGGGTCGAAGTCGAGGTTGTTGATCAAGCACTGACGGGCGTCGTCGTCGAGTGCATCCGCGGCGATCTCGTGGAGGCAGACGAAGTAGGCGCCCCTGTTCTCGAGCGGGCACAGCGAGAGGTGGAACTGGATGAGGTACAGCCGCTTCAGCGCTTGCGTGCGCATCAGGAAGAGGAGCTCGCGCACCTCGGGCGGAGCGCGCCTCCCCGCCCTGTCGCGGGCGATGATGTCTTGGGAGAAGACGTCGGCTAGGGTGGACACGTTAGTTTCGGCCTGCACGTGGATTTGTTCACCCGGATGTTGTGTGCGGCCAGAGAACGCAGGCAGGTTTTGCCCCGGAAGAAGTCGTAGAGCTGGTCGATGAGAAGCCACATGAGGAGCTGGATCTTGGGCGCCAGGATGGTCGTCTCCATGCGGGACGAGTTCGGCAGGCTCGCGTCGTGGCCCGGCGGGTGGAACGTGATGAGGACGTCCCCGACCGAGTCGACGAATTCGCGCAGCGAGACTTCCTGCTCCGGCACCTCACCCCCGGGTAGCAGGGCCCTCCACTCCTCTCCGACGTCGGTCAGATGGTGCAGCCAGTCCGGCTCGGCGGCCATCTCTTCCTTCTTCTTTTTCTTCGGCGAGCGAGAGAGCGAGGGAGGAGGGATCGATCGATCGATGGATGGATCCAAGGCCCGGGTCGGTTGCGTTGTGCGAGGGGTGGAGGAGGAATAAGTAGCCACGACGATCGATCGGGGATTGAAATCCGACTCGGAACTGAAGTCTCTCTTTTTTTTTTGGAAGGGAACGGAGAAGTCTCTCTCTCTGACTCCAACAAGGAACAGCGCGGTGCCGGCGGCGACGAGCGGTGGGGATGAAGCTAGCTTGAGGGCGCCGAGGATGGCCATGGCCTTGACCCGTGAGCAGGGGAGCTTCTCGGTGTTCCGGTGCTGCTTGTTTCGTCATCTCCTTCAGCTTGGCTTAGCGTTTTTGTTAAGTATTTTATCTTTCTCTGTGTTGGACAGAGATTAGTAGGATCAGAATGCCCTTACTTTAGTTCAAATCCAAGCACTAATCATTATTTCTTCAAGAAATAGACGCTTTCGTTCAAAGGTACGAAGAATACGATTTCACTACAAACTCACAGTCTCTCAGTCCTCGTTCGAGTTCGCTATAATTTGGTTTCTCTAGTTTTCTTGCTAGACAGACAAACAAGTCTACAAATGGTCTTGCTGTTGCTGCTGAGCCTGAGGTTGCCTGCACATGGCTCACCCTGAATTGTGGGATACAGGCAGCCAACCCAGCAGGTGTTGGGTTGCCTGCATCGAACTTTCACCTTGGACCTGACTTCAGGTCTAGCTCCGTGTGTCTCATGTTTGCATGTTGTGCCATACCTTCTTTTGCGATTGAAGTGTATTATTTGTCTTCTCAAAATTTTGTTTCGTTATTTCTCAATGCATTGACAGAGAAAAATTGGTGTTTTTTAGCTATATTGTCGGTGATGTCATCCGTACGCTTCCTAAATGAACATTGCTGTCCTGCTTTGTCTGGTGAAGTGTCCTTGTGACATGATTAATGTCATACCCCATTTCTAGAGTATGATGTGCATTATGTATCAGTCCCTGAATCAGTAGCTGATACGCACAAGAACACAGATATGATACTCAAAGCATACTTCGAATAAAGGAAGTATTACCTATTACAGAACCTTTAGTGGCGGCAGGATAAGGATTCGGACCATCCATGACCAACCAACCAACTAACGGCGAAGCAAACAGCGGAAACCACGGCCTAAGCCACAAGCAGACTTGAGAAGCAGACCCGAAAACCAACACGTCGCCGCTTCTTACGGAGGCTTCACTTCACTAAAAACAACAATCGCAAACGCGTGAGTACATAAGGTACTCAGCAAGTCCTAACACAAGGGGTAGATATTATGTAAGGGTGTGGACAAGGTATAGGCTGAGGGTTTATCAAATCGGCGGAAAGCCAACTTTATGCAAAGGTTGTTTTGAAAACAAAACAGTTCACAAACTACAGTCAGGTATTGTCATTAGATTTAGTGGGGTTGAGCGGCCCTGGGGGAGATGCAATCCATCCCGCCAGTTCCTCAACTTTTAACGCTGGCCGACAACCAGCACACGGCTCCAAACCGGTGTATTCCAAAAACACGCCAAGGATAACTCACACGGGAAACTCTAATCATAGTGTGGCCGATGCCTTCGCGTTGTCCAATACCGTGGAACACGGCTTTCCGGAAAGTTTCTTAACCTTGGCCAAGGGTGAACAAATTTCCCCACAAGGTAGTCCAGTCCTCCCCGGGGTCCCAGTTTGGACTGTCCTACTAAAGGTTCCATACCTACTTGGTACCACCACGGCATCCCCCACGGACATCACCAGGGGCTTCACAATTCAATAATATGGCCAGAGTCAATAAATGCCGGACTCGCCGCCACCCTCGTCGAGTCTTCTCCTGGGACTCCGTTGCAATCTCCTGCCTCCGGAGGGTACCAGGTGAGTACTAGTAGGGTGTGGTTCCAATCCCGTACCCATATACGGCTTGTGGCTGCGCGTAAGGTGCTAGGCAAAGGCGGCACAAGAACCGGTCCTTATACGACCGAACCAGGCATCTTCAATAGCCAATCCCCACGGGGAAGGGCGTCCCAGAGATAGCCACCCCACTGAGGACTACCTCGCCTGATCCCGCCAAAACATTCCCTCACTAGGGGTTGCACTTAATACCAATCCCACCCATTTTCACATTTACACACACCATCAAGACTCACGTATTTTAACACAAAAGCATGTGAGCAAGATTAATTAAACACATGGTGAAAGTCCTAAGCAGCATACCAGCACATCATTAAAGAGTTAATGATGTGGGTTCCTAGGTTTAACAAGGAATCAGGATATTTCAAGATCAAGGTATGGCAATCAAATATTACTAGGACCTTCTAGCATTTAAATCACATTTAAATACCATGCACATTTATTTATAAACAGCCCTAAATAGGATAATTTTGCAATCATGGGATCAATATGATCAATGGGAGTTAGGGCTTGCCTGAAAAATCGCTTTCCTAATCTTCAAGTTCCTTCTTGATTCTTGTATCTTCTGATGTGTCCTTGAATTTGAATTCTTTAGCAAGTCCTTGAATTCCCCTGGCTCTTCTTCGAAGCTCACGCAATCTAGCGTATAAAAATAACGCGGATAAACAAACTACCGCAAAAAAAATAAAGATCGAAAAGAGCCAATTAAGATCCAATTAACTCCAACTGGAAAGACGAGGGAAAACCAGAGAACGACAAAAGACACAGATCATGCATGATGCAGCAAGTTTTACATTAAGGGTGATTATATTATTTTATAGCTAATATGGGATGCATCGAATACTAGGGCTTTTGGTTGTAAATGAGGGATGCTAAACACCATGAGGAAGGCATGAGTGCATGAGAAGGTGGGAGACGGCGGGTGCACGTGTTTGTTGTACATTTATGGCACTAAGTCTTTATATAGGTTGTAATCTATATAAAGGCTTATGCAACACATATACAACGTGCAAAGTGTGTCACTTTAATTACCTATTATGGAATTGCTTAATTATCATTGATTTATTATCTAATAAGTTTATCTGTCACGCGACAGGCGCATGACGGTGGTACGTGCACGTGCTTATGTAAAATATGAATGCACGAATACAAATAAAACACGGGGAATAAAAAGACAATTAAAAGAGAGGGATTGATCAAAGATCATTAAAAGGGATTGATTCTGGTGGCATTGTACAGAGCGTGATTTTATATGAATTTTGGCGAAAGAATCGCCAAAATCGGAGCTCGAATGAAAAAGATATGAATTTTGGAGGTTTACGAAAAAGGAAGTTAATTTAGGATCATGCTTAATTAAGCATTGATATAATCCTAATTATTTTGGGATGAATAATGGTTGGAAGATGTTGAGAGCGGCTCAAAATATTTTCAGGAATTTTTCTGGGATTTTTCTGGTATGGGAAATTGGTCGTAAAAGATTCTGTGTACAATCGCCGGGTGAGCTTAGCAATTCTGGCGCGGGTGTGAGGCTGATATGAATTTAGGAAATTTATAGAAAGGAAATTACTCAGGATTAAGCTAATAAATTAAGTATGGCCATAATCCTAATTAATCTGGAGCAACAAGGGTCGGATAAAAGGTTTAGAATACAATCTAGCATTTTTGATTTTCTGGGATTTTTCGGATATTGGAAAAGTGCTCGAAAAGAAATGTGTGTGCGCCCTTTTGTGTGGACCTAGCATTTTCGGGATGTGCGAGAAATCGGTTGAATGTCAAGTGACGAGCGAGCATCGGTGGAAAACGACTCAGCAGTGCGGGATATGCTGATATGGAATTTTTATTAGAAAGAAAAGAATTGTGACGTAGACGGGGTCTATGTGCGGAGTCCAAAATTAGTGCCACAATGGATTACATTGAGGCGGTACGGTGTGGTGAGGTCGATTAGGTGCAGTGCAAAAGAATGGGCAAGTGCGCAGGACGAGGAGGTCACGATTGTAGGATTTATCGTGACGGGGTTTTACTGAAAGAATAGGAATTTAAGGTGTTGATGGCTCAAAAAGATATTTTAGCACTTCAAAACTAGTACCAAAAGGTACTACGCGTTTATACGAACGCGAGAGCGTAAGAATCGCTCGAAACGGAATTGAATCGGAAAAGATATGGAGATTTGAAGTTTCAAGGGCTTGTTTGTAAAAACAGAGGGCTTATTGGTAAATACAGAAAGTTGACAGGGACCTATTTGTAATTTTGGAAAAGTTTAGGGGTTTTGGTGTAAAAGATAGGGGCTAAAAGATAATTATGGAAAAGTATAGGGGTGTTTTGGTAAAAAGTTAGGACCTTAACAGAATTATTTGAAAGGTCAGGGGTCAATCTATAAAAAGACAGGACCCAAACATAATTACAGAAAAGCGCGAGGGTTTATCTGTAAAATGTACAGGGACCGGGGAATTTCTGCTTATTCCAGAATTATTTTCCTATTGGAAAAGTCGTGGACCGAGCCCATGGACTCTGTAGACCGGGTCGGTGTTCGGTGTACGGTGGACTAGAGCGGGGCGCGCGGCGGCGGCTCGCCGGACTTCTCGCCGGCGGCGGCTAGGAGGGCAAAGGTTTGACGAAAAGTAGGTGCCGGGGATCTACACGTGGAGGGGAAGGCGATGGTGGGGTCCACTTGGACGGAGGATGGCCGGAGAAGCGGTGCGACATCACCGGAGTTGGTGGCGGCAAGAGCGTGCGATGGGGAAGGCTCGGGAGGGGTTCGCGGCGGTTTTGTGGGTGCGGAAGGGTGCGCGCGTGCACGGCGAACGCGAGGCGCGGTTCAACTCGGTGGGGCACGGCCGGAATCGTAGCCGGCGGCGAGGGAGGCCATGCGCGGCGGCGGCGGCTCGGCGAGGAGCTCGCGCGCGGGACGAGGAAGGAAGAGGAGGGGCGCAGGAGAGAGAGAGGGTCGCGGGGATGCTCACCGTGGGCTCAGTCGAGCCGGAGAGCGACTGGAGGCGGTCGGCGATGAGGATGAAGATGGCGGCTAGGTCGGCGTCGATCTGGTTCGTCAGGCCACGGCTGCGGACAAGAAGGGCACGGGGAGGTTGAGCACAGAATGGCGGAGCTATAGGAGGAAGAAGGAGATGACGGGGCCTACCAACGGCGGCGGAAATGCTCGCCGGAGTGGAGAGAGAGAAAAAGAGGGGGAGAAATGGGAATGGCCCGGAGAGAGAGGTCTCGGTGCCCATTTATCGACGAGGCGAGGCGGTGGAGCTCACAGACTTGGCGGGTGCGTCAAGCAAGCGAGAGGAGCGGTCAATGACGGTGGTCACCGGAACGTGACGGGCGCGGCAAGAAATCGAGGACGGGGGCACCCTGTTTGATGCGACGGGACGGAAGAAAGAGAGAGAGTCGGTGCGAGGCGAGCACGTTCTTCACGTGGGGCTCCTGGCGCGCGGAGGTGACGGAGGCGGTGATGACCGGCAGCGAGGGATGGGCGCGGCGGTATTCACGCCGGCGTCGTCCGGGGGTAGACGACGACGACGCGGGGCCCGCACGTCGGCGACTGAGAGAGAGGAGGCGGGCTGGCAGGCCGAGAAGAAGAAGTTGGGCCGGGGCGGCTGCGGCCCGAGAGGGAAAAGAAAAAGAGAAGGAAGGGGGAAAGGGGTTGGGCCGGCAGAGAGGAAAAGGAAAAGAGCAGCCTGATAAGAAAAGAGGATTGATCTTTTTCTGGAATTCGAATTTGAAAGGATTTCAAATTCGAACAAAAACAAAAACTGCTCAAACACTCAAAATAAATCCAATAAAATCCAGAAATGCATATGATGAGTTTTATGCAAGTTTAAATTCAAAGTTTTGGAAATCGGTTAGAAAATTAATCTACTTCGATTATATTTGTTGGAATAAATTTGAAAGCTTCAAATTTTAAGTGAATTTTAATGGGAGAAAAACACTTGAGCATCGATTTTATATTTCAAAAATTTCAAATTCGACTACGCTTTATTTATTTTAGTGAGTTTTATTTTCGAAAAATCATGGCAAGGTAAGATCACACAAAAAGATTTAAATTTTTAGTGGTTTTTAGCGTTTTGACTTTGGCCTCGGATTTTAGGGTGTGACAATTAAGGTTGGTGTAAATTGATTTGTATTCAATACAACATTCATTGATTCATCATGCAAGTTCTTTTAGATCCGTGTATGCCTATGTGCCCTTGAGGCTTCCTTAACCTATAATCTTACTCTACACCCTAGTTTTAGTTGCAAATGTACTTATTATTTATATCTATGTATATGTTACCTTTGTGTTGTTGGCTTGCTGCAAGAATACCATTATACTTGAGAGCTTGTTGCAAGTGTTCCAGAAGTGCGGTGGATACGCAAAATTTTTTTTTGAATGAACGGATATGCAAATGTTATATTAGAAACGTGTTCGCATAAATGATAATCTATGGCCAATTTCACTCTTTTACGTGTTCAATTGATATCTTCATTTCATTCTTCAGGTTTATTGGGAGTAGGATGACCAACATTGCCTCAACCAAGGCAACTTTCGCTCTCACGGCTGCCACTGCGGCGATTGATCATAGTGGCCATGGTTGACGGCCTGACACAATAGTGGCAGCAGATGCAAATGACCTTGAGCCCCTCTTTAGGAACAAGGGAATTTCACAACAAATAATTAAATTCTACAGAAAGAAAACACAGGATTTGGGAAGAAATTTCCACAATCAATTGAGGACCTAAAAATGTCATATTCATATGTTTCAATCTTGGATTTTTTTTTTTGGGAGAAAATCAATCTTGGATTGTTCCAGACTTTGTTCTCAAATTCTACAACTCCAAAAAAGTCAGTCACTAGACACGGACATTTGAGAACAAGGGGCCCTATAACCCCAAACTGCTTGTTCCTGTATTAGTATGCAAAGCCATGAAATTAGTATGATACAAACCAGACGTATGCAAAGCATTTCTGTTATTGAAAAATAAAAATAGTACGATACCACTAGTATAATACCTGCGGTATTGAGCACCGTAAAACTTCTCAAAATCAAACCTCGTTGGCTTCGAGGATTTCCTGAATGACCCGCTTCAGCGACCACTCTTGGGTAAGGATGTTACTATGTCTAGCCCCGTGAAGCTTGATGGACTTGTACTGCTTCCTCTGCCCTGGCTGCCGCCTCATCTCCTCGTCGAACGCCAACATGCTGACCAGGTTGATGGTCTCATCTCCGTCACCGTACAACACTCGCGGCGTCGCGTCGAAGTCGCCGTCCCAATACACCAGCTGCTCCGTCGTGTTGACGCCCACTCCGTTGACGCACGTGACGGGCACCATGGGCGCCTCGAAGTAGCCCATCCTCGGGACCGCCCGCCGCCTGAACGGCTCGACGGCGCCGGCGGCGCCGACGTCGGCGAGGAGGCCCGCCATGTCGCGCGCGGTGTAGTTCCGCCGTGGAGTGATGACCAACGGCTCGTCGTCCCCGAACACCGCCGGGGAGGGGAAGTTGGCGATGGCGGACTCGAAGGTCCGCCACATGGGCCGCAGGGACAGCGCCGTGGCCGTCGGGACCTGGAGCAGGCCGGAGCCCGAGGCGAAGTACGCGACCGGCTCCGTGAACCCCGACGCGGGCAGCGGCGCGACGAGGACGAGGCGCTTGATGTGCCTGTCGCGCCACGCCGCGGGCGCGGCGCGCGCGAACTCCAGCGCCACCGTCCCGCCGAAGCTGTGGCCGAAGAGGATGACCTTGTTGTTGCGACGCTTGCGGGTCGCGTCCTCGACGAGCGCCGCGAGCTGGCGGAAGTAGCGGGCGAAGACGTGCGACGGCTGGCCGGGGATCGGCGGCGCGTGGCGGAGGTCGTACGCGGCGCCGAACAGTGTCTCGCCGTCGCGGTAGCCGAGGCGTTCCAGCTCGTTCTTGAGGACCTCGAGGCACCAGTCCCTGTAATGGCAGTCAGTGCAGCGTGTGTCGTCACGCACGAACGCAGATTTCTTCCAAGACTGGGTTTTGATCAGCGGAACTGAGAGTACGTACGTGTGTTCCGGGTTCCTCTGAAACCTCGTGGAGCCGAAGTTGGGCACGCGCGTCTCGACGCCGGGGATGTTCCGGTAGTCGTTGGCGACGGGGTCGTAGACGAGGCGCATCTGCTCCATGAAGCACGGCACGTAGTGGTGCGCCGCCAGGTCGGAGCAGTTCTGCCACAGCCCGAACCAGCCTTTCCCCTTCATGGCGCCGCAGCGCGGCGTCGACGGCCGGTACGCTTCCGTGAGCCGCGCCTCCAGCTCGCTGCAGCTCGCCCCGGGAATCAGCACGATCGGGCTGAGCTGCTCGTCGCCGGCGGCATCGTCGTTGGTCGCGGCGGGGAGGTAGTCGCGGAGGGCGGCCGGGAGCAGGAGGAGGAGCAGTGGCAGGAAACGCATGAACATGGTGCTGTCCTTCCTTGTTCGTCTGGTGGCTCGACTCGCGGATCTATGCGCGCCCTTGTTCTTTTTCGTTTCGTGGCTCGACCGGGCTTCGTAAGCACGTCTGCACGCGTGCAGTAGAAGAATGTAGTGCACGCCTCGTGCTATTGCTTCCTCGTCCCATTCTTTCTTTTAAAGCCCGGTCGAGCCCAAGACTACGATGCCGGCCGTTTTTCGTCACACCATTCATATCTTTAAAAAAAATCGCCTTCAGCTAATATGTTCTGGTTTAATGATAAATCAAGGACCGCGATGGCTTGTCTCCTATTGAAGTTTGTCTTTTTTTTCTTTCTTATCACACAAATGGAATATAATGTTGTTCCTGCAACAACCTATGTTAAAAATATTATAACATATTTTTTAAACTAATTTTAGATATGCTATTTCATTGATATTAGATGTTTAATCTGGAAATAGTTTTGAAAAATATGTTATTATTATTTTACTTTGGTTGTTGAATAAACTATCATCATGCAAAATTTGAGTTTCAAACTCAACTTGTACATCAAAAAAAAGTAACCCTAACAGGGGATACATTGAGCTGTTAGAGAAAGCAAATTGAGCTAAGATTTTATAAAGTGTTGTTTGGACAAAGTGGATTGTTTTGGAATATAAAATGTACTTTTTGTTTATTGTTTTACGATCAAAGTGCTTGCAGAATTTGTTAATGAACCATTGACCGGGCAACAAACGTCGGTTTTTTTTGCCATTACACAGTACAACTCAGACACCCACAATGTACGCACACTCACCCTATAAACATTGGCTTTTTCAGCTATGTTTAGGAAGGGAATAGCATTTTGAGCTACATTATCGATGGTAATATCAACCATGTGCTCCTTAAATGACCATTGCAATCACGCTTTGTCAGTGTCCTTGTGACATGATGAAGGGTTTTTTTTTTTAGACCAGTGACATGATGAAGGTTGGTGCAGTGTCATGTACTTGGACCTAGGATTTGTCACTATGCATACACCTTTGTGTTATTTAATGCTCTCTCAATTTCACTTTAAGTGTTATTTCAGAGCCAACAGTTTTTTTTCCCGTTAGGTTTCTACTCTCTGACTCTATCTTTCTTTCCTCCTTTACTGTTAATCATCTTCAGCGCGTGTTTTCTATTTTTCCATCTCTTATTAATTACCGTCGCAACCCTAAAACCACACTTAATTTTGTTTCTTCCGCCCCGTGCGCCCGCGAGATCGAAAACACAATCACAATTGAGGCCAGGTTGTTTCGGTGTTTTGCGTGCAGCAGGGCATGCGTTTCGTTTGTTGTTTGCAATACTGTCAGGTTAGAAAGATGACATCTCATTGATGAGTGAGATAGGATATACAATGGGTAGGTTTTTTGTATGCTTTCAAGAATTACATGCAAAAAGGACAAAGTATGTTGAAAACAATGTAATCCCTCCGCTCAGAAATATAAGCATTCTTTGATTGATATGCGTCTAAGTTTGACCATTCGTCTTATTCAAAAATGTTGTAAAATGACGAGTATATATTGGAGAATTACTCACATAGAAATCATCACTGAAAACCGTAAAAATGGATCGATTCTTATTTACGAGAAGAAATCAATCCCGACTGGCTTCGAGGATTTCCTGAATGACCCGCTTGAGCGACCACTCTTCCGTAAGAATGTTACCATGTGTAGCCCCATGAAGCTTAATGGACTTGTACTGCTTCCTCTGCCCCGGGTGCCGCCTCATCTCCTCGTCAAACGCCAGCATGCTGACCAAGTTGATGGCGTTATCTCCATCGCCGTACAATATCTCCGGCTTCTTGTCAAAGTCGCCGTCCCAATACACGAGCTGCTCCACCGTGTCGATGCCCACTCCGTTGATGCACGTGACGGGCACCATGGGCGGCTCGAAGTAGCGTGCCTTCGGGAGCTCCCGGCGCCGGAACGGCTCGACGGCGGCGGCGGCGCCGACGTCGGCGAGGAGGTCGGCCATGTCGCGCGCGGTGTAGTTCCGCCGCTTGGTGATCACCAGCGGCTTGTCGTCCCCGAACACCGCCGGCGACGGGAAGTTGGTGATGGCGGCCTCGAAGGTGCGCCACATCGGCCGCAGCGACAGCGGGGTCGCCGTCGGGACGGAGATCAGCTCGGGACCGGACGCGATGTACTTGACCGGCTGGACGAGCCCCGACGCGGGCAGCGGCGCGACGAGGACGAGGTGCTTGATGTACCTGTCGCGCCACGCCGCCGGCGCGGCGCGCACGAACTCCAGCGCCACCATGGCGCCGAAGCTGTGGCCGAAGAGGATCACCTTCTCCCGTCCCTGTTGGTTGCGGGTGGCGTCCTCGACGAGCGCCGTGAGCTGGCGGAAGTAGCGGGCGAAGGCGCGCGACGGCTGGCCGGGGATCGGCGGCGCGTGGCGGAGGTCGTACGCGGCGCCGAACAGGGTCTCGCCGTCGCGGTAGCCGATGCGCTTCAGCTCGTTCTTGAAGACCTCAAGGCACCAGTCCCTGTAATGTAATGGCAGTTGAAGCCTGTTTCGTCACGAACGAACGCTTTCTTTTTCTTCTTCCAAGACTGGGTTTCAATTGATTAGCAGAATTGATTTGAGAGTATATATATATACGTAATTAACGTACGTGTGTTCCGGGTTCCTCTGAAACCTTGTGGAGCCGAAGCTTGGCACGCGCGTCTCGACGCCGGGGATGTTCCGGAAGTCGTTGGCGTCGGGGTCGTAGACGAGGCGCATCTGCTCCATGAAGCACGGCACGTAGTCGTGCGCCGCCAGGTCGGAGCAGTTCTGCCACAGCCCGAACCAGCCCTTCCCCTTCATCGCGCCGCAGCGCGGCGTCGACGGCCGGTACGCGTCCGTGAGCCGCGCCTCTAGCTCGCTGCAGCTCACCCCGGGCACCAGCACGATCGGGTGGCGGACCAGCTCGTCGCCGGCATCCTCCTGTGGCCGGCGGTCGCTCGCGGCAGGGAGATAGTACTCTCGGATGGCGGCGGGGAGCAGGAGGAGGAGCAGAGGCACGAAACGCGCGAGGAACGGCGGGGCCATGGAGCTTGCTTGCTGTCCTTGTCGCCTGGTGGCTCGACTCGCAGATATTATCCCGAAGGACGAACAAAGGTTGGGAAGCAGCACGCCCCGTTCTGTAAACGTTGCTGTTAATTGTTTTTGTCCCATTCGTGATTGAGCCCAAAAAGATCACGTTTTCATCACACATTTCGTATCTTTTTCTTTCCCATCGCCTTCAGCTAACATGTTCCGGTTTTAATGATAAAAATTGACCGGTTCCGTCACTTTCCCTTTTCTGCCCCACATGCCCCCCTGGTCTCTGATTTCACAAACCGACGCGCGCGTCCTGCTTGCCACACGATAATCATTCATGGGAGCTGAACAACAACGTTAGTATTTGACCCTAATAATGCCTCTCTGCTATGCTTTATCTGCGCACCAAGCGGGATAGAGTACAAACCATTGAACTGAAACTGTTTTCATATGCTTGATTGCTAGAAAGCGCGTGTTTTAAAGGTACTCGAAATTCAATTTTACTTGTTGACTCATCCAACTAAACTACACTTTTCATAGAATTGCTGCTAGTCTTTTTTATTCCCTTGAATTTAGAGGGTAAATGAACTTTGAGTGGTTGAGGATTGGGGATGAGGAGTCTCCACGTTGCCGCCAAAAAACACGACCGTATTGCCAAAGCTCGTCGACCCGAGCGGTCAGAGCCTCCGGCTCCGGGGGCGTTGCCCCTGTCGACCCGGGTTCGAGCGGAGGCACCCGCACGGTAATGTAGCTCGCTACAGTGCCGCGCGTGCACTGTAGCGAATCACGTAGTTGCAGTGAAAAAAAATCCCCTCGCCCTTTCCTGGATCAAAGCATAGGTAAAGACTCGCGCCACAGCTCACAGGCCAGCTAGGTCCCTATGTACGGTCAGGGAGGGGGGTTCCGGGGTTTTCTCGATCTGCGTGAGAAGATCTTCTCCTTAATTAAATGTCCGGGAGCCGTCATACCCCCCGCAGGTCGAATTTTTTTTTTAAAAAACACGACCGTATCGCCATCGCTGAGAACCAAGGCATATTAAGGACAACTATCTAGAGTTGAAAGTGAAATATTATACTTATGATTATCTGCCTTGAGAACGATGAGTCTCAACTTTATGTGTGCTGGGAAATATTCTGTCTGAATATAAATATAAAAGATAATTATATATGCCGGCTCACCTTGGTAATACTATTTTCAAGTGTAACTTTTCCAAACCTATTCATGCCCCAGTAGTACTCACAAGTGCTACCACTTTGTTTCTCCTTTTTATAGAACCACCAACGATCTCATTTCAGCGTATTGTCCCGTAACTGCGACCATCCACATAGCAACAATATAGGCACTATCAAGAAAAACGAGATGAATGGAGCAATTCAGTGATGTAGTCAGGAACCAAATGTTGGAGGAGGTTTGACATTGCTAATTATTGGTGCAAATCGAAGACATCTAATACAAAATTTTAGAGCTTAGGGGGGCCATGGCCCCTGCTAGTCCCGTTGGCTCCGTCCCTATGTGGTTTTGAATAATTTTGATGGAACAATCTAAACTGTTAATTTGGTAGGCTTGTAGCTATTGTGTGCTCAAATGGTCATAGTTTATGATTAAGATAAGAGGTGCCTAAGTTATTGGTAGTTTTATGAGAAATGGGCAAAAAAAAATTGAGAGGTTCGCGACTATTGTCTATTAGTACATTAGGAAAAAAAATTAGACTACTCCCTCCGTCCCAAAATAGTTGTCAATTTTGACTTTTAGACATCACGTTTGACCGTCCGTCTTATTCAAATTTTTTATGCAAATGTTACTTATTTTTTCATAACATGTTTTTTCAGTAAAGATAGTTTCATCATGTCATATTTGTTTTATAATTTGCATAAATTTTTTGAATAAGACGGATGGTCAAACGTGATGATCAAAAGTCAAAAGTGACAGTTATTTTAGGACGGAGGTAAGTATTAGTTCGAGAACGTGATGCGTGATTGTGAAATTTATGTAAAAGAAAACAAAGGAAGTTTATGAGGACATTTTTGCTATTTATCCTAAAACAAAACTGCAGACACACGAAAGGGAGCGAACAGCGACTGTAATTCTCTCTTCCTCGTCGCCGGCGACCTCACCCGCCGCCGTTGCCCAGGATGCCGGTGAGGGTGGTCGACACCGCCACTCCTTCGTCCCAGCCCTCCTCAGGTTCCTCTACTCCCTCCCCTAGTCGCCTCCTAACCTCTCCCATCTCGACCCTCTGCGCGGATGCTAGGTTTGTTGGTACACCCAGGTTTAGATCTCATGCTCGATCCGTCGATCGCGTCGGCACTATCACGCTATGCTTTCGCGTTGGATTCCGATTCGAACATCATTTTGTTCACATTCAGGATTGGCCTGAAATGATGTTTGTAGGGCTGTAACCTGGTACTGATTTAGCTGGTTTTGATACTTTCATCGATGCAAATTACCGCTTTCATGTATAGCGGTTCATGGTATGGTCCATAAATATATGAGATTTGGTGCCAAGCGTTTTAGGAAGCATCCCTGGATAGTCAAGCGTTGCTAATGTTTGCCTCGTTAGGTGCCCTAAAGGAATTTTCATATGTTTTTTTTCCTTGGAAGGCACTGTTCTTATGAGATTGTGGGTATATAGATGTCATTTGTTCGTTACTGATTGATGGATTTCAGAAAAACCAATTGATGTTGTGTTTTCAGAACCTTTTGACGCAAATGTGTAGTCAAGTTGGGAATTACTTTGTAATCTTATTAAGCTCAAATTAAACATACGTGCTATACTGATTAAAACATTATTTGCAGGTCAAGATGCAAATGCTGGACAACCGTCTCCTCCTAGCTGCTCACTCTTAAGTGCTGGAAGGGTAAGTATTTTGTTTTTATTGCTTGAAATGTCAAGTTTTGACTGAGAATGGAACCAGTAAACTCTGAGTTACTTATCTTTGAGAAGGCTATGGTTAAATTCAGCTGCAAGGATGCCAGGTCACTGATTGTTGTACTTCTGTGGTACCAGTTGTGAGCTGATGCTGTTTCTTGAAGCCAATGTGAAATCACATTGGTGTTCTGGTGGATAGGCTGTGGTGTGCATATATTGTATAAACTGAATTTGTATATTTGACCATTGCTCGAGTTTTCGCCTGTGACATTGCATGTTCTTTGTTTTTTAAGCCTTAAAATTTGAAGATGCCATTGACCAATTCTGCTTGTATCTTTCTTGCAGTGTTTCGCTGGAACTCAGAACGTTTCAAGTCTACAGAAGGATGAAGCATGGAAAGTTAATGTGCGCATCCATGGTTGTGATCTTGAACAGGGTTATCTATGCGGAACGATGGAAGCACTTAATGTTCCCTTAGCAGATACACCTGTGAGCTACTCATTTATTCTTTCACTTGGACTCTGCAATTTATATGGTACAACATTTACTTAAAGCATACACATACAGAACTGCAGCCAATGTTCAAAATTACAAAATCAGCTATTCTTAGTGTGACACATTGTCCACTTGTGTGCTGAACAAGATATATATCCTGTTTATACTTCATAAATAACTGTGTGTCAAACTAGAAGAATACTTGAGAATATTGTTTGATACGGTTTAAGACATATCTGGGAATGCTATATGGAAGTCTGCTCTTTTGTTTAAATAGTGTAATTTTATGCCATCTGCTATTCATGACCAGAATTCTTGTATTGGGTTCTTTGTCCATAGGTTGTGACATTCTGGGAGGGGGAGATCGTAGATGCTAAAAATTACACATTTTTCACTGGCAAGTGGGAGGCATCGTGAGTATTTATGGTTTATGCCAACGCCATCACTTGTGATGTGTATATTTGTCCTGATCTTGGATTGCATTCCCAACTTACTGGAAAAACATCTTTCTCCATCTATTTTTCAGACCGGAGGATGATATAAGACACTGGTCCAAGTTTCCATCATTTACTCCTCTTCTGGTAATTGGTTGCTCAAGTTTCTGTTTCCAATCATCATGAATCTTTTGAGGATATGTTTCTCATTGTGCTCTGTCTGCAGAGTCAGATCGAGACAGATGGTGGCAAGTCTTTGGACCTTAGCAACTATCCTCATATATTTATGGTATTGCATTACCCTACCTATTCATTTGCTCATGTATAGGCATTATTAAGTAACATATCTCTAATGCTACATGCAGAGATGGAAAGAGCAGTACTTTGTCAACGTTGGAGTTGACTGTGGGTTAACAATAGCTGGTTTCTACTATGTCTGCTTTTCATGTAGCGATGGTTCTATTAGTGGCTTTTATTATGATCCAAATAGCAGGTAATAAAATTATTTCTTGCCATTTGTTTCTTGCATAAGTTTCATGGTAAGATGGGATTTCATTAACAGAGAATTTCAGCTGCTGTAAACATTTTGTTTTCTTTATGTGCAGTCCATTTCAGAAGCTTGAACTGAAGTGTACCAATGAGAAACATTCTGGATGCACATTCTCTTCATATGAGCTACAGTGACAAGGACAGTACGATCTATGGGTCAACTTTCTGTATGTCCAGTATTAGCATATACAGTGTGTGTACTGAATGCATAGTTCCTAGTCGTGTTCCGTTAAAGGAGACGAGATGACAATATGACATGTATGTCAAAGTGGTTCCTGTAACACTAAACAACTTTGCAGTATGCTCCTTTGTAATTTGAAAGACACAGACAACTTTTCTTGTCTATAGTCTACAGCTGTCTATTCTGCGTTTATATTGCGATGTTTTGACCATGTTCAGACTGACAGGATGTGAGGAAGAAATGCTGATTCGAACAATACATCTTGTCATAGATGCCGCTTTGCAGTCGAGGGTTTCTAGCTCAACCTTTCTATGCTATATACATTGTGGTTCCTAGTTACAGACATTGTTAATACAGTTTCTGATACAATCATGATCTCTAACTTTGTCGTGACTGCTGATTGTATTCTTTCACTTAAGTTTGTGGTACAAAGTTGCCGAGACCCATTTTGGTTTCATTTGCAGCGATTGTAGGGTGTCTTAACTGTGCTGTATTTCTGTGAACAAAGTAAACTGTTGGCCTGCTCTTCGTCTTTGCTTTCAGCAACCAGACATTTCTTAGTAAACAAGTCTCTACTGCTGTTGTTTCATGATGCCTTGATTCTGCTTCAGTCTGTAGTTAATTCCCTAAGGAATAGAATTCTTCTGCATCTGCATTGCACAAAGTTCTATCGTTGATAATCCATTGATAATAACAAACAAAGATTTGGACAGAGTTTTACCTTCATACACACAAGGATGTGTAGACAGTGGAACAGGTGGTGTTACTTCTCTTCCTTCTTTTAGAAACCAAGAAGAGATTTCCTTTGCTCTTTGGACCAAAGGCCTCTCAACATTCTCAATCCATGTATCAAACAGATCGAGGACAGATTCAGTAATGACTTCTGAGAGTACTCTATCATCTGGTCCCGGTTCCAGCTTCAGCTGCAGGTATCTATTGAGTGATATTACCTTCTCTAGCATGTGCCTTCTATCAATATTATACGCTACCATTATTTCTTGGATTTTGGAGATTAGCTTGAGTACTGCCTGATAGAGTATAACATATGCATTTCGGAACACCTCGGTTGCTGTTTCGGACAGTTCCTTGCTGCTTCGGACATTCTTGTCATTTCCTAACTCGTGTTCTAAGGTTGGCGCAAATGTTACAGTCTTCTGTCTGGTTGTGTTGACACGGAGCTGCTTTGATTCCCTCAGCATTTCATTGGCTTCCTTCATTTCCGACTCAAACCTGCTGCTGACCTTGAAGTATGGTTGTTCCTTGTGTGCAGTGGGGCTCGGGGCTGGTGAATTCTGTCTTGGCGATGCGTCCACAAATACCTCAGGTGTCCTCTCGAAATCGCCCGCTGCAATGCACATAGCAAAATTTTGATCATCCATGCTCTATCATAGCAAAACCATACTATAACCGATGTATTTTCAACTAGAGACATACAGGTGACATTTCATTTCAAATAACAACTGATTTGTGACTGACATACAGGAAGTTGGACGCTGCGCTTTACTGGGGGTTCCGAGGTAGGCATCCAGTTGATCATCCCTGCCCCTGGTGTCTTCTGCACTGGGTCCAGCCCTTGGCGTCCACATCAACTCCTCCTGCGCGGGCTTCTTTTTGTGATGCAGCAGGTGCATCCATTTCTTGGCCTTGCTCTTCACCTTGCCCAGCACCGCCTTCTTCTGGCTCCCGCCTGGGGTCCTCGGCGATTCTGACGGGCTCACTGGTGGCGCCCGTGGTGAAGGCCAATATCTTTGCTGCTCCTCCCCTTCAAAAAATGGATGTTGGCCTGCAAAATGAATGGTCTCCTCTGTTAAGATTCCGGAGACGCAGAAGATCAGCTCCCTCTTTTCAGCAGGTGAGCACTGAAGCATTGCATACACTTGGATTTCAGCAGCGGATTAAAAGGACATTGAACACGGTAAAAAATTTTGTTCAAAATTTCGCAAACATGCGAGAATTATGAATTGAAACCCCATTACCGTTTTGGACGAGGTTTTCCCCTCTTTTAGTGCTGATCCCGCGCTTCATCTTTCTGAATTCGCTCATGTTTCTGATTGTGCAGGAACAATACCAAGTCCAACTCCAAAAACTTGGGAGGAGCTGTGCCGGCAAGGCAAAAGATGGAATTTGCTCGGCCTATCCTAAAGTTGGCAAACTCGAGGGAAACGTTCTTGGTTATAGCGTTGACAGGGGCAAATTATTAAGGAGTGGTCACATTGTGCCCTGCTATTCTCGGAGGGGTGTTTGGTGGTCGCAGAGAGGAGAGGATTTTGTGCCGCATTCTTAGACGCCTCCAATGTAGGGACGAGATCACAACAGGAGACTCTAGTATCGATGTCTTTAGCTGCAAGTAGTACTGCTACGAAGACCCAAGTCGCCGCCGATGAGCTCCAAGGTTTGGGCTGGGCGTTGAATATCGAAAAAAGAAAGGAAAAAAAGAGGCTAGATGTTTAAAAATTAAGATGTCAAGAATGGGATTCGAACCCATGCCCTTTCGGACCAGTACCTGAAACTGGCGCCTTAGACCAACTCGGCCATCTTGACATTTAGTTAGACTGCCTCCTCCGTTATTTTAATTATCCGTACAGTATTATTGTATAAATATAACATCAGCCAATTCTCTGTTTACCGAACGGCGCGGTGATTTTGGTTGTTATTACGTATTATGATTGGTGTAACAGATCCACCGATAATCGTCGGCCGTTGTTATTATAATGGCACGACTGTGCCGTTCTTCATATCAACCGTGCCTTCCTGATTCAAGGGTTTAGATTTGTCGCTGCAAAAGAACAGCCAGTGATACCCATTTTTTAAGGCCTTCTCAGGGCCAAGTTAGGCCCAACGCTGCTCTCTCTCTCTCACCACGTCGTCTTGCAATTCTCAAAAAAAAAAAAAAAAAAAAAAACCACGTCGTTTTGCAAGCAGCTCCAACTCGTGTTCCTCACGCAGATTGGCAGATCTCTCTTACGATCTCACCACGGCACCACGCCTTGTCAATAGCATCCTATTCAGCTCCTATGAATCTTGCCGCCATAAGCTGCGTTTAGGCCGCTAAAGGTAGCTACGGTTTAGTTTCCCATGATCTCTTCCTCCAATCCGGTTTGTCGAGGCACCTTGAAGCAGGCATCGTGGTAGACAGCCATGATTGAAAGCGCCAAACAGCAGCTACCGGCGGGCGGGCACAATCGACGAGCAAAGTAACCAGGTCCGTGAGCATAAGATTGGAGGCGACAAGCTAGTAAGCTTCCCTGCTGCCTTTTATCTCCGTCGCGGAAACAACAGGCAGGAGCTAATCGTTGCCGCCGGCCAGATTACCGATCTAATGAGCCTAATTTTGGAGTTTTGGGCTGTTAATTGGCATCTGAGGGGGTGAAACAGCGGTGCCGTTATAATAGAAACAGCAGAGGATTTCGTTCCTACATACCCATATCCCAGGCCACTCAAATTTGTTCCCTGCTGCATGTAACAGGCAGGGACGAATCATCAGGACGCATAATGCACCATCAATCCATCAATTAACCGCATTGGTGAAAAAATTGTTTCTACATCATTTGCTATTGGCAGTCACTAAATAGACTGACTGAGGTGGTTTGTTCAGTACTGCTGCTGTTAGATGTTACAGTGTGTAAACAATGTTGTACCGATGAAACAGGTTCTCGCCATGCTCCCTGTAATCTGCCAAGGTGAATGTTTGTTTTCCAAACTTACTAGAAGCGGCAAACGCAGCGGCACCCCTCCATGCATCTAGAATAGGGTCAGCTGCTCTAACAAGCTTCAGCGGAGCAAGGTAGGGCCGAAACTGCCGAATCCCAGATTCCAGCCGAGGTATCATTCCTGGGAACAGGGAACTCCCGCCTGTGACAAGAATGGACTGGCAGAGGCGCTCCTTAACAGATTCATCCTCCATTAGTCTTCTGAGAGAGATGCTCACCATCTCATCAATACCAGCCTGGTCGATTCCTATCATTCCAGGCTGGAACAGAACTTCAGGGCAGCGGAACCGCTCGATTCCTATGGAAATTCTGTAATCATCTGCGGTAAGAGGCCGGACTTTGGGGGCCTCTGGGGTCGGTTGAATAGCTTCAGATTTGGACACAAATGTTGGGTCGATCTCCTGCAGAGGTAGAAAATGATTTCTGGATGTAATATAAGGTGTTTTGTTGATTTTTAATCAAACAAAGATAGCATAAATTGGTCAACAACAGAAGGAAAGCTTGAAACAGACTTTACCTGGAGCTTCGATGCAATTCGAGCAAGTTCTGATTCATCATCATCATTCCTGTCATCGTCATTACCTTTGCTCATCTTATTGTACACTAACCAATCTTCGTCTTTCTGTCCAAAGGTGTCCTCACCTTTGCCCCGATCAAATGCGGCAGAAGTGAGCAGCCGCATCCTTTCTTTTTGAGCTGCATTTAGCCGTTCACCACGGCCTACACCACCAGATGAACTATGATTCCCATTTGTCTGGTTGCCACCAATTTTTTGTCGCTTCCTCTGCTCAAATTTCTCAGAAAGTTCTGAATATCGGGCACGAAGCTCTTCGAGGTATAATTCTGGGTTCTCCCTGTGCAGTTGAGTGAAACAGATTACCAGAGCAGAACAGAACTTCCGGAAAATATTTTGAACAGATTTGATCATGTATTGTTGACATCCAAGACATCATGCAGACAACTCATGAATGGTAGATAAGTAATCTTTATGATGGTGGTATTGGCATAAAATTACTACTGGTATTGCAGAATGCATGATGTAGTTTTGTCTTGTATTAGGAGGTTGTTGAGGAAGGGATAATATTGGAAGAGTCAATAAATTGCTAAAGTAGATTCAAAAGAACTATGCTTCAAAAGAATCAGACTGGAGATATCAGAACTTACGCACGCCTTTGTTCTTCCTGTTTCTCCTTGAGAGCCTCTTCTTCAGCACGCCTCTGCTTGGCACGCATTTTGCCCTCTGTTGTGGTTTTAAGTAATATCTGTCTCTTCTTTTCTTTTAGCTGGTTAAAATACAAACGCAGTGCTCAGTATTGAATGTCTCTAAACTTGGGCGAACATGACATATGCAGTATGCACGCAACATGCAGAGGCCAGATGCCCCCAAAAGAGAACACGAACAAAATTCTGTGATGACTGAACAAACACACCTGCTCTGGAGTCAATGTCTCATCAGGGACAGATACAAGCGGATACTTATCAGCCTCTGGGACATCTTCTTTCTCATTACCATTGGACTCACCCTTTGCTTTCCTTAGAGACTGTTTCTCTTTCATAATAAGAGATTTGATTTCCTGCGGTGAAAGACATCCAGCTCTACTTAGCATAGCTGTTGCTTCTTCTTCATCGGCTTCATCAAGTTGCTCCAATAGTTCCTCCCAATCGGAAATTCTCTTTTCCATCCCTGCTATCTTCTGAGACCTCTTTGCAGCAGCCATTTCTCGCAAACGCTGACCGGCCTTTTCCTTCAATGCTGCTTTCCTTGCAAGTTCTTCCTCGGAGGGCAGTTCTTCCTTTGGTGGGGGAACCCACGGTAGTTGCCAATACCTCGTTTTCTCTTCAGCTTCTTCCTTGTTGTTCTGCAGAGAGAGAAACAATCCCTCACGTTACAAGAATGTTCAAAATAACTAGAACATACATAATAAATATACTGGACGGAAACAAAATAAAGGTCATGAACTAGACTTACAAGCTCAGCGAATCCTTTCTAAAGGCTCTATGATTCTATAAAAATGCATTAGAAAATGGAATTCATAATTATAAACTTCACATGAGAACAGAGCAGTACAAAAATTTCTTACCTTAAATATCTGCAACTCCGACATATAGTCGAGAGCTATATAACAATGCTCCTTCTTCAACTCTTCAGCCTTTTCCCATGTGATACTTGCCCTATTCAAATTAAAATGGTGGTTTCAGAAGTGTCGCGAAGTACTTCAAAAATATACTGTTATCACTTACGAGTGATATGGATATTTCAGGGAGAGCAGCTGCCTCAGAAAATCAGTAATGTGAAATCCACCAACGTTGGTTCTGCAGCATGCCCCCAACACAGGTTGTCCTTTCAAAAACTGAAAAACAAATCAAATTATTTTAGTTACACAGTAAGAGTTTATTTTAAAATATATAAAAGTACACACAACTTTTAGGAGAATTTATTCCAGGGCACTTAAGGACTATATAGGGGCCAACAGAAATGCATTCTGAGTATGTAGTTCCATGAGAAATCATAAACGAGCTGGTTCTCTCCATTTTAGAAACTACTTGGCACTTAGTACAACCATTAAATGTTCTCAAACCAGAGTTACAAAAGTATACAATGCATTCAATGGCACTCCTTTGAAATACATGCATTGCGCTGTATTTATCCTTCTGCAGATACGGGAAGTATAATTTGTTTACTGTGAAAGTTGAAGAAAGGCATATATTGAGGACAGAAACTTACTGGAACAACATGGCATGTTCCATGTTCACATGACACAACCAACCCATCTTCTCCACAGTTTCCAAGTTTCTGGTTGTACTTGTAACTAAATGCATTGTCGATGCCAAATGCTATAATTCAGATAAGAATCAACAACTTTAGTATAGCTATCCTTATGTCAAGATGATTAAAACCATTGCAGCGAGAAACAGTTCATAAAAACAGCACATCAGTATCACCGGAATTATTACCAATGGATGGCACACCATATGTCTCGAAGAGTAGTTCTGCCATTCGGGCTCGAGAAAAGGATGGGTTGCATTCACATTCTGTCATTAGAATTGGATGGCCCACCTATCCAGTGTCAATGCGTCATTGTTAGTTTCAACAGGACTTAGAATAATAATAGTTGATGTGGAAAAGTACTAATTTCTGAAATTCGTTGAAAACATACAGATCGACAATACATGTTAGCAACTGCAATAATAAAGAATTTTAACTATTCGAACCTAAATAACCATGTGCATGTCTGACAAGGACTAACATAGGTTACATAGCTGAAAACAGGTGTGGGGGTTCTACTATAAGAACATGGAATGAAAGGATTGTTCAGAGAGCCAACTCATCGTGGGTCATATTCTGCTATCAGCTAAGTCTGTGCCAAGGATGGAGTTGGTAAAATTTAAATGCTACAAATTTTTGTCCTTTGCCTCCATTATTATGCTGAGACTCATGTTCCTCGTGAAACTGTACTTATCTACAAAATGTGTACTGTTACCTTAAAAAAAAAAAGAGAGGAAAAAACCACAGACACACATACACCACCCGAACACCCTTTCCTGCTTTTTATGTGTTTTGCAATGACCAGTTCAAACTGACGTTTTGTTATGCATCAAACGCAAAGTAATTTATCAAGGCAAAATGAAAAAAATCAGAGAATGATAAGTCAATAGCAAAACAAAACGTTTTGAAGACACCATGAAAATTCACCTCTGAAGTGGCACCTAGGCGATCAAAGCCATAGTCGAGAATCTACAATACAAAGAATGATACCATATCAGAAAGAATAAAAGCAGTAACAGAAAGCCTAGAGTGTAAATCATCATGATTCAAAAAATTAAGAAGCCCCGGTTGGCTTTCATATCTATGAGCCGTAACGATTGGAATCGGCATTTAGTGCCATTACAGCAACCATATAAATTATGAGATCATATGTCCATTCCCCTATAGAATAACACCAAAATTCAATATCGAAATATTTAGCTCCGTCCCTGCTTGGAAGTGTTTTGTTTATCATAAACTTCAGACTATAGGCTATGCACATAGAATCTATCATTCAAAAATGTCATTATATTACTTAGATGTTTTGGCCCTAATAGAAATTTGCTCACAAAAGTGATTGCTTTAATGTTCTAGAGATAGATGACAGAATAGATAGATCGTTGTTTCTATCTATCTCATGACTAGACATGATGAATACATATATGTAGATCCTTCTAAAATAACTAAAAATGGTGGATGATGTCACAGAAGTACTAACGTATTCCATGTATTCAAATTGATAGACAACATCATCATCAAATGGTGAGCGAAGTGCTGATCTTGTGCAATCAAAGAACTTCATTAGAGCTGGATCATTATCTCCAACTACTGAGACAGTTTCACCTGTATAATGGAAAATAAATTGAAGTGAGTCCAGACATGAAAGTTTCTCGAGTCCTATTACGAGCCTGTACATTGACACAGGCATGACGCTTGAAATAAGCAGATTTCTGTTCCTTTCAATTATACATTCAATGTTCACCAGGCAAACAACAATATTACAATAGAAATATCTTGGTTTCAGAATATGAACAATAGTTTAATAAAACACTCATGGCATGAGCATGGCCAGAAAAATAAAATTCGAATAATCAGAAACACATTGTGATTATCTGGATCAAATGAATTTAAATATTAAGCCATGTCGAGAAAAATAAATTTCGAATAATCATAAACACATTGTGATTATCTGGGATCAAATGAATTTAAATATTAAGCCATGTCGACAGCGGAACAATTTCTAAAACCGCACAATTAGGAGCAACTAAGCAAACACAAGGCTATACAAACAAAACAATCGGTTCTTTCACACAGCATCCAAACATTAAAGCAACACGAATTAGCATCCTAAAACCAAAACGCTGTGTACCAGAGCTGCGGTGGCGCGGCCTCTGCACGACATTGCGGAATGACAAGCGCGGTTCCGCCTCGCTCGCCCACCTGCACGGATCAACCAAATCGTTACTGAATTCATCGGGGGCGTGCTAGGGTTAGGGTTTGGGGGAGCCCCGGCGCGGCAGGGACCTCCTACCCGATGCGGAAGGTGGAGGAGCCGTTGTCGATGACGATGGGGGTGGACGACGGGAAGCGGGCGAAGTCCGTCTGCCGCGACGGGCGCGTATACGACGGCATCTTGCCGCCGCCGGCGAGAGCGCTTGCCGGGGGCGGAAGAGATGGGTTTGGGGGCTTTTGGTTCTTTTCGCGGCGTCGTCCTCTTCGCGACTTGCCTTGGGACCTCGCCCGAGTTCAAGCTTCGAGAGTACTTGGCAAAGACAGTGCAGGTATATAACGAGAAACCCCCTGCCCTTTGACGTAATTCATGTTCAGGAAGTCACTTGATGAACATAAGTGAACACGATAGAATTTGTTTTCAAACCTCGTATTCAGGAAAAACAGTGTTAGTTTTAAGGACACACTCCGAATAATTTTATGAACTATACAAATTGAATTTTTCATTTTGGGCATAAACTGGGTCAAGCTTATAAAATAAATTTAATTTCCTAACATGGTAGCCGTGTCAATGTGTATATAATTGTGTCCAAAAATTAATTTTTACTTATTAAATGCTGCGCATTCTCTCAAAGTTTATTGATCCACGTCAGCGAAAAAGTTTCTATCCATCGGATGAAAAATAAACGGTAAAGACCAAGCGAGGTCTTGGCACATGGTGAAAAATCTTCCGGCTGTCCAGAACTTTGCTGCCTCTTGCTGCGTTCGTCCCCAACCAAACGGAAAAGAAATCAGCTGAAGTCAGGCTCTGCCCCCGCTTTGCGCACCTGGCCTGCCTTCTCTCCGCACCTCCGACACAATGCGACCGGCAACACAGGCTCGTCAAGGTGCGCCGTGCGCGTGCCCCGCCCTGGGGAATGGGCTGCTCATCGATCCCCAGCGGCGCAGTAGCTTCCTGCGGTAAGCCCTGGCTCCTTCCAAGCCTGGCTTTATGGCTTCCAACCTTGCGTAAAAGCTTTCTTTTTACGCAAGGTTGGAAGGCATAAAAGCTTTCGAGGAGCTTCTTTTTTTTTTTTTTTTGCAAGAAAAGCTTTCGAGAAACTTGCTGCTGCTTATCATCCAATGTCCATCGACAAGCACAACGAAGGAAAAAGAATCACTAGTCATGGGGAGATTGAGTACAACGTACGAGTGACCAAATTGCAGCAGCACCACATGCACAGCAGACGCCCTACACCTACCTGTTCGATAAATGTGGCCGAGTCCTCTACAACATGCACCTGGCCGACGCCGTCGTTAGTCCCACTCTTGCATGACCTGAGAAAATGATAAAGGAATCCTCATCAAACCATAAGCTTCCATTGTTTGGAGCCAGGCCGCAACCCCCAGTTCACGTTAGTGTGGCGAGGTCGGTCAGGGGCCGGGGATCATACCTCAACAATTGTTGCGACGAGAGAGTGTTTGACCTGAGTGATCTGGCTGCTGCGCTTCGAGCTCGACGAGGAGGCCTCCATCACTAGGTATGGCAATATACAGCTCTGTGTGTTTGTCCTTGAATGGTTGAACCTGTGTGCTTGTTGAAAGTTTCAGCCAGAGAAGTACATAAGATTCACATGCACATTATCGTGTTCACCAACGTGATGCATTTAAAAGTTTCTAAAGTCTGAGCCATCCATTGAGGTGATGCATTTTGAGTTTCTAATGTGACATGGTTAAATTCTGGACTGACAATGTGATCTTTGCAGAAAATAGTGATGCCTGTTGTGGACCGCTCTATTTTAGACTTCTTTCATATCAATCTTCCTTAGACTAATCAACATTGGTCTACGACAATTTTAGGAGAAGATGTTCAGAGTTGTAGGTTTGCCGATGGTGAACTGCATATCTGGGTACAATGACTATTATTTATATACCCAGCCAAGAATCTGATAGCAAGGTTGCAAGAGCTGTATTTTATTCCCATTGACGTTCAGCTCAAGCCGAGCCTCCACCTCAACAAAGCGAGGAGTATATGTCCTTAGAAGATTGGAAGAAACTCGAGAGCATATATAGTCACACCAAGACCACCATAAAAGGTTATCAAATCATTACAAATGTTTTCTTGCTTTGAGGGATTTAGATATTTGTGCAGATTCAGTACCATATATGTTCAGAAGTACTTCCTCAAGGACTGGGATATCAGCATCGCGAGTCAAATTTTCCGGATAACCAATGCTGGCAACGTGGAATCTTAGTTTTAGATCGGGTGGTGCCTTTCGTACCATCCAGTCATCATTTTTTTAAAGAATGACCTTTTTCTGTAACAATCAATTTTTTTCCCCTTAATTGTGCTCTACTCAGATATAGCTTCATGCCGTTGTCATAAAATATTTGAATAGGTGTTCTCTAAAAGAAAAAGATATTTGATTAGTGGTACAAACATATACAAGACTTGGGCAGGTCGGGGCAGACCATGATAACTCATTCGCAATGTCAAACGGAGGGTCACCCAACAAGGATTGCGCGGCAACACAGTTTCTAGTCATAAATTATAAGAAGCTCGTCCGAAATTTGATATGTGTTCGTTTTGTTTTCGTATACAACACATTTTTGTATGTACCTACTCTTGTATGTACCTTTGAATGCAGTATGCTTATTTGTTCACATTATAAAACGGAGCATTTTGTCCTGGAGACGAGGAAAAAGGTCTGAAGAGTTCCCGACCATCCTTTTCGTCTCGCGTCTCTCTCTCTTTTCCATTACTTTTTTATTGAAGATTTTTTTCCTTTTTTCCATCGTAGACGCATGTTTTTGCAATGTGATGGTGCCATTTGAGCCATTCTGTTTAAAATGCCACGAGGTTAGGATCCAATTTGTTATTATAATCTGAAGCTACCACTGAAAAATTATCAAAAATAACTTATCGAAAGACATTGTGCATTTACAAGTCCTATTAAAAAAACGAGGTGTGAAAACTGTTTTTTTTAAGTGAAAATTTCACACAACTTTCATGCAGTTAGAAAAATCTAAACGTAGGCAGGCTGAACAACCAGACTCGCTACGAGCAAGAAAGCCTCACAACTCCAAATCGATTGTTACCTTGAAGTTAGCAAACAAGATCAGCATATTACTGTTTCATCGTTACAAAATGCACTTGCGCTTGTCCAGTTCCCTTCTATCTGACATAAATCCACTAGTGCTCTGTTCCAAAAGGGCTCCGGAAATTACAAATCAGATGAACATTCCTTCCCTACTGAAACGAGTACGCTGTCCCGGTAAACCGCTGCTCCTGCTCCTTGCCGGCACCCTGATCCTCCTTCCCCTTGCTCGCGCCGCCGAACCGAATCCCTCTCTTCAGCTTAGTACCCGCCGGGCCGGCGGTCGCTGCGGCCGGTGGCAGCTCCACCGGCTTGCCGTCCATCCGCGCAGCGACGCCGGTGAACCGGGCCGCCGCCGGCTGCTCCTTGGCTCGGCCGGCCGTCACCGCGGGCGCGGGTTGTGGCGGGGGCGGCTCCACGTAGTCGAGCGGTGGCGCGAAGTCAACATTGCAGTCCGTCTCGATGACGCTGACCGCGTCCTCCGGCTGCAGCTCCACCACGTCCAGGTAGTACCGCCGGTCACCCTCCGTCACCGTGATCGTCTCGCCGACGGTCAAGCACGAGTACTTGGTTTTTAAGTTGTGCTCCAGCCTGCAGCCAGGGATCAAACGTTATTAGAAGAATGCTTCCCTTCGCGTTCCCACGGTTCAAAACAAATTCTGACAAAAAAAAAAGATCAATTCTTTTCAGTGTCAGGGAAGATGAGTGCACTTACAGTTCCCTCGGGTGGGAGACGTCGAGGAAGTCCTTGGTGTGCGCCTGCAGCTTGAGGAAGGTGACCTTGGGCAGCGCCTTCTGCTGGAGCAGCACCAGGTCGTTCGCCTCCAGGCCAAGGCGCGCCATGAGCTGAAAAAGAGATGCAAGGTCCGTGAGTCGTTGCCTTTCATGGCGACACAAGCCGACATCTTCACGAACCAACTGTTCAAAAGGAGACAATGTACAAATCTGCACGCTTTGCTTACCACGGGGGGGACGTGGATGAACCCTTCATCGGCGATGAACTCAAGGACGCCGCAGTGCGAGGCGCGCCCCGTGCTGGGGTTCTGGATCCGGAACTGCAGCGGCCACTGGAGATCCAACTTGCAAACCCTGTCGACGGCGGATGGCGGTATGAACACTGCGGAATTACATTACAGAGTTTATTAGTAACGTTATTTTTATTTTTTGAGTTGTATTAGTAACGTTATTACTAGAGCACAACGCAACCATTATTGGTGCAGACGGGAAAAAGGAAAGGCAAGAAATTACCCTTGTTCCCGTCCTCGACGGCGTCCCCTTTCTCCAAGGGCGATGTGGGCAGGCAGCGGTAGTACTGCACGAACGAGCTCGCCTGCAGCTTGAGGTACTCGTCGAAATCCTGCACGCGTGGATCAAGAACAGAATAAGAACTCGAAAAAAGTAAGCAGAAGAGAGATCGACATACAGTACGGCAGGTTGGACCGCGAATTTTGGAGAGGGATGAACAAAAGAACCAAGAGAGAGAAGTTCATGAACAGGCGTACCATCTGCAGGTTGGCGCTTCCGCCAATCGAATCGATCGCTTTTCTTTTCGCCAGAGTAGAACGAAAGCAGAGCAAAATCAGATCGACGATCACAGGCCCTGCCTGACGAAACCTTATATTTGCAGGGCAGCGTGCCTCAGTGTCCGCGGCGGATTCCACCCCGCCACCGACTCAAACGCGACCCAAGGGCAGCAAACCGGGCCCACGCGAGCCTTACTGTACTGACCCGTCGGGCCCACTCGTCATGGTCACAAGAAGAAGTAAGGAGTTCGGTCGGACGCGCCGCCGCCGCGCCCTTGCCTTTCCGTGCGCGGCTCGTGCTCATCCTCCCCGACGGCTCCGCCCCCGCGCGGCGAGTCCACTAAACCCTAACCCTAGATTTTTGGGGAATAGATAGAGCGCGGCGTCGAACCGGGCCAGGGGATTGCGGCGTCGAAGATGTCGGCGAAGCGGGAGCTCTCGAGCACCCTGAAGAGCCTTAAGGTGAGGATCCCCTTTTCCGCCCCCTCCCGGGCTCCCGGCTTCTTTCCCCGCCATGGCTGTGCGTCTCATGGGTGTTCTGTTTACTTGGTGGCGGCTGTGCAGTTTATGCAGCGGGCGACGGCTGCGCAGAAGGTCCAGGGGAAGACCGAGGCGGAGGAGACGGCGGCGGAGGTGGTAACGGCGACGAATGGAGGGTTTGGCTCGTCGGCTCAAGTCGCAAGGAAGTGGTATGGCGATTGAAATTTTCGGTTTTCCCCCATTCCTGCCAGCGTAATCTTCCCTTAGAATAGAATAAAATGTTTTCGACACATTTTGGCGCAGGAATATGTGGAAAGTCCAATTCAGCATAGCATGTAAACATTTCTATACACAGCAAACATGTGCATTTGAGGTTTATCAAGCATGCTTTCAATCGAATTGAATCACACATGGAAAGTGGTTGAACATTGCACCCACCCATTTTGGTTGGAGTGTTTGTTAGACTAGAAAAAGCCTGTCGAATAGTTGTGAGCATAATCGTTTTCTTTTAGGGCCCCGTTCGGATCACTTTAGAGGGTGCTGTAGCAGTCACATCAAAGATGCCGGCAGCATTTATGTGTACTAAACAAAGTCAAATTACAAAACTAAGTTCAGGACCCCCCATCTATTTCGCGAGACGAACGTAATGAGGGTAATTAAGCGGCGATTAGACGATGGTTACTGTAGCATCACTGTGTCAAAACATTGATTAATTAGGCTCGTTAGATTCGTCTCGAAAAATAACGCCCGTCTGCAGAAAGGTTTTGTAATTAAATTTTATTTAGTACCCCTAAATAGTAAGATTCTTTTTACTTTAGAGGGGTATAAACTTTAGAGGGTGTTTTAGAGGGGGATCCGAACGCCACCTAGATTAGGGCCTCGCATAAAAGTAGAGTACAAAGGCTTTTACAATTATGTAGCCAGAGTTTGGGATATTGGGAGTGTCTGCAGAGTTTTACATGCTTGCGTCGTGATGTGAATATATATTCCTACATCAATCTTTTGATTTACCAACTTGAATGTACCTTGAAAATATATGTGAGCATCCTGTTAATTATAATACTGAGTTTATGGAAAACAATTATTGATGTAGAACAGCTAGCGAGTCTGGCGCAGACTAAACCAGTACCATTTATTTGCAGCATAGTTATCATGGAGGGTAACCCACATCCGGGAGCAGTAAAGGGTCGGATGTCGTTCCAAAATTTCAATCCAGAAATTGATGTGAGTCAGGAATTTGTATTCGTTGACATGTTTCCATTTATTTCCATGTATATTTGTGTCCGCTTACAAAAGCCTAGATATATAGAAACTAAATGAAGACGCAGGAAGTGACGACCAAACTGAATCAGCTTCACCTAGCAGTTGTCATCAAGACGGTGCAAAGTCTGGCAGGTTAGCAATATCTCTATTAAGTTACCTTAGCAATGTTCAACATATATTCAGCTTTAAGTCTACCTTTGTTGAATTTTTTTATTATCATTGAATTGAGTCATTAAGTGTGTATAAAGATGAAAGAGCTTATTAGCACTAGGAATCAGACATGTCAGGATCATGGGGATATGCGGTATGCCACACAAATTTATATCTATTTGTTAGATTGTATGGGTTTCTGGGGTATTCACAGTGGTCATCAATGTGGGTACCAGAATTTCAAGAAACTTCTGAAAATAAATTGTTGTTCTGAGCATGTCATTTGGACCACCCACATACAAGCTTTGTATCTATTAAGGAATTTTATACCTGTGCTGTCATGTTTCATTGAGTAAGGATGAAAAATTGCAAGGGTAATTTAATTTTAGAAAGTTTTGCGTACGTGCCATGAATGCTTCAGACTTGCATGCATATTTCAAATAGTTTGTTCTTTTATCGTTTACAGATGGCCAGAAATAGACTCGATATTATCACTGAGTACCACATTATCGATAAGAGCTCTTGCATCTACATTCAGCCTAAAATCACTTATGTTAACTTCTGAATACTTTTTGGGATGTTATTTTATGGATGGATGCATCAGTTTTGGTTTGTCACATGGAATCTATACATGATATCTTTTGCAATGAAAATGCAGAGGGGATGGAGTACCAGCATCGAGATTTGGAGACCTTGATACTTCAGAAAGCATATCTCTGAATGAACTAAAGAGGAAACAGCCTGAACTTGAGATGGAAACGCCACCATCTCATAAGCTGCCAAAGACCACAGGTCGATTTTTCGATGGTGGTTCCTCGTTGCAAAGCAATGGTCGTGGATCTCACAAGTCGAACAAGCGTGAAAAGTATGATTTCAATCACCTGAGACGGCGAGACCAAAGAAATTGAAATGAAGCTTCTAGTTGACATAGCTAGACTAGCTCCTGTACTCCATCTGTAGTTGTACCTGATTGCCGGTTGCCCTAGTTTTGTGGATTATATTTAGAGAGCTCGTAATCATGTAGTGGCATGCCTGTTCTAAAAGTGAGATACTGAGATGCCTATCATTTTTTCCCCTGATCCATTGTATACTACTGTGCTGTTAGATGTGAGGTTCTGCAGCAGCAGAGGAATACAAGTTTTGACAATATAATGTGACATCCTGCGTGTGTTCTTTTTGTTATGTGGTGATGTTTGTACTGATGCAGACACATAATTTACCTATCAATAGTCATTTATATATTTGAGAATTTTCATGTCTTCCAATTGTTTAATGCTGCTTTGTGGCTTACAAAAACGTTGTGTTGACAATGCGTTTTGCTGCCTTCAATATATCTACTGGGATTTCCATCTTGAGAACGGGAGATCATGGTAGTATTTGCTTTTGCGAGAAAGCATGTATGTACGGTAAATTAATAAGATGGAAATAGCGGGCCTTCACAAAAATAAACGGGGGAAGACATATCTTAATCTTGGCCCCACCTATCAACAGGTGACGTCGCCGAGAGTTCTTCCTGCTTTCTTTCCTGTCTTCCAAGCAGAGGACCTGGGGTGTACAACGCTCGCCCGTCGGCGTCGCCGCTCAACGCTAAACCCTAGCGCCAGCCAACCCCAACCAACCAGCGGCGGCAGTCGAAGGCGAGACATGCCGCCAGCGGGATCTTTCGCGTCGGCGGTGGAGAAGACGCAGCTGGCGGTACAGGACGCGGTGAACTCCTCGTCGCGCTCGGCCGCCGCCTTCTCCGACCAGGTGCCGCAGATCCTCGTGCCCAGGGCCGCTGGGTAAGTAGTCTTAACTGACATCCACCTCCACCTCCTCCGATTCGCTTCTCCTTGGACCGCCTCGGAATTTTTCTCTGTTTCGGCGCGGCCGTGCGGAATTTGCAAGTGCTCCAACAGTTGTGATAGAAATTATCTTCTGATTAACCCGCATGATGGGCTCGCTTTGCTTCCATAGAAAAGGGCTAATGTGGCATACTTCTGCTGTTACCTTAGACTAGTCTGAAAACTGTGTAATTTAGTATTATCGTGCAATATATTTGAATTGTTTGACGGCTTATAGGTTATGGATTTGAATTATGAATTAATTATTGCCAAACTATAAATTGTATATATGTTATTTCGCAGAAGATTATTTTTCCCCCAACTTTTCATTTGAACAAATCAGCGAAAGAAAATTGTAGATGTGAATCTGAAAATGGTAGCTTCATGTTTTAAAGACTACTAGTTGGGTGGGATTTTGTTTTAAAGTCATAGCCTGGTGAATCAGAGGTTGAAGGTTTCAGTCTTGACATTATCTGGTTGATTGTACAAATTGGTCCTCTATTCGAGATGATGCACACTGTAGTTACCCTATACTTATACAGAGAACATGCCCACATCTGTCTCTACAGCTATCACTGTCTGCAAAGCTGAAACTTTATAACAATAGTTCGAGTGATGTAATTGTGTACTCTGTATATATAGATGTCACAACAGTGAGGTGTAAAATCTTAACTGATTCAGTGAAATGTGTGTGGCACAACACTAAAAAATAGCCGCCTTTGTTTCTCTTCCTGTAAAAATATGGTTACCTTAATAAAGCAAGGAGACTGCTAGTGTTTTTAGATTGATTTTTCTAATGTTATAATGTCAGAATTTACAATTGATTGCAGACGGGTTGTTTCTCTGTCGACTTGTACAAAGGTCGGCGCCATAAGTTTTGCAGTTGGTGTCGTGGTGGGCTTCACACTCAAGAGAAGGCTACGCCGATGGGCTGCTAAACTTCTGAAGAGGATTAAGGATGACGACTAGTCTGTTCAGAAATCTGAACTATTCTCTGTAGCTCAATTCCTTACCAAGCTGACTCTTTGAATGCTTCCGTAAATGTGTGCTGTGAACATAAGTTTATAGTTTCATTGGCCTTATGACATTGTGGAATGCACAATATAGCATGCTCACAACTATTATCTTTAGTGTCTCTCTGTCCTCTGCTACTTATTCGTCCACGGCTATGCTTGGTGCTCTAGCTTATCTGAAATTAGTATGTGGCCCATATTTTTGTACTGCAACTATTAGTGACAGCAATGTTATTAATCGGTTTTTGCTGATGTGTTTGTTCCTAAAGGGCTATTACACAACAATGGTGAGTTCTCCTGGTGCCAATCAGTTCCTATCGATTTTACTTAAGCTTCTGTTGCCTCCATGCTAATGATGAAATTCAATCATAATGTTGGAGCACAATATCATAACCAGAGTAAACGCAAGTAGAAAGGTTTTTTTTTTTTACTTGCTTTGGTCAGTATAATTGTTCTAGGTTGGCATTTTTATTGCTGCAGCTGTTTGCATGGAGTGTCAATTCCTATGTTATCTTTCTAATTTGATCAAGGCATGTGTTTGAAAACGACGTGGAGAGAGGTTTGAGTTTTTCGCTGGCTGTGTCTGTGACAAGAGACAGTGTTGGTGCTGTCATTATTTTATTTTAGCTAGGAATTTTGCTGTAAAGGAAAATCTAAGGATGCCGTCATGTCGAAGGGTGTGAATAGGAACTGAAAGATTTCCATATAGCTGCAATGGTTTTCTTTTATAAATATGGAAAGTACTGACCTTTGAAAAGCGTTACTGTGCCATGCAACTCTTTTACCTGTTTCCGTTAGTCCATGCAGATGCAGGTTAATTCTTAACGCATGAATTATCCATTTATTTTTATCAAAATTGAAAAGTGACTTTACAGAGATTTCTACTAGTATGACAACAACATTCCCGCTAATTTGTTACGAGACCGCTAAACTAATACTCCCTCTATTTTTTAATTGATGTCGCGTTGACTTTTTGAATTACGTTTGACTCTTCGTCTTATTCAAAATATTGACTCAAATATGCAAAATTACAAGTTATGTTTCAAATTTCATTAGTAATAAAACAAATTATAACAAAATATTTGATAATTTTTAAACTTTTTTTGAATAAGACGAACGGTCAAACATAATTCAAAAAGTCAACGGCGACGTCATTTTAAGAACTAGTCGTAGACCTTCATGGAGCAGAGCACCACAGAAATGCGAAAAAGCGGAGATCATCATCAGCTGTATTCGTGGGCGACGCCACCGTACCAAAAGACTCGCTGGAACGACCGTGACATGCTGCTCAGTCGGTAGGGGCGATACGCGAAAGGAACAGAGAAAGGAGTGGAGGACCGTCCGCGGTGCCTGCGTCGGATGATCTTGCCGGTCGCGCGGTGACCGGCCGTTTGTTAGACTTTCTATCGATGGTTGATGATGCCGAACCCCCACATGTACATGCATCCTTGCTGCTGCTACAACGACGGGATGAGAATCTGAAAATTGTTGCTAGGAAATGCAATCATGTTTCTGAGTAATAAATAAAGCCCTCTTTTTCTAAAAACGCTTTAGTGTATAATTATCTATTTGTATAAATAAATATTTATAAGAAATAGTACAAACAATCAAACTAACGAAGAAATTCAAGAGTTGGTATATCACAATATTTGCATTTAAAGGGGAAGACTACTAAAATCCTTTGTCGAGTCAATCACAAAATGGTGCGCCGCGCGCGGGTGATAGCGATTGGGCAGACAACCGAACTAAGGCTGACTTCAACAACGCCAGGCAAAGCCATATATGGCTCCCCACGGGCTACTGTAGCGGCTCCAACGCTCTCCAACAGCTCATGCATATGAGTAGCCATTTTTGCATGGGAGGAGAGAGGGAAGCTAAATTTAGCTTCCCTCTCTCCTCCTCATGCATCCTGTCGACCAATCGGAGGGCGTCCGAGGGCGCGGGAAGAAGGGGAGCGAGGGCGCGGCGGGCCGGGGTGCTCGCGGCAGGTCGGGGCGCGCGCGGCGCGGCGGGGTGCGGGCGGCGCGGGCCAGCTCGGCGCGGCGCGGGTGAGCTTGGCGGTTGTGCGCGGCGCGGGTGAGCTTGGCGGTTGTGCGCGGCGCGGGCGGGCGGCGGTAGCTCGACCTCGACCTCGAGATGTCGCACGCCAGTCGCCAACTCGTGCCAATCCTTGTCGGCGGAGGGGTCGCGACGGCTCGCGTGCTCCAGCCGACCCTCCGCGAGAGCACGGCGCGGCGAGAGTGGCGGACATGGCGTACGGCGGCGGGGAGGACGACGGTTCCCGGCGAGTCGGCTGCGGATTCACGAAGAGAAGGGGTCAGGGATGTGCGCCATCGAGTTGTGCGCCTTACGACAAACGGAATCGAACCCCGGCTCACCATGGATGGAGGAATCGGCGTCGGCGTCGACCTTGTTCAACCGGCATCCTCGCGCAGCGGATTGTTCCAGCGCGCGCCTCGCGTTCGCGGCGGCAAGCGGCGCGTTCCGGCTTAACGGAGTCGAGGTAGGGGAAACGGTGGGGAGCACCGTGTCCAGCGTCAGACGGCGAGTCTCGTGGCATAGCACGTTCACCTGCGCGTGCACCGGCGAAGTGCCGGCGGCGAGAGGCGGCGACGGCGGCAATGGTGCGGCGGTGTTTCGGCCGCCGGGGTGGAAGATGGGCCGAGGGGGCGCGAGCGCGAGGTTCACGAAGGCCGTCGTGAGCGTCACGTGGTGGAACGGCGGCGCGGGCTACTCTCGCGGGGCGCCGGCGAGCGCGGCGCGGCACGGGTGGACGGCGAGCGCGGCGCGGGGGGCGCCGGCGAGCGCGGCGCGCGCTGGTCGACGGCGAGCGCGGTGAAGAGGCCCGGCTGCAGGCGCGCCAAATTGCTCCCGCGCGCGCAGACACTCAGGGCCCCACGACCCGCCGCCGCCTTCTCCCTCATCCGCCGCCGCGCAATTCCACATCCGGCAAGCCTTCCTCCACGCGCGACGGCGTGGAGCTCGACCTCGACGACTTGCCGCCGGCCTCGCACGCGGGAAGCGCTGGGCAAGCAGGGGCGCGGAGCGCGGGCTGCAGCGGCGCGCTCGGCGAGCAGGGAGCGGCGCAGCGGTGCGAGCAGGGGCTCGGCGCGCTGTGCGAGCAGGGCGCGACGCGGCGGGGCGGGCCGAGCAGGGCGCGG
The DNA here is from genome assembly GCA_012490785.1 of Eragrostis nindensis. Lineage (NCBI taxonomy): Eukaryota > Viridiplantae > Streptophyta > Magnoliopsida > Poales > Poaceae > Eragrostis > Eragrostis nindensis. The sequence goes on along the minus strand of JAAXCT010000061.1, from coordinate 1,699,137 downwards.
CACGGCGGGGCGGGTCGAGCAGGGCATGCGTGGCGGCGGCGGCGCGCGAGCGAGCACGACTGCACGAGCGCGGCGACGCGAAGGAAATGCAGTCCCTCTGTTGGAGACGCTGTGCCGCGAACGCAAGCCAAAACACTGTTTAGGCAATGCAAAGATGAATTTGCCTTCCAAAAATACCTACCCTTGTTGGAGTCAGTCTAAAGCGTTCCGTCGTTCCTTGAAAAATCGCCGGTGGCCGCGGCTTCTCTCTCTGCTCCCATCTCCTACTCTCATGCATGCTCCCATTTACACGCGACGCCATGCGGTTGGCTATCTGTTTCGGGGCCCATGCGATGTGACATTACATTCCGATTCGTGATCTTCTGAGCTATCGACCTGTTTAGCATGAGCAATTACCCCGTACGTGCGGCATCAGTTGGTCCGGCATGCGTGCTGCGTGCGCAGGGATCGGGTCGTCTAGCAATTTTTGCAGAATGGATCAATCAATAGTTGGAGATTGGCTTGCGGGAATACGAGAAGGAGCCACTCGATGGCACCGGGGTTCCTTCGCCAGGGGATTCACCATCTATACGGGTTCACGCTAGGACCAAGGAGCGAAGGAAGGATGTGGACATGCATGAAGCCGCAGGCAGCTGCTATTTTTTTTTATAATACTGGATAAGGAAGACGTACAAATGCATACAAATACAGGTACGTACGGCAAGGATATAGAGACAGCTGTCCCCACCAAACTGCAAAGAAGACCCTCAAGAAAAATATATTACAAAGAGGTCCTTGGCTCCTTTGCTTGACGCCATCGCCGGCCACTGCCGGCAACGAAGACCCCCAGGCTTCCGTAGATCTGGAGAAGCCCCATCGCCTGCTGGCTTTGGAGGAGTCGAAGTAGAAGTAGCCGTCGGCGATCGCCCATCGACCGGGGCCGCGCCCCAAGCCCTCCAGATCCTGGATCTCCACTCGCCATCGACAGCCACCGCCGCCGAGGGACACCCGAGCTCGATCCGTCCACCCCACATCCGCAAGACCCGAAGCATTCTCTGAATCCTCGAAGCAAAAGACCGGCAAGCACGAGAACTCACAGAGGAATCGTACTGCCAGCAAGGTACTCCTGTACAGGGGCATCGCTCCCGATGCCTCACCTCCACAAGCTTGCCGCCGGCACTGGAGAAAAGCACTGACAAGGCGAAGGAAAGCAGGGGAGGACCTTATTCCATAGCGCCACCGTCTTCATCGCCTGGACGTCGTCGCCAGAATACTAAACCTAGAAAAACTAGGACCTAAACTACCACCAGCCGGTGAGAGGACGACGGTCTCCACCATCTCGCGACGCCGCGAAGGCCATCGGAGACGGAAGAGACCGCCGGCTCTGCCGGCAGGGACGGTCGCCTTCCCTTCCGCCTCTCTCTGCCGGTAGAGGATCCATAGTACCCGAAGCCTCCGGGACTTCATATTCATCATTTTATAAAGAAAGGGTAAGGGATCTCTTTTTCTGCAACGGGAAAAAATCTGCTCTGCTGATTTGACTCAGCACAACCTAACGATACATCCAATACCAATGATCTGTGCCTACCGTAAAACAACAACTTGAACCGCACCGTAACTCATCTTAACCCATTTAACTAGTACCACTATTTTTATTATTATTTCTAAATTGCGCGGGGAGGACTACAGTGAGGAGGGCGACAGACCAAATCACGATCTACTAAAGGGAAAGTTTCCCCCGATAGGGGGATATTGGTTCGAATCCACTTCAAGATTTGAAGTCCTGTCTCAGTTCATGCTCGTCTAAGAGGCTGGTCGCCCTACAGTTCTTTTTGTTTGGCTGCTAGTTGAAATGTAAGCTCTCTTGCTTTCTTCTCTGGAAATTCATATAGTTCCTCCCAATTCAATTCTTTACCGTTCTTCCTTCAACTCTTTTCTGCCCAGTGGAGTGAAAAAGCTGGGAAAGGAAAAGGAGGCTAAAGCGAGGAAGTTAGTTCCGTTTTCTACTTTATTTAGCCCCCTCAGTGGAGAGAACCTTACCCGGTATTTGAAAAAGCGAATTGGCATAACTGAGCTTATATATCTATCAACTGTTGCTTGTTGATTTTCTCAATCCTTTGGGTGTCACTGTCTCACTGACGGGGGTTGCGACGTCGAAAGGAAAATGAGGGAAGTACTCTACACCGGCCGTTTGCGACGAAAGGGGAATAAAGAGGTAATAATAACACAAACATTGGCCGCTGTTAAGCTTGCGTGGGCCCCGCTCTCCTCGCCATGGCTTCTCCAGGTCTTCCCCCGGGCCCACGGCACTATATGGAGTGTGTATATATAGCGGCTTACCCTCGCGAAAGCCACTGGCAGCTGCGCCTGTTGAGTGTTGAATTTCTTCTCCCTCTCTAGCTTGCAGCGCCAGATCCTTTCTCGATCCCGATACCAACAAGCTTGCGACGGAATGGCCGAGTCGAAGATGGCGCTGGGCAACGGCCGTGAGGTGGAGGCCGGTGGAGGGGCGCCGAAGCTTCGCCAGGTAGCAGCAGCCGGCTTTGAGGCCGCGCTGCTCGGCCTCTGTGCTGCCTCCACGGCCATCACCTTGGCCGTGAGCGTGCCGCCGCCGTCGGGGCTCGACACGGACGCCTACTTCCTTGCGCTGTCAGGGGTCTTCTTCGCTGGCGTGACCCAGGTGGCCGCCTCCGTCTGGGCGGCCGACGACGCCCGCCGTCTCGCCGCCGGGAGGAAGCTCGTGCGCGCGTCGCTCGTGGTGCCGTTCCTGTTCGCCGTCGGCATGTCGGTGGCTTCGCTTCTCCAGTGATTGAGTTTGCGATTGCATACGCACGTCTGCGGTCGATCATGCCCCCGGCCGCCCACCCACACTGGCCTGTCCGTGTCTCCGAGTTCGTCTTCGTCCAGCTGAACTTGTGCGAGTGCGTGTGAGTTTGCGTCGTGTTCCCTGTTTGTGGCTTGTTTCTTTACATTACCGTTTGCTTGGATCGGGTCTGTGCCGTCGTGCGTGTGAGTCGTCTCACTCAACGATTGTGTGTGTAGAGAATAAAAGGGTGGTTTCCAGTCGAGTAGTCCGGCGCATACCATCTCAACTTGTGTGTCAGGTTCATCGATAATACAAAGTCATGCTGCTTTGAAAATCCCATTCCTGTATTTCTCATGCCGAGATTGTATTTTTTGACGACAGCTATGCATGTCTATATTGTATTTTTGACAGCAGTACGTTCCAGTACTTGAGAACGCACCTTCATGATAAATAATTTTTGAGAACTCAGCTACGTCGACAAGGTCAGTAGTATAAAGGGCAAAAACAGAGGAAATGGCGAGGCGAGCGAAACAGAGCTAACACGATCGGTGCAACCCGGTCGCCGCCAGGCTTCGACCGTTTGTGCCCTCCTGCTCCTGCTTGCGCCTCCCTCACAATCGGTGATGGCGTCGCGGAGTGGAGTGGAATCAAGGGGAGGCGCTCATCGAGTCCAGATCTGGAAGAAACGAGCAAGCACGCAGTGCAGGGCGCGCGAGGAGGAGAGGGCATGGTGGCCGGCTGAAGCGTCCCTGCGCCAAGGTCACCTTCCTCAAGCCATCGCTTAATCCCTTGTCCTGTTGATACAAATATGTGTTTCCATCATCTTTCTGGTGCTTTTTGTGACGATGATTCTATATACCACTGTGTACTTTTCCACACGTTTTTATAGTTTGGAGAACGTACATGAAGTTTCCAGCATATCAATTGTTTGCCAGGTGTTAATCATGTTACAAACTGTAGAGTTTAGATTTTGCAGAATTCATAAATCCATAACTGACACTGATTTTTTTTCTTTTTTCTTTTTGCGCCAAGACAAGGACCACGTTACAAATCTTATGTCCGCCTACACTCCTCTGAACCTAAATAATGCGGATTCAGTTAACAGATATCCATGTCCATTATAGTTTGGTTGCCGAGGGACATCCATGCACGTCTGATTGACTGAGATGCAAGAATAACTGAAACATTGTTTTCCTTTGCAGGTGTACATTCGGTGGATAGTGCAAACACGGTTTCTCTTGATGCTTGGTACGTTGTATGCTAATTGAGCGGAAACTGTTTTTCCAGACGTAAAATGATAAGCAAACACTATAAATTGAGTGTGAATGCACCAGAAGCAATGGCGGAGCTAGCAAAAGCTGAGAGAGTTTCATATATATAGTTTGTTCATGAATTGTATTTATACATGTGCAAGAATTCAAACAACAGCTAGTATACTTCACAATGCATTGCAGCCGTGCTGTTGGTGTGGTGGTGTGCTTCACGCTCAAGAGAAGGCTACGGCCATGGGCTGCTAGACTACTGAAGAGGATTAAGGACGCAACTAGAGCAAAAAAAAAATCTATTATATATATAATTGACCAAGAAAAGAAGCCGCCATGTTCGCTCTCAAGACCTAGAAATTATCACGTTAATTCTAAAATGCTAGAAATTCCCACGTTAATCCGAGAAAATAAGAAGAGAAAATTACCCACCACTGCCATTATGAAACAATTAGTCAGAAAACCCCCTAAAAATATTTATAAAATAGCTAAATTCGAAATAATAAAAGTAGCCAAAAATATCCCTCACACCTATTTCTAAATTACCCACCATGCCATTATGAGTAAAAAATAGCTAAATTCGAAATAATAAAAAATAACAAAAAAAATACTCTTCACACCTATTTCTAAATTACCCTCCGTGCTCTTAAAGTCTAAAAAAAACTAAATTTGAATTATAAAAAATAGCTAAAAATATCTCTAATTCTTATTTTTAATTTACCAACCATACCATTATGAGCAAATAGCTAAATTTTGAAATAATAAAAATATCTAATAAACATTTAATCTCGATTTCTAAATACACCGTGATATATGTCTAGCTAGAATGGCATATTATCCTATTTTTAGCATGACACATTTCCTTTGAAAGATTTATTTGTAGCATGACATATTCTTTTTTCCTACCATAAGATATGTTAGTTGTTTAGCATGCCATGTTTGTACCAACCTAACTTCTAAAACAAAATCAAATATATTGTTAGATAAACGATGACTCATCTCAAACTCAAATTGAGGGATGGTGAGAAATTCTACAATATATTTTCTACTATTTTATAAATATAGATTATAAAATAGGTAATAACAATAAACTATGTTAAACTTTTACAATAATATAAAATATTTTAAATAGTATAGTATGTCTAGCCGCGTAATTACGCGGGCAGCCATACTAGTTCCCCTAAAAAGAACTAGAGCAAAAAATTTCCACCCAAAAAAAAAAAACCTAGTGCAAAAAATTTCAGTATATTTAGTCTATTCAGAAATCAGAGCTACTCTGGCTCGGTTCCTTCCAAAGCTGACGCTTTGGATGCTGCCGTAAATTTTTTGTTATGAACATAAGTTTATGATTTCATTCGCTTTATGACATTGTGATCTGCTCAAATACTGATTTGATGTTGCTCAGAGCGGTAAGGATGTAGCATGTTGCTGCCCAATATTCCGACATGGGCATTGCCCCTTTCCATTCATAACGGAAAGAACAGTCACAAAGATTATTACATCCCAGAATCCTTACAGATAAGAAAGCCTCTAGAACAGCATAAGATCGGGTTTAGACAGAAAGGTGCGACATAGGCCCCGTTCGGATCCCCCTATAAAACACCCTCTAAAGTTTATACCCCTCTAAAGTAAAAAGAATCTTACTATTTAGGGGTACTAAATAAAATTTAATTACAAAACCTTTCTGCAGACGGGCGTTATTTTTGGAGACGAATCTAACGAGCCTAATTAAGCAATGTTTTGACACAGTGATGCTACAGTAACCATCGTCTAATCGCCGCTTAATTACCCTCATTACGTTCGTCTCGCGAAATAGATGGGGGTCCTGAACTTAGTTTTGTAATTTGACTTTGTTTAGTACACATAAATGCTGCCGACATTTTTGATGTGACTGCTACAGCACCCTCTAAAGTGATCCAAACGCACCCATAGAACCATAGTTTTTGGAACGATCCTACGTAAAGAAACTTCAGTCGAGATAAACAGAAAGCAGAGAAGACGTGTTGGCACTCATCATTCCTCATCATATCCCTGCGCCCCCATGGCTTCCTGCTCCTCTCTGTCACATATCAGCAGCCGCTGGAGTTGACGATGCGCTGGGGCTCTTCCACGCTGCGCATTGACCTGGGCGGCCACCTGGAGAAGGCCTTCCACTCCACTGATCAAGTCGTCCTTCGTCAGCTCTTCCAGCAACTCTGCCCAGAATTTCAGAAAAACGCAAGCATGATACTTTTCATCAAAACATGCCCTGTTCTTGGCCTTCCATATGGCCCAGCAAACAGCAGCTAAACCCATGATGTGAAAAGGCTTTCCTTTAGGTAAAAATTGTTTTATCCAGATTTTGTATTGTTCCAAGGAAGTAGGAATACAATTTGCACCAATACTGATAGCAATATATCCCCACACAGATTTAGCAACCGGGCATAAGAAGAATAGATGTCTAGCACTCTCCTGTTGAGTGCAGAAGTCACACTCCCCGTTACCACTCCACTTCCTTTTTTTCATATTATCTCTCGTTAGAACAGAATCCTGTTGTTCTAATAACCAGAGAAAAATTTTAATTTTGAGTGGGATTTTAGCTTTCCAGATATGTTTTTTGTCCTGATTAGGAGCTTCCTTCACAAGCCAATTATATAGAGAGTTAACTGTGAAGATGCCATTGCCGGCGTCACCCAGGTGGCCGCCTCCGTCTGGGCGGCCGCCGTCTCTCCGCCGGGAGGAAGCTGGTGTGCGCGTCGCTCGTTGTACCGCTCGTCGTCGCGGTCGGCATGTCGATGTCTTCGACGTGCTCACCGGCACTTCATCCGAAGCATATGTGTCTTCACCGCAAGTTTATGAGGTTTCAGTGGAGATTGTCTGGATGATTGTACAGGTTGGTTCTAGATTCTAGACACTGGTTTGTACGCCTATCACCGCCCGCAAAGCTGAAGTTTGATAAGAATAGTTGAGTAATGCGATTTTGCACTCTATGAATAAATGTGGCTTCAGTGTGTAGAATCTTGACTGCTTCAGTGAAATGTGTATGGCACAACACAAAAAAGATAACCACCTTTGTTTGCCTTCCTGTAAAACTATGCTTACTTGAAGAAAGTCGATTTGTACAAAGGTCAGCGCCATAAGCTTTGCAGTTCCTTAACCCTCTTCAGTAGTTTTAGCAGCCCATAAGTCCACTACTGAAGAGGGTTAAGGATGACGACTAGTCTGTTCAAAAATCTGAGCTGCTCTCTGTAGCTCAGTGCCTTCCCAAGCTGACTCTTGGAATGCTTCCGTAAATGTGTGCTATGAACATAAGTTTAGGCTGCGTTCGGATGCAAGTTTATAGGGCTCTAAAGTACTGTAGCTTGTCACATCAATAATTCCGGCACGATTTATGTGTACTAAACAAAGTCAAATTACAAAACTAAGTCCAGGACCCCCCCTCTATTTCGCGAGACGAACGTAATGAGGGTAATTAAGCGGCGATTAGACGATGGTTACTGTAGCATCACTGTGTCAAAACATTGATTAATTAGGCTCGTTAGATTCGTCTCGAAAAATAACGCCCATCTGCAAAAAAGTTTTGTAATTAAATTTTATTTAGTACCCCTAAATCGTAAGATTCTTTTTACTTTAGAGGGGTAAACTTTAGAGGGCACTTTAGAGGGCTCATCCAAACGGGGCCTTAATATGGTTTCATTGGCATTATGACACTGTGGAATGCACTGTGCAGCATGCTCACAACTATTCTATTCGATTCAGCTGAAAGAAGTATAGGGCCCAGATTTTTGTACTGCAACTAATATTAGTAACAGTAATGTTATTAATCTGTTCTGCTAATCTGTTGGCCCTAAAGGGTTATTTTACTTAAACTTCTGTTGTATCAATGCGTGCTAATGAGGTAATTCGATGATAATGTTGAGCTCAATATACGGAGTATCTTTCACCGGTCATTATAGTTGTACTAGGTTGGCATTTCATTCCTGAAGCTCTTTACATGGTGTCACAATTCCTATGTGGCTAGCTATGTTGATCTTTCCATTTCGCACAAGAACGAGGCATGTGTTTGAAAGTGACATGTTTTTTTTTCTTGTCTGCATGTTTGTCAAACTAGTGTTGGTGCTACCATTAGTTTATTAGCCATAAATTAGGTTATAAAGAAAGGTCTTCATATGTTTAAGGCTCTGAATAAGAATTGATGTTTTGATAGCTCACATGATTTATTTATATAAATACGAAAAGTACCGAGCTTTGGATGCTTCAAACGTGGCTAGTCATGTTGGCATGGTGCCAAGGTTCATGTTACGGATGGAGCCGTGCAAACCGTACGTCACTTGTTAGTCCGGTTTTTCGATAAACTGAAGAAACCGGATAAAAACCGGTCAAAAGGTCAAAAACGAATTTAGATGAAATTTGAACGCAAAGCGATCGGTATGTCACAAAGAATTAGATGAAATTTGAGCGCAGAATGATCGGTCTTTTCGGTTTACCTTCTAGTTTTTTGGGTTTACGGCTTGGTTTGTCGGTGTTTTATGGTTTTCAAATTAGAACGCCAATTCATCGGTTTCTTCGTTTTACTACCAGTTTTCTGGTAGGTTTTTCCATTTTTTTTCAAAATTTCAATTTTTTTATTTCAAATTTGAAAACCGACTAGCCGACCGAATCGAACAGGTGAATCTGGTTTCCAACGCTCCGGGGAACCTACATGGCGCATCGACCACTACAGAAATGAAGAAAAGCGACCTGTGTCAGCTAGATTCACAGGCGACATCACCATGGAAGCGGAATATATTTAGAGCTTGCATGAAGTGGGTCCGACACTTGCGGTTTGCAACAAGAAAGCTTCAAATGCCACCATTCCACACTATCAGCCGTAGATCATATTCCTTCTTCAAAATCAGCTCGTGTCTTCCCTTTGCAACTTGCAAATACCTCATAATGGGACACTCTTGATAGTGACGACTGATGTGAGGAGGAGGAGGAAGGAGAAGCATGAAAGCGATAGGATAGGAGGATGAGAACGCGTAATCTTACATAGGAGGTGATGTCAGGGAAGGGGCAAATTAGTAAATCGTGGTACTTGGGCTACTATCTCTGTTTTTGAAAAACTGTCGCCGTTGATTTTTTTAAATTACATTTGATCGTTCGTCTTATTCAAAAAAGTTTAAAATTATTAAATATTTTGTTGTGATTTATTTTATCACTAGAGAAATTGGAAACATAACTTGTAATTTTCTATATTTGAGTTAATATTTTTAATAAGATGAACGATTAAACATACCTCAAAAAATCACAGGTGATATCAATTTAAGAACGAAAAGCATACTCGTGAGTGCGACTGATGGGGTCAATCCCGGTGGGTCAACTTCATGGGCAGTGGGCACGTGGGTCCCATTTGTCATTGCGACGGGAGCATCGTAGATCATGTTCACTCAGAACTAATTTCCATCTCGATTGGAAAAACGGAGTAACCAAACACCAGTGACGCCACCACCTCCCCTCCCCTTATATACCGTCGAGAGGCCACCCTTGTTTGCAGCTGCGTCTGTTTAATTTCTTCTTCTCCCTCTCTCTCTCTCTCTCGCTCGCACGAGGTCCTTTCTTGATTTCGCGAACAAGATGCCGGCGCTAGGCAGCCCCGAATTTAAGATGGCACCGGGCGCGGCAAGCAACGGGCGTGAGTCAGCACCCTGCTTTGAAGGTGGTTTGCTCGGCCTTTTCGCTCTCTCCACGGCCATCACCTTGGCCGTGAGCGTGCCGCCGCCGCCGGGGCTCGGTACAAACGCCTACTTCCTTGCGCTCTCGGGGCCTTCTTCGCCGGCGTGACCCAGGTGGCCGCCTCTGTCTGGGCGGCGGACGACGGCCGCCGCCTCGCCGCTGGTAGGAAACTCGTGCGCGCGTCGCTCGTGGTGCCGCTTCTGGTCGCCGTCGTCGACGTCTCGGTGGCTTCGCTTCTCCAGTGAGCAGTTTGTAATTGCACATCTGCGCTCGATCATGCACCCAGCCGCCACACTGGCGTGTCGGCGTCTCGGAGCGTGAGTATTCGCCGATGAGCTGAACTTGTGCGAGTGTGTGAGTTTGCGTCGTCGTGTTCGTGTCTGTAGCTTGGCTTTATAAACACAGCAAACGAAAAAACAGAACGGTGGCACAGGCTTTAACTGACGAGGTATGGTTCCAAGATGTTGATCACGATTGGACTGTGGACCTTATATCTGAATTCGTAATCCTATGGGGACTAGTGGCCGATGAAGAGGTTGATCTAGAGTGCACTGAGCCAGACAGCATAACTTGGACAAGGACAGTGCACGGGGAGTACACAGCGAGCTCGGCCTACAAGATGCAGTTCGAAGGCGGCAAGATTTCAAGTTTTCCATCAATGGTGTGGCAGGTATGGGCGCAGCCGAAGAGCAAATTCTTTATGTGGCTCTTGCTGCAAAATCGCATATGGACTGCTGACCGATTGCTCATGAGGGAGTGGCCTAATGAGTACTTTTGCCCGCTGTGTGTTCGGAACCTGGAAACGGCGCGCCATTTGTTTGTCGAGTGCAACTATGCCGACACCATATGGAAGGCAATGGCAGCATGGACAGGGACACCAAGTCTCGACCCGGCGCACTGGCAACACCAAGGGCACCTTGAGGACTGGTATGCAGGCTTAATAGGATCGGGATCGCAAGCCAAGGGAATCAGATCGCTGGCAATACTTGTCATCTGGTCCATGTGGAAGGAGCGCAACAGCAGAATTTTCCAGAGAAAGGAGAAGACGGCGGTGCACCTCATCTCAGAAATTCAGGACGAGGCAAGAACCTGGGTTAGTGCAGGTGCTCGTCGCCTTGCTGAAGTGATCCCGGTAGCCGTGGATATCACCGTGACGCAGCCATCGTCAGATCGTCACGATCAACAGCAGCAACCTCCGGTCGACCTTCCCAGTAGCGAGTAGTCGCGTTAGGTTTATTTGGCCGAGTGTGCGCAGTCTGTGCATGCTTGGATTATGTTGATGTTGCACTTTGTGCAATGTAAAACTCTGCCTCCTTATTAATACAAACGCCGGAATGTTCCGGGTCTTTCGAAAAAAAAAAAGAAAAAAAAAAAAACTGTTTGCTTGGCTTGGGTCTCTGCCGTCGTGCGTGTCAGGTGAGAGCTTCGTATTAAGAGTCGTCTCGTGATTGTGTGGAGAAAATAAAAGGGTCGTTTCAAGTCGACTAGTCCAGGGTATACCATCGCAATTTGTTTGTCAGGTTTGTCCAAAATACAGTCATGCTGCTGTTGAAAATTCCATTCGTGTATTTCTCGGTCTTATGCATTTTTGCTTCACAAATATTTTATCACGGACGACGGCTAAGCATGTCGGTATTGTATTTTTGACAACAGTTCCAGTACTTGAGAACTCACCTTCAGAACAGCACTTTATCATCCTAAATATTTTTTGAGAACTCAGCTACATCGACAAGAACAGAAGTATAAAGGGCAAAACAGAGCAAAAGCAGAGACGAGCGAACAAAACAGGGAGCACTGCAGAACGATCGTATACATGTTTCAAACCACAAATCCATAACGTTGTGCATCCTAAACAGTTTTTAAAAGGTATGATTTTGTGATATGGCAGCGGGCGAAACGCGGCTAGTATTTTATTATTTGAATGCCTCATTAATCTACTATTGTTTTACCACCGTTATTTATTCTATCACTATTATTTTGTGAGTTGGCTTTGTTCTCAAATGAAAAATTGAGAGAGATTCCCCAGGGGCCTACAAGCGTATGCAAAAACAGTGCCTGCGCTCACTGCATGAAGGAGCGACAAATTCGGTGTCAAACGTGAGATTTTGCTGATGTGTCTTGGCTACAAGCCCGGCGAGGTGGCTTATTGGTCTTGCTCTACTAGCGACATCAATGTTTCAATCGGTCTCTGCCAATCTGTTGGGTCCTATAGGTGAGTTCTCCTGGTGCCAGTCAGCTCCTATCCAACATCCTTCTATACCCTTTTCCATACTCATCCTCTCAAGTACTTGAAGTCTTGAATGCCCCATTAGATGAAATCCCAACGTCTGATGACATGCCCAAGTACTTCTCACTCGTCATTTTTTTTCTCAACCAGCCCTCCTGGAAAATGGGGATGTAAATTTAAAATGCATCATACATATTTCTTGATTGAGGCGGTTTTAATTCGTACGTACAATACATACAGTTCTTCAAGTAGCATCTTAGTTTCAAGAACATGCCATGCACTTAGGCAGGTTTTTACTTGTGAATATATATGAGATACTTCATATTGATGACAAGTAACAACATGTTACTTTGCAAACAAAACAAAGGCTCGATGACACCTGCTAGACTATTAGGCGAAACAAGGAATAATACAAATTTGTTTATATCTTTACATACTTAAATTTTTGTGCATTCTCTAAAATTTTACAACGCCACATCAGTCAAAAATCTTTTTTAATCATCATATTAAAAATGAACGCTAAAGGTGAAATAAGATGTATTCTTGTATAAATCCTTTCACACTCTTCAAAACCTTCACTCATAACAATAACGATGTGCACAACAAGACTGAGCCAAGTGGACGATGGCCTAACATATTTTTTAATGTATTTTGTACAATATCTGCTTCTTGAGGTTATTTTTGACCACGCGCACGAATAAATCCTCCACAATGTCATCTACGAACAAGTGCACGATGGCCTAACATATTTTTTAATGTATTTTGTACAATATATTCTAACATTCGTATTTGGTTCCTAGATATATTTCATTATAATTTGCAATATTTTAATAGAAATATTAACATAATCACTTATTTATTATGATTAACAAGTTCATTGTTCATATTGTGAATTACTGCATCAATTATAGGATACATAAAACTAGAGAGTAGAAATTTAGATCCACAATAATAAAATAAATTTTGCGGTGTCTGAGATACGAAAGTAACTATCGGTGCTCTCATATAGTCTAGCTAGGTATGCCAGCTTTTCTGAAAATATCTTTTCTCATGCAACATCTTTAGAGGCATGCTTTCTATGATTTTCTATCGCATTTCAGGGTTTTGTATCCTCTGCCTTTCCCCTTGCTATGGCAAAATTTACCTTACTTAATCCCTTGCTGCATGCGCACCGTTGATTCTAGAATGAACGCCTATGATTGAGTAAGACAAACTTTGCCACAGGAGGGGAAAGGCAGAGGATATGGATCCCCTTTCATGATAACAGGTTACAATTATAATTTTGTGGGAAGAAAAGATTTTGAAAAACAGAAAAGCACAGGAAGTAAATTATATACTGTAATGTTGACATGGAAGCTATACTAATGCAGCCCAACTCTTTTACCTGTTTCAGTTATAGTCCATGCAAGTCAATTCTTAAAGTAGGAGTGGTCCATCTCTTATTTATCAAAACTGAAAATCAACTTAACAAATGAGAGAAATAGCATTACTGCTAATATATTCTTGGAGATGGTACATAACCACAGCCCCATCTTAACCGGGAGCGTATTTGGTGGAAACCAACTTCTCCGTGTGGAAACTTCAATCTGAGCCACACGATGTTAGATCCAAAGGGACGTTCAGGGGAGCTGGAAGGGGTGATTTGCAATGACGCTTTTGCAAATCATCCCTCTCACCTCCCCTGAGCGCCTCCTTGGATGAACATCGTGTGGCTCAGATTGAAGTTTTCATAGTTTGCATGGAGAGATTGGTTTCCACCAGATAAGTTCTCATCTTCCAGCTTCATCGCCCACTATAGAAACGTGAAAAAGCGACCTATCAGCTCGATTCGCAGGCGAGGCCACGGAGGCAAAAGACCCAAGAAAAGCGGAACCATATTTAGAGCTTGCATGAAGACTGCGCCCGTCGCTCCCGTCTGCAACAAGAAATGTGGCACGCTTCTTCAATTGTACCACTCCACGCTATGAACTGTGGATCACGTTCCTTCTGCAAAATCAGCTGTGTAAGTATTGATAATTACCTCTATTGCAAATCTCTAATGTGACACCCTGAGTTATATTCAGGTGTGACGAGCATGAGGAGGAGAAGAACGCACAAGCTCACAACCGAGAGCACGTGTACCTACCTCAGAGCATCGCGTCGAATATGCCGACGGCCAGCTTGTGGGCGTCGCCGCTGAGCGCGACGGTGACCACGAGCGGCACGAAGGCGGCGCAGAGGATGAACTGGCCGGCCGTGCGGCGGCGGGGCGCGTCGCCGGCCACCCAGACCGCGGCCCACATGGTGCAAAAGCCGGCAACTATGGCCGCCGCGAGGGCCCCCAACCAGGCGCCGTAGGGGAGCACCGTCTTCTCAGGAAGGGAGGACGACACGGCCGCGCGCAGGGCCGTGCCGCATGTCGCGGCGCCAACGGCGAGCAGGACCGTCGAGACGTTCTCGCGGGCCTCCCGAAGAAGCCGAGCTGCGGCGCCGACCGCCGCCGCGTTGATCGACCCGCCCCCGCATGGCCATGCCGGCGGCAGGTCGATCAACAGCGCGACGCAACGGCGAGAGAGCACGCAATCACCCCGGATCGAGCGAGGAGTGTCCTTCTTTTGATTGCGCAGCGCAGGCCACACTTTGTCCCTGACTCCCTCCTCTTTCTTTGCGGCAGCAGCACTTGCCTCGCTAATACAACTAGACTTCGAGCAGAGATGCAAACATATGCTAGATATATATAGCGGGAGAAGTTTTGAGCCTAGTGGAGGCTAGAGGGAGAGAGAGCGAAAGAGAGGAGGGAGGAGAGAGAACCCATCGACGATGATGAGTCGATGGACTTTTGGAAAATTCATTCAGCCGATGGGGAAGGAATTAAAAAAAATGCGGTGAGAGGGACCGACGGCTTTGGAGCTCTGTGGACGAGGAGGATGAGTCGATGGCCTTTTGGATGGATGAGTCGATGGCCTTTTGGAAAATTCATTTAGTCGATGGGGAAGGAAGAAATGCGGTGAGAGAAGATGAGGGAGGAGACCCATTGATGATGGATGAGTCGATGGCCTAGTTGGTCAGTTGGGAGTCGATGGGGAAAGAAGAAATGCGGTGAGAGGGACAGACCGACGGAGGGCTTTGGAGGAGGCGAAAGAGGAGGGGGGAAAGATAATCCATCTACGACGGAAGAAATATGGTGAGAGGGACGGACAGCTTTGGAGCGATGTGGGGCACACAACTACACAAGGGTGCATCGTGTTACATCCCAAAATCTGAACACAACAAAGGGAGAAAGATTAAAAGCCTCTGAACAAAGTGGATTTGGTTTAATCAAGAAATTATTAAATAGAGCTATGTCAAGAAAGTCAAAATCTTCAACAGAACGTGTACCCTGGAAATAATTTTAACTAAACAACAGCTTGAAATGGAATTTTGGAGAATTTTCCAGAATTTCACCAATCAAAACAATAGATGCCTTTAAAAATCTAGAGAAGTTTGAATTCTTGCTACATTGACAGATTTTTAATTCGAAATCTGTAGCAGTTCTCCAAGTTGACTCAAAATAAAAGTTGCTCTTCACATGTTGCACTAGGTTGGCATTTCATTCCTGCAGCTCTTTCCATTTTGCACCAAGGATTGCAATCCCGCGGTAAACCGGATTTTCGCGAAAACCGGAAAAAACTGGTCCGGTCCGGTTTACCCGGGAATTTCAATTCAAATTTGAAAATTTTTGAAAAATTTGAAACAAAAATATTTAAAAAAACTAGATGAAATTTGCAGCACGTTGGTGGAAGAAGAACACGAGAATCGATCGTTTGATGGGCGAAAAAAATCGAGGAAGTTTCCTGTGTTGAAAAGGGAAGGGAAAAAAAGAAAAAACCCCTTTTCTTTTTTCTCCTTTTGAACCTGCAACATTCCTCGATTTTTTTTAACCGAGTAAACGATCGAATTTTCGAGTTTTCCTTGCACCAATGCACTGCAAATTTCATCTAGTTTTTTCTACATATTTTTGTTTCAATTTTTTGAAAATTTCATTTTTTTGTATTTTTCCTCTCAAATCGGTTTTTCGAATTTCGGTCCGGTTTTCCGGTCATTTCGACCGGTTTTCGGTAAACAGGTCCGGTTTACCGGTTTTTGATTCAAAATTTAGAATTTGAATTTTGTCCGGTTTTCGGACGGTTTTCGCGGTTTTCCGGAAAACCGGTCATTTCGGTGGCACCTGGTAGCACCAGTCAGTTCGGGATTTCAATCCTTGTTTTGCACAAGGACGAGGCATGTGTTTCAAAGCGGCATGTTAAGTTGCTTTTTTTTTTCTTTTGCTGGCTGCGTGTTTGACAAGAGACAGATACTGTTGGTGCTACAATTTTTTCATAGCCACGAATTCAGTTGTAAAGAAAAGTCGTCAATTGCTAAGGCTCTGAGTAAGAATTGAAATTTTGATAGCTCAAATGATCCGTTTATTACTATGAAAATTACCGAGCTTTGAATGGTTCAAGCGCGGCCAATCCTGTTGACATGGAAGGCGTTACTGTACCATGCATCCTAGCGCTCTTTTACCTGTTTCCATAGGTCCATATCTTATTTATCTAAACTGAAAAACAACTTGACAGACAAGGAAAATAACATTTCTGCTGTTTTTTTTTTCCGAGACGGTACATAAACATAGGCCTATCGAGCTAGCTTCATCAACCACTACAGAAATGTGGAAAAGCGACCTATCAGCTAGTTTCACAGGCGACGCCAGCATGGCCAAATACCCAAGAAGTATATGCACGCGATTCCACGCGGTGGCTGGACGACAGCGACCGGCCGGTGGTGGTCTCCTTGGTCCTGCTTTACCTCGGCTCACCATGCATGTACTTTTCAAGCAATGTTCATCCTCATTCAGTGTCGTTGCCCAACATCTGAATAAAAAAAGGTGCAATGATCGTCATGCAGCGAGGCACATCTCAACGTTGCTGGTTGAAAAGATGGTGTTGATTGAACTTTGAAGAGGAAGAGAAATGATGCCTTGGGCTTCTGCTTTCGCCTAGATGGCGTGGAAATTAAAGTTTCTCACAAGCATGCATGGCGCGAGACGACAGTGTTGGTGCTGCCATTTTTTTTTCTTAGCCTGGAATCCGGTTGTAAACAAAAGTCATCATTTGTTAAGGAGCTGAATAAGAATCAAAATTAGCTACATATAGATTTTACTTAAGCTTCCGTTGTATCCATGCTAATGAAGAATGTTGGGTTCAATATCGTATCAGGAGTAAATGCAAGTAGAAAGATTTCTTTGACTTGCTCTGGTCAGTATAATTGTACAAGGTTGGCATTTCATCCCTGGAGCTCTTTCTTTTGCTGCCTGCTTGTTTGACAAGCAGAGACAGACAGTGTTGGTGTTGCCATTTTTTTTTTCTTAGCTGGGAATCTGGTTGTAAACAAAAGCCATCATTTGTTAAGGACCTGAATAAGAATCGAAATTAGATACGTCAAATATGAAAAGTACCGAGCTTTGGATGCTTCAAGCGTGGGCAATCATGCATGTTGACATGAAAAGCGTTACTGTGCCAAGCAGCCCAACTCTTTTAACCGTTTCCATTAGTCCATGTAAGCCAATTCTTAAAGTAGGAGTGTTCCATCTCTCGTAGTCTTATGAAAACTGAAAATGAACTTGACAGACAAGGAAGATAACATTTTAGCGCTAATTTATTTTTTTCGAGACGGTACATGACCAAAGGCCTATCTTCTAGCTAGCCAGCTTCATCGACCGCTACAGAAATGTGAAAAACCTACCTATATGATTCGCAGGAGACGCCACCGTGGCAAAAGACCCAAGAAAAGCGGAACATATTTAGAGCTTGCACTACAAGGGAAACACCCCTTTTGCAACGCATGTATACGTTGCTAAAAGTGCAAATAAGCGTTGGCAACGTCTATACCAACGGATTCAATATGCGTTGCAAGAGCTGGCGTTGCAAGGTTTGTTGCAACAGATACATATGCGTTGGTAACAAGTGCAAATAAACGTTGCATGCCCGCAACGGATACTTCTAGTTCTCACCAACACTTGTATGCGTTGCAAGATGTGATTAAGCAATAATAGTGAGGTCGCTCCTCATTTGCATCCAGTAAATTAATTATGGGAAACAAAAATCAGAAACATATAGTCAAATAAGAATTGACACTGAGAAGACTTCTCATTAATTTTTCTATTGTTGCAGATTGTACATACACTCATTTGCTCATACTATCCATCTCATGTCTTACAGTTACATTGTTGTAAAATCAAAAGATAAAATTTGATCAGCTACACGATACAATCAGCATACATGTTCGACTAGTTAAATCTGATGAATTCCTGCAACATATCTCTCCGTTCATCGAGCTTTAATTGAATTTTCCATCTATTTACCTGCAAAA
Source organism: Eragrostis nindensis (assembly GCA_012490785.1). NCBI lineage: Eukaryota > Viridiplantae > Streptophyta > Magnoliopsida > Poales > Poaceae > Eragrostis > Eragrostis nindensis. The sequence continues at coordinate 1,680,800 of JAAXCT010000061.1, read as the reverse complement.
AGGATGTGCTTCACTTTTCAGTAAGATATTTCAGAACAATGCTATTTAGTATCTTTTTAATTAAAGGAATACCTGTATAAAAGTCCATCGATTATTAATCACATCAATTCAGATTCAGCAGCTCCAGTTCAGTCTGTGCCTAAATAGATATCTCACAATTCTCTATGCCTGACAAGAAAATCTTCAGTTAATATCTGCACCTCGCCGATTTCCATTCTTCAATAAAGGTACAGGCATCCTGCAAGATAAGTAAAGCATGGCATTTCTTTTTTTGTTCTTCTCGTGACCTCAGACACTCAGACAGCACAATCTGAGCATGACCCTGCAGATGGTAGTTCTTAGGATACGACTAAAGCAGTTTACAAATTCATAGATATAATTCTAAGCACTGCACTGCATACAAGTTGATTGATCCACTTCATACGAGTATGCAATAAAACATAAGTCATTCAGATCACAAGGTGCGAAGACATGCAAGATGCGCAATATGTATTACATAAGTACTATTGATAATCCATAATTATTGAACAGTTAGAGGATCCATGACCACTGTATGGAACAATATAAATTACCTCGTAGCCAATACAACATGGAGTCAGTTTGCACATTCAGAACAAACACAGGGTTCAGTTTACTTGTAACGATTCCAGTCTTCGTAACCTGCAGATGTTGCACATATATTGGACATTCAGAAAACAATAAAGGCTATTTCCTTACGAATTACATGATTACATGATATAAAAAATTGTTAATGCTGTGAACCCAATCCAATCCAATCCAATCCAATACTTGGTAAGATACATAGTTTGCTCATATGGGCACTCACGAAGTTTAACTTGGTCTAGAACAAAGCCAACTAATTTTTCCCATTACAGTTTGCTATCGGAACAGCTAAGAAAGTACTAGCCAAAAGACCTATCAGAATTTTGCATTACTTCGAATTGCTGCATCTTTGATTATGTTTCCTTAAAGATTTCGCTAATGTTCATATAAATTGACGAGACTTATACAGAAAACAAAAATCGACCTAGAAAAAGAAAAGAAAACTGGATCCCAAATGTAGATCAGAGAGGATCAAATCCGTGGTATATTCAAGAAAAAACGAATGGCGTACAGTTCATCCAAGAGAGCCAAGCGATTGTGATTTCAGGGGAGGGGAAATTAACTCACCAGAACCTTCCGCCGCCAGAAAAGATTGAGGAACCGCTGCTGCAGCTGCCGTGCCTATGAGAGTTGCCTCCTCGTCTGCCGCACATCCGGGACGCCGCGGTGCAACCGGCGCATCCGGAAACAGCCGCCGCCACTACAACACAACCTGCAGCTGACCGCTGCCGCTCTGCCGCGATCCAGGCCTGATGATTCAATCAAAACAAATGGTGAAGCGGAGGTAAGGAGTTGGATCGGGATGGAAGAAAGTAGTGGTGATACTTGTACCCGAGAGATCGACGATCGAAGGGCAGGCCATCCATCTAACCCTAGGAAGATCGATGCGGCAGCTCTGCTCTAAGGTGAATCTCATCTGGGGAGGAGGCGGTTGTTTCTCTCTTAATAACCGGATCGCGTGCGGTGAGCTGGGCCATTTTACAAGCGTTGCCAACAAACGGGCCTGCAACGCTAGCTGTTTCCGTTGCAACCTATCCGATGCTGGAGGGGTGTTTGTGTTGTAGTGTTGCATGATGAAGTGCGCCCGACACTCCCGTCTTCAAATGCACCATTCACTCCACGCTGTCAACTGCGGATCATGTTCCTTCTGCAAAATCAGCTCATGTTTGTAGCTGTGTAAGTATTAACAATTATCTCTCCATTGCGAATCTCCAGTGTGACAATCTGAGTAGTGGCGGGCCATGTATCCATGTACGACAGCAGATACTAATTAAGCGATGCGAATGAGGAGAAAGGAGAAGCATAACTGACAGGAGGAGGAGGAGACACAATCTAACAACCAGCTAGAACGTACATGTACCTACCTCAGAGCATCGCGTCGACGATGCGGAATGCGAGCTCAGGGTGCAACGAAAGCGGTACGAAGGCGGTGCAGAGGATGACCTGGCCGGTGGTGCGGCGGCGGGGCGCGTCGGCGGCCACCCAGACCGCGCCCCACATGGTGCAAAAGCCGGCAACTATGGCCGCCGCGAGGGCCCCCAGCCAGACGCCGTAGGGGAGCACCGTCTTCGCCTGAATGGAGGACGACAACACGGCCGCGCGCGCGGCGGTGGCGCATGTCGCGGCGCCAACGGCGAGCAGGGCCGACGAGACGTTCTCGCGGGCCTCCCGCAGAAGCCGGGCCGCGACGCCGACCGGCGCCGAGTTGTCCCTCCGCATGGCCATGCGGGCGGCAGCTCGAAGTCGATTTAGTACGACGCAGCGAGAGAGCAACGAAAGCAGCCGGGATCGAGTGAGTAGTGGTCTGCTAGCACTGGCCTGCTCTTTTAATCAGCATGGACACACTTTATATACTACCAGAGCCGGGATCGAGTGAGTAGTTTAATCTCCCTCGTTGCCTATCCTTGAGGCTCGTTTGTGCTCGTGCACGAATCTCTCCTCCTTTCTCTCTCTCTCTCTCACACAAACGAGCCAGCATGCACACAAACAGGTTCAGCTTTTCTTTATTGAACGGTGAGTTAAGCTTTTCCTTACGAGCATCCATAGTACTCCGTTCAGTATAAAAAGCTGTCGTTTTGAGGTTATTCTAAGTCAAATTTTTGACTGTAAATACTTTTTATTTGTTAACTTTAGAACTGTGAAAATGATATTAGTAGATTCGTATTGAAATATGATTTCATAAAAGTACACTTAAACTATATTTTGTAACTATTTAATAGTAAAAGTATTAGTCAAAGCTATGTTTTGAATACCATGTTAATGTTCAAAATGACAACTTTTGTGACACAGGAGGAGGGTGTAAGTTTGTTTTATTGAATGGTGAGTGTGTGCATTTGTTGATCCCAAACTGGAGAAGGTACGTACCCCGGCAACTAGACAGCTTAGCTTTTCCTCCCCTATGTACCTTCTGCCTTTTCGATCGATCCGCAATGATCATGTGTATACTGTACCACCCATGATCAGCTTCGTGCTCGCATATCCCTTTTTTCTTACATTATCTAAACCTTTACCGGTCTTCGGTCTTTGGAGAGAGAGAGAGAGAGAGAGAGCGCCTTGAAATATGCACGCCATTCCACGAGGTGGTCTTCCTACCTCCTTTTCCCTCTGCTTGGCTTCCACCATGCATGTGAAGGAGCCAGCATACACTAGCGAACGAACTTTTCGGTGCCACTGTTCATCCTCGTTAATTAATTCATGTTATCGGTGTCTCTTCTTGTGAAACACTATTCTCCGAGTATCATTGCGCAATATATGAATAACAAAGTGTGGTCTCTAATAACAAAGTGTCATAAATATGGGAGGTAATGGAGGCGAGGCACACATATATAAACGTTGCTGGTTGCATGCACAGATGTTTCTTCAGTGCGGTTTTGTTGAACATGAGAGGGAAGGAGAGATGCCTTATATTATATCACAAGCATGCATGGCGAGACACGGCAACTTCTCGATGTCATGGTCTAATGGACATGGAGATTTTTCTTGGAGTACGTACAGTGGTCACAACTCACACCTTATCACAAATCCAACACACTTAAGCTTTTCTTCACCGAGCCCTCTCCCTGTTCATTTGTTATTCACAAACTGCAGCAGCTTTTCCTCCCTATGCCTTGTGGCTTTTAAACTTGTCTGCAACGATCCGATGCACATATCCCGTTTCAAGTCCTTCGATCCCTAGCTAGCAGGTCGGACCAGTGCTTTTCACCCTATGGAGATGATACTTTCGTTCTCTTCCCCAGGATTCTTTCCGAGAGAAAAGCTGAGGGCCGGGAGGAGAGAAACATACAAGCTTGCAGAAAACTGAGAGAGGAAAAAGGAGGGGAGAGAGAAAGCAGAGGCATGCAGAGAACTGAGGAAAAGAGGCCAGGGAGAACTAGAAGTCGCAGCTTTGCAATCTCTCTCTGTGCACAGCTGCTAGCTTATCCACGTCCAAAACTCCGTTCTCCTAAAAAAAAAATCCTCGCCCGCGTCGCGCGTGTTTTATTCCCTCGTTTGATCTTGCGAACCGAGATCAAGTGATTTCCCTCCGTTTTTGCCCCTTCGCTGGAACCGTGTCGCGGCGCGGTGACCTCCCGCGTGTTACATTTTGTATACCACGAACATGTATATGCTGCTGCTATGACGACGATGACGTGTGCTGTGTAAGGCCTTGTTGGAAACCTTTAGAGATAATTGTTAGATAGCTAATTCTAGCTATTAGCTATTAGCTATTAGCTAACTATTAGCTACAGGTGTTTGAAATCTCTAACTATTAGTCACCTATTAGCTAGTATTAGCTGGGTTGAGGGAGCTAATGAGATACTCCCTTCGAACTTTTTTTGTTGACGTTCCGACAGGATTGCTAGTGCATATTTGAACTAATCGCTTTGTCATAACGTCAACAGAAAGCAATCGGAGGGAGTAGTTGTTAGTTGGTGTAGTAGTTAACAATTAGCTGGGCTATTAGCTGCGGTGTTTGAAATCTCTAGTGCTAATTTTAGCAGCTAACAATTATCCTTAGATGTTTCAAACAGGGCCTAACTCTCGCTCGGTCGCGAAACTCTCGCGCTGCAGATTTGCACGACAAAAGTCATTCGCCTTGTCATACAACCGCGTATGGTTCTCTTGCGCTGCACTGTCGCAGATTTGCAGTGGAGGACTGGAGGGGAGATGATTAAAATCGACCAGCAGGCCTCATGCACTTTGAGATGTTGTCAGCAAAGGACATCACAACAACGGGTGTTTGCCAAGGTTGCTCTAGTAGCATGTCACCATAATAATCCACTATACTTCCTTTGCATCATAACTGACATCGAGCATAGCACAACAAACATGCGAAAAAATAGAGATCATCAGCTGGATTTGCAGGCGACGCCACCGTACCAAAAGACGTGCTGCTGAGTCGGTATGGAGATACGCGAAAGGCAGTGGCTGCGTCGGATGATCTAGTCGGTCGCACACGGTGACACCGCCGCTTGTTAGACTGTATATTGACGTAGAACCCCCACATGCACATCAGCACATGCATATTCATGCTGCTGCTACAACGAGGCGATGAGAATATGAAAATTGTTGCTAGAAAACGCAATCATGTTTCTGAGTAATAAATAAGCGCTCTTTTTCAAAAAATGATTAGCTATTTAAATTAAAATAAGTATTATTATATTTATCACTAAAAGCACTTTAAACTTAAGTTATATATTCCTAAAAAATTACTTAGGTTATATATAAGTTTCTATTTGTATAAATACTTATATAAAATACGAATAATCAAACTATCGAAGAAATTCAAGGGTTGATATACTACAATATTTTCATTTAGAGGGGAAGAATTTCTAAGATCCTTTTTCAAGTCAATCAATGGTGCCGTTCATGATGTTTAACATTCATTGTTGGATCTTTGCTTGTGCCTATTTGATGCTCTCAACTCCTAGCTCAATAGCTCCGTTTGGGTCCGAAGACAATTACAAATCTCTTAAACGCGTGCAGTCCTGGACATACCCCGTGGCATCGATGCCTGTTCTTGGTACCCTTTGCTCGTGCATGAAGAAGCCGCAGGCCGCTGCTATCTGGGTGTCGCTGACATGGTGACGAACGGGGAATAGAGAAACAAGACATCGGCCGTTTGCGTGGAACGAATGTAACGAAACGATCTGCTGGCTTAAACAGCTTGTGTGGGCCCCGCTCCCCTCGCCCCGCTGAAAGGCACTTGGCAGCCCGCAGCCCGCCCGCTCCTTTCGCTCAGGCCTCAGAGTCTCTTCTCCCGAGAAAACTTCAGGTACTACCGCACCTTACGGTGCTACCGTGCTACCGTTTGATGTAGCGTAAAAAATATGCAACAACAATTTGCAACAAAAATATGAATGGATAGCTCATGTTATCTTCTACTAACATGCAAAAGTTGAGTTGCAATGGATACCTACAAAAAATGTAACAAAAAAGAGAAATCAGCCTATAAACAGTGCGGATTGTAACTATTCATCACAGACCCGCAACCCGTTACTATTCACAGGCTGATTTCTCTTTTTCGTTGCATTTTTTGTAAGTATCAATTGCAACTCAACTTTTGCATGCTAGTAGATGATGACATGCACTACACATTCATATTTTTGTTGGTATGTTTTGCACGCCCGTTAAGGTGCTACGCGGGTCGGGAGCACGGTAGCACCCCAACCCGCGGTAGCACTAGAAGTGCTCTCCTCCCGAGAAAACTTCAGGTACTACCGCACCTTACGGTGCTACCGTGCTACCGTTTGATGTAGCGTAAAAAATATGCAACAACAATTTGCAACAAAAATATGAATGGATAGCTCATGTTATCTTCTACTAACATGCAAAAGTTGAGTTGCAATGGATACCTACAAAAAATGTAACAAAAAAGAGAAATCAGCCTATAAACAGTGCGGATTGTAACTATTCATCACAGACCCGCAACCCGTTACTATTCACAGGCTGATTTCTCTTTTTCGTTGCATTTTTGTAAGTATCAATTGCAACTCAACTTTTGCATGCTAGTAGATGATGACATGCACTACACATTCATATTTTTGTTGGTATGTTTTGCACGCCCGTTAAGGTGCTACGCGGGTCGGGAGCACGGTAGCACCCCAACCCGCGGTAGCACTAGAAGTGCTCTCCTCCCGAGAAAACTTCAGGTACTACCGCACCTTACGGTGCTACCGTGCTACCGTTTGATGTAGCGTAAAAAATATGCAACAACAATTTGCAACAAAAATATGAATGGATAGCTCATGTTATCTTCTACTAACATGCAAAAGTTGAGTTGCAATGGATACCTACAAAAAATGTAACAAAAAAGAGAAATCAGCCTATAAACAGTGCGGATTGTAACTATTCATCACGGACCCGCAACCCGTTACTATTCACAGGCTGATTTCTCTTTTTCGTTGCATTTTTTGTAAGTATCAATTGCAACTCAACTTTTGCATGCTAGTAGATGATGACATGCACTACACATTCATATTTTTGTTGGTATGTTTTGCACGCCCGTTAAGGTGCTACGCGGGTCGGGAGCACGGTAGCACCCCAACCCGCGGTAGCACTAGAAGTGCTCTCCTCCCGAGAAAACTTCAGGTACTACCGCACCTTACGGTGCTACCGTGCTACCGTTTGATGTAGCGTAAAAAATATGCAACAACAATTTGCAACAAAAATATGAATGGATAGCTCATGTTATCTTCTACTAACATGCAAAGTTGAGTTGCAATGGATACCTACAAAAAATGTAACAAAAAAGAGAAATCAGCCTATAAACAGTGCGGATTGTAACTATTCATCACAGACCCGCAACCCGTTACTATTCACAGGCTGATTTCTCTTTTTCGTTGCATTTTTGTAAGTATCAATTGCAACTCAACTTTTGCATGCTAGTAGATGATGACATGCACTACACATTCATATTTTTGTTGGTATGTTTTGCACGCCCGTTAAGGTGCTACGCGGGTCGGGAGCACGGTAGCACCCCAACCCGCGGTAGCACTAGAAGTGCTCTCCTCCCGAGAAAACTTCAGGTACTACCGCACCTTACGGTGCTACCGTGCTACCGTTTGATGTAGCGTAAAAAATATGCAACAACAATTTGCAACAAAATATGAATGGATAGCTCATGTTATCTTCTACTAACATGCAAAAGTTGAGTTGCAATGGATACCTACAAAAAATGTAACAAAAAGAGAAATCAGCCTATAAACAGTGCGGATTGTAACTATTCATCACAGACCCGCAACCCGTTACTATTCACAGGCTGATTTCTCTTTTTCGTTGCATTTTTTGTAAGTATCAATTGCAACTCAACTTTTGCATGCTAGTAGATGATGACATGCACTACACATTCATATTTTTGTTGGTATGTTTTGCACGCCCGTTAAGGTGCTACGCGGGTCGGGAGCACGGTAGCACCCCAACCCGCGGTAGCACTAGAAGTGCTCTCCTCCCGAGAAAACTTCAGGTACTACCGCACCTTACGGTGCTACCGTGCTACCGTTTGATGTAGCGTAAAAAATATGCAACAACAATTTGCAACAAAAATATGAATGGATAGCTCATGTTATCTTCTACTAACATGCAAAAGTTGAGTTGCAATGGATACCTACAAAAAATGTAACAAAAAAGAGAAATCAGCCTATAAACAGTGCGGATTGTAACTATTCATCACAGACCCGCAACCCGTTACTATTCACAGGCTGATTTCTCTTTTTCGTTGCATTTTTTGTAAGTATCAATTGCAACTCAACTTTTGCATGCTAGTAGATGATGACATGCACTACACATTCATATTTTTGTTGGTATGTTTTGCACGCCCGTTAAGGTGCTACGCGGGTCGGGAGCACGGTAGCACCCCAACCCGCGGTAGCACTAGAAGTGCTCTCCTCCCGAGAAAACTTCAGGTACTACCGCACCTTACGGTGCTACCGTGCTACCGTTTGATGTAGCGTAAAAAATATGCAACAACAATTTGCAACAAAAATATGAATGGATAGCTCATGTTATCTTCTACTAACATGCAAAAGTTGAGTTGCAATGGATACCTACAAAAATGTAACAAAAAAGAGAAATCAGCCTATAAACAGTGCGGATTGTAACTATTCATCACAGACCCGCAACCCGTTACTATTCACAGGCTGATTTCTCTTTTTCGTTGCATTTTTGTAAGTATCAATTGCAACTCAACTTTTGCATGCTAGTAGATGATGACATGCACTACACATTCATATTTTTGTTGGTATGTTTTGCACGCCCGTTAAGGTGCTACGCGGGTCGGGAGCACGGTAGCACCCCAACCCGCGGTAGCACTAGAAGTGCTCTCCTCCCGAGAAAACTTCAGGTACTACCGCACCTTACGGTGCTACCGTGCTACCGTTTGATGTAGCGTAAAAATATGCAACAACAATTTGCAACAAAAATATGAATGGATAGCTCATGTTATCTTCTACTAACATGCAAAAGTTGAGTTGCAATGGATACCTACAAAAAATGTAACAAAAAAGAGAAATCAGCCTATAAACAGTGCGGATTGTAACTATTCATCACAGACCCGCAACCCGTTACTATTCACAGGCTGATTTCTCTTTTTCGTTGCATTTTTTGTAAGTATCAATTGCAACTCAACTTTTGCATGCTAGTAGATGATGACATGCACTACACATTCATATTTTTGTTGGTATGTTTTGCACGCCCGTTAAGGTGCTACGCGGGTCGGGAGCACGGTAGCACCCCAACCCGCGGTAGCACTAGAAGTGCTCTCCTCTTCTCCCACATCTACTGCTACAGTCTTTTCCACGCTAGCGCTGCCTCCTGACCCCGGCTGGGTCAACAGAGCACTCTGTTTTTTTTTTTCTCAGATGGGACAGACATTCTGTTGACTACCACCAAGTGGGATCTCCCCCGCGGCGCTATATAGAGCGGCTTACCCTCGCCAAGCCACTGGCAGCTGCGCCTGTTCGAATTTCTTCTCCCTCTCTAGCTTTCAGCGCCATATCCTTTCTCGATTCCGATACCAACAAGCTTGCGACGGAATGGCCGAATCGAAGATGGCACCGGGCAACGGCCGTGAGCAGGTGGAGCCGAAGCTTCGCCAGGGAGCAGCAGCCTGCTTTGAGGCCGGGCTGCTCGGCCTCTTCGCTCTCTCCACGGCCATCACCTTGGCCGTGACCCTGCCGCCGCCGCTGCTGCCGTGGCTCGACACGGACGCCTACTTCGTTGCGCTGTCGGGGGTCTTCTTCGCCGGCGTGACCCAGGTGGCCGCCTCCGTCTGGGCGGCCGACGACGCCCGACGTCTCGCCGCCGGGAGGAAGCTCGTGCGCACGTCGCTCGTGGTGCCGCTCCTGTTCGGCGTCGGCATGTCGGGGGCTTCGCTCCTCCAGTGACTGAGTTTGCGATTGCATATGCGCCTCTCCTCTGCGGTCGATCATGCTCCCGGCGCCCGCCCACCGCACAGGGCCTGTCGGCGTCTCCGAGTTCGTCGAGCTGAACTAGTGCGAGTGTGTGAGTTTGCGTCGTGTTCATGTTTGTGGCTTGTTTTCTTTACATTAACGTTTGCTTGGATCGGGTCTGTGCCGTCGTGCGTGTGAGGTCACTCTTTGTGTTAGAGTCGTCTCATGATTGTGTGTCGAGAATAAAAGGGTGCTTTGAAGTCGAGTAGTCCGGCGCATACCATCTCAATTTGTGTGTCAGGTTCATCGATAATACAAGTCGTTGCTGTTGAAAATCCCATTCCTGTATTTCTCATGTCGATATTGTATTTTTGACGACAGCTACGCATGTCGATATTGTATTTTTGACACACAGCAGTACGTTCCAGTACTTGAGAACGCACCTTCCTAAAAGCATTAATTTCATGACAAATAATTTTTGAGAACTCGGCTACATCGACAAGGTCAACAATAGTATAAAGGGCAAAACAGAGCAGAAGCAGAGGAAAGGGCGAGGCGAGCCAAACAGAGCAAACACAATCGGTGCAAGTGCAACCCGGTCGCCGCCAGGCTTCGACGGTTTGACCTCCTGCTTGCGCCTCCCTCCCTCCCAATCAGAGACACCCCACTGGCGGTCCGGTGATGGCGACGTCCCGTGGCAGAGTGGAAACACAAGGGGAGAGGCGTGCTTCAAGTCCACACCCGGAAGAAATGAGCAAGCACGACTCGTGCATCGTGATTTATAACGTCACCTTCCTCCTGTTGATACATACATACATGTGTTTCCTTTTGTCTTTCCGGTGCTTTTGTGACAATGGTTCTATATACCTTTGTGTAATTCTTTTCCACACGCTTTTATAGTTTGGACCACGTACAAAGTTTCCAGAATTTCAATTATTTGCCCTGTGTTAATCCTGTTACAAAAAAAAAAAACGTAGGGTTTAGATTTCGTGGAATTCATAAATCCATAACTGACACTGAATGCTATTCCTTTTTTGTTTGTGCCAAGACAAGGACCATGTTACAAGTGTTATGTCTGCCTACGCTCCTCTGAACCTAAGTAATGCGGATTCAGTTAACGAACACCCCCTCAATCATAATGTTGAGTTCATATACGAAGTATCTTTCTCCGGTCATTATAATTGTACTACAGTACTAGGTTGGCATTTCATTCCTGCAGCTCTTTACATGGAATCACAATTCCTATGTAGCTAGCAATGTTGATCTTTCGATTTTGCACAAGAACGAGGCATGTGTCTGAAAGCGGCATGTTTTTTTTTTTTATGGAATGACATGTTTTTTTCCCCCTGTCTGCATGTTTGTCAAAAAAGTGTTGGTGCTGCCACTAGTTTCTTAGCCATTAATTAGGTTGTAAAGAAAGGTCGTCATATGTGAGACTCTGAATAAAAATTGATATTTTGATTGCTCAAAATGATTGTTTTTTATAAATACGAAAAGTACCGATCTTTGGAGCTTCAAACGTGGCCATTCATGTTGGCATGGTGCATCGACCACTACAGAAATGTGAAAAAGCGGCCTATCAGCTAGATTCACAGGCGACGTCAATATGGAAGCGGAACATATTTAGAGCTTGCATGAAGTGTGTCCCACACTTCCCGTTTGCAAGAAGAAATGTGGCATGCTTCTCCAAATGCACCATTTCACTCTCAACTGTAGATCATGTCCCTTCTTCAAAATCAGCTCATGTTTGTAGCTGTATGAGTATTAATAATAAATAATTATCTCTCCATTGCAATCTTTAACAATGTGACACTCTTGATAGTGACGGTCCATGTACGACAACTCATACTTGGATGAGGAGGAGAAAGGAGAAGCATGGAAGCGATAGGAGGAGAAGAATGCGCAATATTACAACCGAGAGCACACATGTACCTACCTCATTTCCTCGTAGCATCGCTGAGCTAAGCCTCAGGGCGCGACCGCGATCACACATGTACCTACCTCATTTACATATAGCATCGCTGAGCTCACGGCACCACGAAGAGCACACATGTGAGCCATGTACCTAACTCATTTTCATATAGCATTGCTGAGCTCAGGGCACCGCCAAGAGCACACATGTGAGGCAAATACGTAAATTGATGTTACTCCAAAGCACCGTGCTTGGTTGGGGCAAAGACTCCCGGTCGGCCGGCGCGGCGTGGGTCTGGTGCGTCGTGGGTTGTGGCGCGTGGGTCCCATTTTGTCATTGAACCGCATGGGTACGTGAGCATCGTAGATCATGTTCACCCAGAACTAGTTTCCATCAATCACCATCACCAGTTGCACACCACCACCACCTCCGCTCCCGTTATATACCGTACGTCGAGAGGCCACCATTACCCGTTGCAGTTGCGCCTGCTTAATTGCTTCTCCTCCCTCTCTCGCAGCAGACCAGATCCTTTCTTGATCTCGCAAACAAGAAGCCAGTGCCAGTCCAGGCAGCCCCGAATTGAAGATGGCACCGGGCGCCGCAAGCAACGGGCGTGAGGTACTAGTCTGCTCTCAGGGTGGTCTGCTCGGCCTTTTCGCTCTCTCCATGGCCATCACCCTCGCCGTGAGCGTGCCGCCGCCGCCGTGGCTCGACACGAACGCCTACTTCCTTGCGCTCTCGGGGGTCTTCTTCGCCGGCGTCACCCAGGTGGCCGCCTCCGTCTGGGCGGCCGACGACGGCCGCCGTCTCGCCGCTGGGAGGAAGCTCGTGTACGCGTCGTCGCTTGTTGTTCCGCTCCTGGTCGCCGTCGTCGTCTCGGTGAATTCGCTTCTCCAGTGATGAGTTTGTAATTGCATATCCGCGGTCGATCATGCACCCAGCCGCCACACTGACCTGTCGGCGTCTCGGAGTGTGAGCCTTCGCTGATGAGCTGAACTTGTGCGTGTGTGAGTTTGCGTCGTGTTCGTGTCTGTATGTGGCTTGGCTTTACTGGTTGCATGGCTTTGGGTCTCTGCCGTCGTGCGTGTCAGGTGAGAGCTTTGTGTTAAGAGTCGTCTCATGATTGTGTGGAGAAATAAAAGGGTCGTTTCAAGTCGAGCAGTCCACCGTATACCATCTCAATTTGCGCGTCGGGTTCGTCGAGAATACAAGTCCTGTTGGTGCGGTTGAAAATCTCATTGGTGTATTTCTCTGCCTTGCTAGTTTTCAAGTGCTTGAAATCAAGGGGGTGTTTCAAGCACCACCCTCAGCTCTCTATTGTCAATCCGATGGCTATGGATGCTCTTAGTTGTTTTGTACTTAGTCTGTCTGTTGCATTTAGCGGGTCACATGTTCTGATCCATTAACAAATTCAAATCTGTTAACCGGGTGCACTAAAATAGCATATCAGACCCGATAAAAGAGGAAACAAGATTTTCAGAACAAAATAATACATACGGAAACACTGAAACTATAAAATTGGTTTTTGTAACTTTGTTGACAATGTAACAAATTGCCAATAAGTTCTTTGTTCTCTGTGGTATACTGGTATGTCCTATGATCACATTTGGTTACGTGACAATGCAGAAACAAGCTTCAATGAGTGTCACACTTAACTAATGAATATACAGTACCCAACTAGTGAGATCGTACAAAGGGCATACCACACTAACACAAGTTTTTTCATAGTAAATATAATTTTAGCTACTGAATCCCTACAGAAGACAACACAGAGAACAATTTTGTTTTCTCTATAGTACAAGTAGAGAGTAAAAATCCACACGGATAACAAAAGGTTCCTTCCCTCTATCCAGGTGATTACATTGTCAACGAAAGAACTCAGACAACATTAAGGGTGCATTTCGAATTATTATGTAGCATTATTATCGTAATAATAGTACAGCCTTAGCACAGCAGCTGCAGACTAATTTGATAGGAACAACAGCCGCTTTATCTCATCCATGGTAGGAACAACTAAGAGAGGCCTTTGCTCAGCACCATTATACAATTGCCCAGAACTAAACACCATCTGCCAATTTAACCTGCACCGAAATGACACTAAAAGAGATATGGCCTCTTGTATTATTTTTTACTGCTCAAAATTTTCCACTAATCAATACACCAACTTTTACTTATAAGATGCTCCAATAGATATCATCAACTATGTAAAATGTTCTCTACAAAGAGTGACAAAATCACATAATATACTTCAGGACACATTGAAAATTGCAGTATGTCTATATGCTAATTGCACAAAATTACTGATGCAATTTCTTTATGTTGGAAAGTGAATAATACAATAGATACCAAGATTATGCAAGTATTCAAGTTACCTGAACCAGTGATGCACAGGCTCATACATATAAAAATATCGGATCAAAGGACAAAACAACAAGAGAAAATTTGACAGTACACTATTATGACCTAACAAATATTGAATAACCTAGTGTAACCCTAACAAGTAGTGACAGATCTGAAGAACAAACTAGGTGGACTGAACTACTACTTTTTAACAAATAACTTTGCATATACTACTGCCTTAGCACCAAAGAGGAGTGTCAAGGGCAAAGAAGTTTCAGTTTCATACAACTAACAATTTTTTGGTATGGTCAATACAAATACACGTACCTGCAGCCTCAACCAAGTAGCTGTTCAACCACTCCTCCAGCGGCACGTTCGTGGCGCCAGTCACCGCCATGAGCGGCAGCAGGAATCTGGCAGCGATCAGCACGACGGCCACAGCCAGCGCCCACGGGAACACGCGCTCCGGACGGACCTCGCCAGCCATGGTGCTGGCGTTGTCCCCGTAGTTGAGGTTCCAGAACAGAGTGTTAGGAGCACAAGCAGCATGCTAGGAGTGGCAGTAACAATTGAATATTCTTTTCTATAATCAACACAAAACAAGTACAAAATACTTGTGGATGCTGGACAGAAACCCATAACAATATGGACAATGACAAAACAATCTGTCAAACACATGTTGATTTATGAGTTATCCATACACCAACAAGCAACTGATATTTATGCACTGAGTAGTCATAGACTTAGGAAGTGAAACATGCATTCACAAAATTTTGTTTGTGCACTTATTATACTATCTAAAATGTGCAATCAGAAAAAAGAGGTACTCATCAACATCATTATGCTCTGGATATTTCGAAAGTGTGCACAAAGTTTTATTTCGGTAAATTGCGAAAAAATGCCTTAATTGCAGTACTTAACAATTGCAATTTACATTATAAGAGTATGCAATTATAAAAATTAAGGTTATTTTAAAATAATACAGAACTAGCATGTGCATCTAGCAAAGCTCACAAGCAAAAAGGCCCCATGTAGACACACCACTAGAAATCAAAGTCTAAGAGGAAGGGAAGAATCCTAAAACTCAGTGCAAAGTACAAGAAATTGGATCATATAAGAAAGTAAGGGTACAAAAATAAAAAGAAACTAAATATAACCAATTATCATGAATCTACTGCCAAAAATCCTAACGCACATCTCTTTTTGTCAATGAAATTGCCCCTTTCTCTCTCTCCATAGTTGACAGCACAAACAACAGTGGGAGGTGAGCAGGAAAATACAGTGGCCCAGTCTAGATAAATTCAGTAAAACAAACAAGTGCCAACCTCGATCTAATAACTACAGCATGCCCAATATCTCTAATGGAACTGCACTAATCGCACGGCCAGCAAACGAAGGAGCAGCATGCAGAGACAAATGTCCAGTTCAGTAGCATGCATGATAGTAATATGATAAAATATTATATGTATCTCTCTTATATTTTGACATCAAAACATTCAACGCTAATGAGCCTAGAAAGACTATCATGATGGAATTGACTCATTAATAGGTAGCTGGTGATAACTTGTTTAAATAATTAGCATTACTTAGGTGAAACAGTAGCATTGATAAAGACTAGATTAATCATGAAACAGACATAGGTCCTTTAAGGCAGCACAAAGAAATGAAAAAATTACCCCTACCAACTACATTGAGGGAGCAGATTTGAGCATAAAAATGTTGACAATGCAAAGGACATGACAGAACACCAACCAGTTTTCTATAGGAATGACTGCATAAATAGTTGAAAATAACAATCACTTACTAACCCCTATTCTGCACTCACTCACAGCTAACCGTGAGCATCCCACAACAAAGGAATAAAGGGGCTTCTGTGGGAACTGAACATGCCCAATAAAAGCTCGATTTACGTAAAAAAACAAAAATGACCTGTGCCAGGCACGAGGAAACATACTTCACATGAAAACCTTAGCCCATCCTTCAAGAAATAAGCAACCCATGCTCATGCAGATTGATAAAATTGAAAGACAGGCAATGAAAATAGAGTGCAGAAGTTAGAAGGATACAAAGAAGAGAAAACACCCAGAGCATCAGAGAGACTAAGGTAAGTATATTGAGTTTACCTGATTGTACTACCATATCATTAAAGTAAGTGCATCTGGCTTTAATTACCTACTAAACCTTAAATATGGATACTGATGTACATCAATTAACCGCAGGATGGTGAAAATAAAGAACTCAATAACATTGCATATCCATAAACTTTCAAATTATTGTGAACACACTTGCAATTGCAGAACACAGTTGCAAGTGTCTTTACCAATATTATTGGGCTTAGTAGTTTAACAACCTGAAGCCGTAGTTACAGAAGAACCTCACCACAAAGCTCTAGGTTGAAAAACAGATGAACCTACAAAAGGAAAAAAAAAAGCACAGAGCTAAGACATCTCATGGAATAGACACCTAATGCAAAAATAGGACACGAATAGAGAGGTTTTTTGAGCCAACAACAGCATAACTATGAACATAGCTGAAATGTAAAATCAGGTAGCATCTAAAATATTTTCATTACAGCATTATGACTACTGTTACGTAGAAGATCGATCAGGACCATACACAAGGAACGGTTCGAAACATTATACAACAATATTAAACTATGTACAAACTACAAGCTAAGTTTGACAAAAGACGACGAACTAGGCTCATACAACCATAAAAAAATTGTTGCAGGCTATATAAAGCAAAAGAAGACATAAAAATCTGAATATACTGTAAATACAGTAAGAAGATTAGTAATTAACAATGGATACATACAATTGCATACTCTGGACTTCAAAATTACTAGCAAACACATGCGTAATCAAGGAATATCATAAAATGCAATCTTGTGTGTATAAGAATTATAACACCACATGTAACAGAGGTACAAAATAGACCAACCAAGACACCTTTTTTTCTTTAAAAAAAAGAGGTGATAGAGAATTTTCATACTGCAGCTCAAGGCTGGGTGATTTGTGGCTACAACAATAAACAAGCTAATGTATAAATTGTAGCTAGATCAAACAAAAAGGCTATGATAACGCTGATCATCATTTCAGCTAATGCTAATGCAGCAGCAAAATTAGTACAAAGAGGTATGGATAACTGAAGTTATCATCTGCTAAAATTATTAGATCAGTCACGTAGAAGTAGAACAAAAATCAAGAAGGGGTGCTCCAATATTCATTCCAGAACTACTACTACTAATTTGAACAAAAACCGCCTTTGGTTTGTATCTGGACTGGATGTGCAGACTAATCAAACATAAAACAACTTTAGGCATAATATCACTTTCAGTTCACAAATTGAATTCTAACCTTAGCATGTTCAATTCAACAGCACTTCGATTTTCTAGCCAGCAACGCAGCTTGATGCACACCAGAACTAACCTATGATCAGGGGTTCTAGGAGATGCCAAGCAACAGGCCATCAGTTAGCCAAGCTTTTGAGTTACACATGGTCAAGGACAGAACAGAATAAAACATTTTACATGCGGAAGGAGGTACGTACACAGAGCATCAGTTACAACAGTTAGAAGGGTGAAGGGCATCCATGACGTACTGGTACACGAAGCTTGCATCTTCGAAGTCCAAAAATCACAGAAAAACATCTCCGAATCTAGCAGCAAGTACATGAGCCAAGGCAAATGGTAACCAAAACAGAGTAGACTGACTACGCACAGACATAGAGCATCGGCACCACATTTCATCGAACAGCTAGCGAGCACGACGAGGAGATCCTAAACGGGACATAGAGGAGCAGCGAGGAAGACGATGGGCTCACCATGCACTTGAGGACGACGCTGGCGATGAGCTCGAGGTAAAGGAATCCGTTCTGAGAAGGGGAAGCATCTAGAACCGCTGCAGCACCGGCTGCCTCCGCCGCCGCCGCCAAGCTCTGCGTCGAGCGGGACGTCCTCCACCAGTCCACGCCCAAGCGTGGGGATTCGACCAGCCACAACTCGTTCGTGCTCAGGGGGAAGAAGACTCGCCTCGGTCCGCTCCAGCTCTCTCTCCCCTCCGAAATCCCCGCCGGATCGCCGGCGATGAACGAATCGCAGCCGCGCAACTACGGCTACGACAAATTCACGCCACCCAAAAACGACCTAGCCGGCAGGAGGTCTCTGTCGCCCAACCTCGCCGGCGAGACGTCTCCGTCGCCCGACCTCGCCGCCGCCCACCCTCTCTCTCTCGAACCCTCCGCCTCCCCCTGTGGGTGTGGGTGACGATGCGAAATGAAATTTGGGAATGGGGAAAAACAAATGGACTAACGGGTCCATCCGTTAAAGATTGCGCGCCTGGTAACAGAGGAGGTCAGTGTGATGTTGGGTTTGATCAACGCACGAACTTTAGAGCAGATCCGACGCACCACACGTTGCTTGAAAGCCATCAAGATTTCAAACACTTGATACAAAGTAAATATGCATCTTCGCTTCACAAATATTTTATACTGGACGATAGTTAGGCATACGTCGATATTGTACTTTTGACAGCAGTTTCAGTACTTGAGAACGGGCGACGTTTTCAGAACTCGGCTACAAGGTCAGAACTCAGAAGTATTAAAAGGCAAAAAAACAGAGCAAAAGCCGAGAAAAGCACGAGCGAAACAGAGCAAACACTTCGCCCCAAATAGGCCGTGGGTTTGGGCCTTGAGGCCCACGACGTTCTCTTTTCTCGGTCGTGCCTCCCTCTCCCTGGAATTTTTTTTATTTTTAATCGAATTTTTTATTATATTTTTATTAATAACCGCTCGTTTTCGAAATTTGCAAAACTAGTCGCCCAATCGCCCGGATATTTGGCGATTAGGGCTTGTCGCCCAACTCACGGGCGACAATATCCTAGTCGCCCGTAGAACGGGCGACAAGATCCTAGTCGCCCTGAAAATAGGCGACGAGAGGCGGGAGCGCCGCGAGGGACGGAGTGGTGGGGCCCAGTCGCCCGATGTGCGGGCGACAAGGCCCAGTCGCCGCTCTACGAGGCGACAAGGACCAATCGCCTTACGTACGGGCGACAAGGCATGAGTCGCCCTCAATTTTTTTTATTCCTCCGATTTTATCAAGCAAGTGCTCTGCGCAGATATTTTATTAAGCGGGGCCATTTTCTTAGGCATTCGACTGCTATATAAACTGACCCTATGTGCAAGGTGCATGTCACAAGCCTCAGTGCCTCACAATGGATGAGGACGACTCACCACCTCGTATCAGGGCGAGAAGAGAGCTCGATGCGGCGCTTGCAAAGTGGCGCAATGGACCTCCTGCAAACGACCCTAACAGAGACACCTTTCTGAATCCCCAAGCACCACCAACAAGATTCGAAGAGACGCCTCAGTGCCACTGCGGAAAAATGTGCGTATCTAGTGTATCTTTCGAGATGGACAGTTGGGGAAGGCGCTACTGGAAGTGCCCCCAGGAAGATGAGAACGATCTGGAGACATTTCCTTCCACGGTATGATATCTAATTGCTGTCGATGAAAGTTCCGTGTGTTTGATGTACTTTAACTATATATATTGTTTACGCAGACAAGGGAGAGGGCAAAAAAATATCCTTACCAAAGGGAAAGCAAATACAACGACTTGCCGAAGGGATGTGACTTTGTAAAGTGGATCGATCACGTTATCTCGCCTAAAGATAAGGAATGGGTGAAGTTGAAGAAGAAGTGGGAGTTGGACGAGCTTCGCGACAAGGCCAAGGGCAAAACAGGCTCATCTTCCAAGGCGGAGGATGACGGCTACGAGTCGTTTTACTCACCTCGGCGGTCACACCAATAGGCTTCGGATCCACCCACCTCGTGAAGCCACAGTTCTCTTCATCCTCATGACTCTGCAAAAAAAGAAGTGAGGTACTTTGTATGCATACGGTTAGAAAGACTTAATAAGTATACAAAAAATCTTACTTCTCCATATGGGCACCTGAAGAAGCGGCGTCCACCCTCACATTGGCCGTCGAACATTTGAACGAGGCAATCTTCCCTATGGGCGCATTTTGGCCAAACAAATTTTTGGTTGTCATACTCTCTGAGTGGATTAGTAACAGGGTCGAACTCATCTTTAGACTCAAGAGGGAACTCTGGAATAGGTGGATCATATGTTGACGGACCTCTCTCTCCATGCCAAACCCAGTCTTCAAGAGGTTGGAATGCAGCCCCCGGTCTCCCTCCTCTCCTTCCTCCTCGCCGTCCTCCTCTGTTGGCCATGGCAAAGTGTTTACCTCTTTGTGTGTGTCTGTTGGTTGGACCCTTGAAATAGATAGACGAAGAACGAGAAGCTCCCTCTCACTTTGGCGTGGACGATGGGAGCGAAGAAGCTGGCAATGCGACGGTAGGACCTTGTCGCCCAAGGGTTGGGCGACTGGGCCTGCTCTTGTCGCCCGACTGATGGGAGATTCAGGCCTTGTCGCCCGGCGGGCGGGCGACTGGGCCCCACCGCGGACGCGCCGCGCCTTGTCGCCGGTGGAACGGGATATTGCGGCCTTGTCGCCCGGCCATCGGGCGACTGGGCCCCACCGCCCGCGCCCCGCGCCTTGTCGCCCATGTGGCGGGATATTTGCTGCCTTGTCGCCCGGCAATTGGGCGACAAGAGCTTATCGCCTACTCTTTGGGCGATTAGGCGACTAGTTTTGCAAATTTCGAAAACGAGCGGTTATTAATAAAAATATAATAAAAAAATCGATTAAAAATAAAAAAAATTCCCTCTCCCTGAGCATTAAGATCCAGTGATGGCATGCGGAGCTGAGTGGAAACAAGGAGAGGCGCGTGTCTGTAGATCATTAAGATCATTTAGGTTCAATTTGAATCACTCACACATGAATGCTATTTTTTTTTTTTGCCAAGACAAGGACCTTGTTGCAAGTGTCATGGCTGACTGTGTTTCTCCGAACCTAAATAATGCGGATTTAGTTAACAGGTAAATCGTTCATTATAGTTTAGTTGCGGAGGGATATCTATGTCAAGTGTCATGGCTGACTGGGTTTCTCTGAACCTAAACAATGTGGATTTAGTTAACAGATAAATTGTTCATTATAGTTTGGTTGCGGAGGGATATCATATGTTCTTCGCAAACTGCAGCAGCTTCCCCCCCTAGTCGGCGTTGATTCTCCCCATAGTCGAAGTTGATTCTTTCCTCCTGCCATGTCAGACTGAGAGCCAGCGAGCAACCATACACATGCATGATGCGTGGACTTGTGCTTCTTCGCCCATGGGTTCGTTTGTTGTTGTCGCGGCCATGGGACCCGCCTGTCATGGAAACAGATCGTTTGACCAGAAAGCTACAGTAATCCAGAAGTGGTGGGCAATGGTCATCGCGGCCGTTTGACTCGCCGAACACACACATTGCGCCCGTGGGACCCACCTGTCATGGAAACACACTTTGTTTGTCGTCGCGGCCGTGGGACCCGCCTATGATGGAAACAGCTTTATTTATGCCTTGGTACCACCGCGATATATACGGTAGCCCCCTCCGCCGTTTGTTGCACCTGTGCTTCTTCCTTTCTCTCGCTCAGCCCCATTTCTTTGATTTCGTGACCAAGAAGCGGTGCCTGTCCTCCAATCAGCCTCGTATTGAAGATGGCATTGGGCGCGGCAGGCGGGCCTGAGGTGGAGGCCGGCGGCGGGGCGCCAAAGCTTCGCTGGGTAGCAGCCTGCTTTGAGGCCGGTCTGCTCGGCCTCCTCGCTCTCTCTACGGCCATCACCCTCGCCGTGAGCATGCCGCCGCCGCCGGGGCTCGACACGAACGCCTACTTCGTCGCGCTGTCGGGGGTCTTCTTCGCCGGCGTGACCCAGGTGGCCGCCTTCGTCTGGGCGGCCGACGACGGCCGCCGCCTCGCCGCCGCGAGGAAGCTGGTGTGCGCGTCGCTCGTGGTGCCGCTCGTCGTCACCGTCGGCATGTCGGTGGCTTCGCTTCTCCAGTGAGTTTGTAACTGTATGTATCTCTGCGATCATGCCCACGGCCGCGACGCCCGTCAGCGTCTCGGAGTTGGATCATTCGCTGAGGTGGACTTGTGCGAGTGTGTGATGAGTTTGCGTCGTGTCCTGTTAGTGTTTGTGGCTTGTTTCTTTACCGTTTGCTTGGCTTGGGTCTCTTGCCGTCGTGCGTGCGAGGTGAGAGCTTTGTAGTAGAGCCGTCCCATGATTGTTTGTACAAGTCTTGGCTTGGGTCTCTTGCGTCGTGTCCTGTTAGAGCTTTCTGTTTGTACAAGTCTTGTCGGGTTCGTCGAAAATAAAGCTATGTTGGTGTTGAAAATCCCATTCGTATGTTTCTTGGTCTCATACTATATCTTTGCTTCACAAATCTTTTATCACGGACGACATCCAGGCATGTCAATCCTGTATTTCTTACAGCAGTTCCAGTACTTGAGAACGCACCTTCAAAAAAGCACTTCATAGATAAAATAAATTTTGACAACTCAGCGACAAGGTCAGAAGTATAAAACGTACTAAAACAGAGCAACAGCAGGCGAGCGAAACAGAGGAAAGACTTCTTCAGTCTGAAACCGCCAAATGGGCCGTGGGTTTGGGCCTAGGCCCGTTACTTGGTCACTATTCACTAGTTGCTTCACTTTTTTTTTATTTTGGAAATGATTTTTTGTGAACACGCACATCCTATACATCTCTATGCATAGCATTTTTGGTGAAATTTTAGGAAGCACCTAGACCCATGCGTGTTCACTTGGCCTTGAATTTCACTCTAAGGTCCATATGATGTCTATGTGATGCATGATCTTCAAAACTTCTTAAAATTTCCCAAAATAATTTTGCAGGTTGGAGTAGACATGAAAAATTTTCACAACAAATTTGACCTCATATCTCAATATATTCCCAGAGATAAAAAAGATCAAAAAATGAAAAAGTATTTATTTCTTTTTTTGTATCTCTCAACTCAAGCTGATTTTCACACTGCGATTTGGTCTAGACATGTAACATTTCTACATATACATACAGTAATTATTTTAGAATTTTTGAAAACTTTTCTCCATGTGCACATAATTATGGGCTAGAAGTGAATGGGCTTAAAATGAAATAAGCAAGCCAGGTCAGATGCACATCATGGCACACGCCATTTTTTGCTCAATGTTATGACGGACAACACTAGTCATAAAAATTTATGACGATTTATTATCATAAGAATCTATGACATTCTAGTAAATCGTCATAAATTTATGACCAAAAAAATAAGAACAATAGCCGCGACGCCCGTCAACGTCTCGGAGTACGTTGGATCATTAGCAGGGGTGAACTTGTACGAGTGTGCGAGTTTGCGTCGTGTTCGTGTTTTGTGCTAGACTTTACCGTTTGCTTGGCTTGGGTCTCCTGCCGTCGTGCGTCTGAGGTGAGAGCTTGTGTTAGAGTCGTCTCCTGATTGTGTCGAGACAATAAAAGGGTGGTTAATTTGAAATCGAATAGACCGGTGTTGAAAATCCCATTCGTCTGTTTCTTGGTCTTATATATCTTTGCTTCACAAATTTTGAGACTCAGTATATAAAACATAAAACAGAGCAACAGCACAGGAAGCGCGAGCGAAACAGAGGAAAGACGTCAACAGTCTAAAACCGCCAAATGGGCCGTGAGTTTGGGCCTTGCGGCGCGGTTCAGGGCGAGGAGGAGGGCATGTGGTTGGCTGAAGCGCGTCCCTGCGCCAAGGCCACCTTCCTCTTCCTCAACCTCAAGCCATCGCTTCATCTATCGCTTGTCCTGTTGATATAGTATACATTTGTCTTTCTGGTGCTTTTGTGACGATGATTCTACATACCACTGTGTACTTCTTTTCCACATGTTTTTATAGTTTGGAGCATGTAAAGAGTTTCCAGCATCTCAATTATTTGCCAGGTGTTAATCCTGTTACAAAGTGTATGGCTCTGTAGTAGGTTTAGCGGAATTCCCATAACTGACAGCGAATGATATTTTTTATGTCAAGGACCTTGTTGCGAGTGTCATGGCTGACTGCGTTTCTCCGAACCTACATAATGTGGATTCAGTTAACAAATAAATGGTTCATTAGAGAAGTCTGAAATGAAAGTACCAATGAAGTAAGTTCATTAGCAGAAAAGGAACTCAAAATCTCCTGCCTCGCCTCCGGGCGCAACAGCTTTTCAACCGGACCCGGTCATCTGGATCAGACAGCCGCCCGCCCGTATGTATACTCTCAACCGGGCGTGTTGTCATACCCCATTTCTAGAGTATGATGTGCATTATGTATCAGTCCCTGGATCAGTAGCTGATACGCACAAGAACACAAATATGATAGTCAAAGCATACTTCGAACAAAGGAAGTATTACCTACTACAGAGCCTTTAGTGGCAGTAGGACAAGGATTCGGACCATCCATGTCCATCCGACCAACTAACGGCGAAGCAAACAGCGGAAACCATGGCCTAAGCCACAAGCAGACTTGAGAAGCAGACCCGAAAACCAACACGTCGCCGCTTCTTACGGAGGCTTCACTTCACTAAAAACAACAGTCGCAAACGTGTGAGTACATAAGGTACTCAACAAGTCCCAACACAAGGGGTAGATATTATGCAAGGGTGTGAACAAGGTATAGGCTGTTGGTTTATCAAATCGGCGGAAAGCCAACTTTATGCAAAGGTTGTTTTGAAAACAAAACAGTTCACAATCTACGGTCAGGTATTGTCATTAGATTTAGTGGGGTTGGGCGGCCCTGGGGGAGATGCAATCCATCCCGCCAGTTCCTCAACTTTTAACGCTGGCCGACAACCAGCACACGGCTCCAAACCGGTGTATTCCAAAAACACGCCAAAGATAACTCACGCAGGAAACTCTAATCATAGTGTGGCCATTGCTTTCGCGTTGTCCAATACCGTGAAACACGGCTATCCGGATAGATTCATAACCTCGGCCGAAGGTGCACAAATTTCCCCACAAGGTAGTCCAGTCCTCCCCGGGGTCCAGTTCGGACTGTCCTACTAAAGGTTCCATACCTACGTGGTACCACCACGGCATCCCCCACGGACATCACCAGGAGCTTCACAATTCAACAATATGGCCAGAGTCAATAAATGCCGGACTCGCCGCCACCCTCGTCGAGTCTTCTCCTGGGACTCCGTTGCAATCTCCTGCCTCCGGAGGGTACCGGATGAGTACTAGTAGGGTGTGGTTCCAATCCCGTACCCATATACGGCTTGTGGCTGCGCGTAAGGTGCTAGGCAAAGGCGGCACAAGAACCGGTCCTTATACGACCGAACCAGGCATCTTCAATAGCCAATCCCCACAGGGAAGGGCGTCCCAGAGATAGCCTCCCCACTGAGGACTACCTCGCCTGATCCCGCCAAAACATTCCCTCACTAGGGGTTGCACTTATTACCAATCCCACCCATTTTCACATTTACACACACCACCAAGACTCACGCAATAACACAAAAGCATGTGAGCAAGATTAATTAAACACATGGTGATAGTCCTAAGCAGCATACCAGCACATCATTAATGAATTAATGATGCGGGTTCCTAGGTTCAACAAGGAATCAGGATATTTCAAGGTCAAGGTATGGCAATCAAATATTACTAGGACCTTCTAGCATTTAAATCACATTTAAATACCATGCACATTTATTTATGAACGGCTCTAAATAGGATAATTTCGCAATCATAGGATCAATATGATCAATGGGAGTTAGGGCTTGCCTGATAATCGCAATCCTAATCTTTAAGTTCTGGGTCTTAAGACTCTTTTGTCGAAGTTGATGTCTTTAAGTCTTTTCTTGAAGCTTTGACCTTCTCTATTCTTTCTCGAATTCCTCTGGCTTCTTCTCGAATCTCGCGTAATCTAGCGTATATAAACACTACGCATAAATAACTACCGCAAAAAGAAATAAAAGATCGAAAAGAGATAAATAAGATCCAATTAACTCCAACTGGAAAGACGAGGGAACACCAGAGAACGACAAAAGACACAGATCATGCATGATGCAGCAAGTTTTACATTAAGGGCGATTATATTATTTTATAGCTAATATGGGTGATGCATCGAACACTAGGGCTTTTGGTTGTAAATGAGGGATGCTAAACACCATGAGGAGTGCATGAGTGTATGTGAGGGTAGAAGCGAGCGAGTGTACGTGATTTTACGTACATTTGCAGCACTAAAGCTTTATATAGGTCATAGCCTATATAAAGGTTCATGCAACATATGTACAAAGTGCAAGATGTGTTACTTTAATTATTTTTATATATTATGGTATTATCTAATGATGATTAGCTATTGCCTATTAAGTTATTTGTCATGCAGTGAGCACATGACGGTGGTACGTGTACGTGCTCATGTAAAATATGAATGCACGAATACAAATAAAACACGGGGAGTTAGAAGACAATTAAAAGAGAGGGATTGATCAAAGATCATTAAAAGGGATTGATTCTGGTGGCAATGAATAGAGCATGATTTTATATAAATTTTGGCGAAGGAATCGCCAAAATCAAAGCTCGAATGAAAAAGATATGAATTTTGGAAGTTTACGGAAAAAGGAATTGATTAGGATCATGCTTAATTAAGCATTGATATAATCCTAATTATTTTGGGATGAATAGTGGTTGGAAGATGTTGAGAGCGGCTCAAAATATTTTCAGGAATTTTTCCGGGATTTTTCTGGTATGGGAAATTGGTCGTAAAAGATTCTGTGTACAATCGCCGGGTGAGCTTAGCAATTCTGGCGCGGGTGTGATGCTGATATGAATTTAGGAATTTATAGAAAGGAAATTAATCAGGATTAAGCTAATGAATTAAGTATAGCCATAATCCTAATTAATCTGGAGCAACAAGGGTCGGATAAAAGGTTTAGAATACAATCTAGCATTTTTTTTTTTAGAGATTTTTGGGGATTTTTCTGGTATTGGAAAAAGTGATCAAAAAGAAACGTGTGTGCACTTTCTGTGTGAATTCAGCTTTTTTAGACTGTGTGAGCGGTGGACATATGGGTCTGTTGAATGCCGAGTGATGATTAGGCATTGGAGGACAATGAGATGGGCGATGTAGGATATTCCCAGACGGAATTTTTATTAAAAAGGAAAAGAATTACGACATAGACGGGGTCTATGTACGGAGTCCAGAATTAGTGCCAAAATGCACCATGTGGAGACGGAACAATGTGTTAAAATTCGGTTAGGTGCTGTACGGAGATTTGAACTAGTGTGCACGTGCAGGGTTACGATCGTAGGATCTGTCGAAACGAAGTTTTATGGAAAAAGAATAGGAATTTAGAGTGTTGATGGCGCAAAAGATATTTTAGATCTTCAAAACCAGTACCAAAAGGTACTACGCGTTTATACGAACGCGAGAGCGCAAGAATCGCTCGAAACGGAATTGAATCAGAAAAGATATGGAGATTTGAAGTTTCAAGGGCTTGTTTGTAAAAACAGAGGGCTTATTGGTAAATACAGAAAGTCGACAGGGACCTATCTGTAATTTTGGAAAGTTTGGGGGTCTTGGTGTAAAAGATAGGGGCTAAAAGATAATTATGGAAGAGTATAGGGGTGTTTCTGTAAAATGCAGGACCTAAACATAATTACAGAAAGCTCGAGGGCTTATCTGTAAAATGTACAGGGCCCGGGAGTTTCTGGATTTATTTTTGTATTGGAAATGCTGGTGGACTGAGACCACCATGGACCGAGGGGCTCATGTGCCGCTGGTCTTCGTGGACCGAGTGCATGGAGGGAGAGGGTGAGTGGGAGGCTGACTGGGCAGGGGGACCGGGTCAAGGTGGGCCCACGGGCTGACGTGGCGTGCCACGTCGGCGGCCACGTCAGACACGGCGGCGGGGCTCGGTCAACGCGGCCGGGGATTGGGCGCGCGCGGCGGCGCGACGCCGGAAGCTTCGCCGGCGGCGGTTAGGAGGACGGAGCGGCGCTGGGAGCACGTCGTCGAGGACGAGCGCGCGACGACGAAGCTGTGGGTGGGTGATGTCGACGACGGCGAGTGGTGGAGCGGCGGCGAAAGCTCGCCGGAGAGGACGGCGGCAGCGGCTCGCGATGGGGAAAGGCAAGAGAGAGGGATGCGGCGGCACTTTTGGGCACGAGAGGTTGCGCGCGTGCGCGGCGGATCCGAAGCGCAGCTCAGCTAGGCCGGGTGCGAGCAGAATGGCCGCCGGCGACGACGTCGCGCGGCGGCGGGCGGCGGCGCTAGGTGAAGTGGTGCGCGCGAACGGAAAGGAAAGACGAGAGGCGGTGAGGACGAAAGAGGAGAGGATGGGGAAACGCACCGTGTGCTCAGTCGAGCCGGAGAGTGACGGGAGGCGGTCGGCGATAAGGGAGAAGACGGCGGCTAGGTCGGCGTTGATCTGGCTCGTCAGGCCACAGCTTCGGACGAGAAGAGCACGGGGGGGGGGGGGGGGGGGGGGGGGGGGGGGGGGGGGGGGGGGGGTTGAGCACAGAATGGCGGAGCTATAGGAGGAAGAAGGAGATGACGGGGCCTACCAACGGCGGCGGGAATGCTCGCCGGAGTGGAGAGAGAGAAAAAGAGGGGGAGAAATGGGGAATGGCCCGGTGATGGAGGTCTCGGTGCCCATTTATCGACGAGACGAGGCGGTGGAGCTCGCAGACTTGGCGGGCGCGGCAAGTTGCGCGAAGGCGGCGGCAACAGGAAGGCGGTGGCGGGTGACGTTGGCGTTCGTCGGCGCGGTATGGGCGGCGACGGGAATTCCGGAGGAGGGAGAAGGAGGCAGGCGGGGTTGAGCTGGGATGGCGCTGGGCCGAGGCCAATGGGCCTCGCTGGGCTGGCGCGGAAGGAAAGAAAGAGAGAAGAAAAAGAATGAGCTGGGCCGGCTGGGAAAGAAAAGGAGGGAAGCGGCCCAGAAGAGAGAAAAGGATTTGATATTTTCTGGATTTCGAATTTGAAAGGATTTCAAATTCGAACAAAAACAAAAACTGCTCAAACACTCAAAATAAATCCAATAAAATCCAGAAATGCATATGATGAGTTTTATGCAACTTTAAATTCAAATTTTGAAATTCAATCTTGGAAAATTAATCTACTTTGATTTATATTTGTTGGAAATTCGAAAGGTTCAAATATTTAGTGGATTTTAAATGAGAACAAACACTTGAGCATGGGTTTTATATTTCAAAAATTTCAATTTCAAACTAAGTTTGAATTATTTTAGTGGATTTTATTTTGGAAAAATTCATGAGAAGGTAAGATTGGACAAAAATTTAAATTTGGAGTGATTTTTATTCCTTTTGATTTGCTTCCGAATTTTGGGTTGTCACACGTGTTCGGCCGGCTGGTTTCCAGCCGGCTGCTGCTGCTCCTGCTGCTACAGTCATCTGAATTGCTACAGTGCGCGAATCCTCCGCTACAGTGTTCTCTCTCACTATTCAAACTGCAACTGCAACTGCAACTGCATCCTCCAACCGAACACCCCGGACACCGGACACCCTCGCCTTGCAGCTGCGCCAGTTGAGTTCACAGCGCCAGATCCTTTCTCGCTTTAGATACCAAGAAGCTAACTTGCGCCGGTCCCCAAACTGAAGAGGTCAGCTGGGCGCCGAAGCTTCGCCAGGTAGCAGCCTGCTCTGATGGAGGGCTCCTCGGCCTCTACGCTCTCTCCACGGCCATCACCTTGGCCATGAGCGTGCCGCCGCTGCCCTGGCTCGCCACGGACGCCTACTTCGTCGCGCTCTCGGGGGTCTTCTTCGCTGGCGTGTCCCAGGCGGCCGCCTCCGTCTGGGCTGCCGACGACGGCCGCCGCCTCGCTGCCGCTCATGGTTGCCGTCGCCACGTCGGTGGCTTCGCTTCTCCAGTGAGTTTCTAATGTACTGCGATGCGATCGATCATGCATTCGCCCATGATTGTGTGGAGTGCTGCCGTGTCCGAGTGGAGCCTTCGCTGATGACCTGAACTTGTGCGAGACTCGTGATCGTTCGCGTCGTGTTTGTGGCTTGTTTCTTTACCGTTTGCTTGGCTTGGGTCGGTGCCGTCGTGTTTTGTGTTACAGTCGTCTCATGATTGTGTGGGAAAAAAATAAAAGGGGTAGTTTGAAGTCGAGTACTCCCGTGTATGCCACCTCAATCTGCACAGGTCGTGTCGGGTCCGCGAGATTCGAGAATACAAGTCATGTTGCTGTTGAAATTCCCATTCGTGTGTTTCGCGATCTTATACATTTTTGCTTCACAAGTATTTTGTCATCGACAAAAGCTAGGCATGTCGATATTGTATTTTTGTCAGCAGTTCCTATAGACTCGATAACGCACCTTCAAAAAAAGAATTCATGATAAATAAATTTTGAGAATTCAGAGAGAAGGTCAAAATACATAATAAAGGGCAAAACAGAGCAAAGAGGAGAGCGAAACACAACAAACACTTCAGACTAACCGCCAATTGGGCCGTGGGTTTGGGCCTCAAGGCCAGTGACGTTTCATTTCCTCTCCTCGTCCCTCACAGCCGGTCGCCGGGTAAAGGATAACCTGGAAATGTCATTCATATGCCGGGTCAAATTATATACTTTTGTTTTTCTGATATCCATTATTTTTATTACCAGCTTATTACAAAAGCGTGAGTCCTATCATTGATGGCATTTACACTATCTCCCTTTGTAACCAGCATGACTTGCAACTCAACAATAAAATATTTGAACTAGTAACTTTAAAAATTTCAAGTAGAATTCTTAAAGCTTGCTGAACTTTAATTTTTCTTTACATCATACTACTCCCTCAGGTTTCATATTTCTTGACGTTTTGTAGTTGTCCTAAGTCAAACATTTTTAAACTTTGACAGTAATATTTTTTCTATGTGTTAAGTTTAAAAATATGAAAATGATGAGTAGATTCGTGTTGAAATATGGTTTCACAAAAATACACTTTAACTCTATTTTTTAAAAAAGTATTAGTCATAGTTTTGGAAACTGTCCAAACATCAAGAAATATGAAACCAGAGGGAGTATTCTTCACATAAACTTTAATGTTGTTGTGAACCCTAAATATTTCTTCTGGGTAAATTTATAAAAATATCTTATGGGTTAAACCAAACTTCTTCCTCTATGAATAGGAACCAATCAAATGAACAGTCGTACACAAGTTTATCAATCCCCTTATATAAAATGTACTGAATACAAAGAAAGTAATAAAGCTCTCACTTGTCTCCACCTCTTAGTTTTTACTGCGTGTTCTAGTGAGATCGATAGAACTTGGTTTGTTCACACATGCCAAGGTTTCACATTTTTAACGAAACTTTTGGCCTTGTCACAAAACATTCTACTCAATCTCTCCCGATGTCCCAAATTTAAAATTCTGGATTCGAACTTCTAGTTCAAATTAAATGTTGTTAGAGAGGAGAGAGACATTCTCTCAAACAGTTATGTAGAAGGGAGAAGTAAAGTTCTCTCTACCTGACTCATGATTGAATGAGCTAGCAAACTAAACCTAAGACTTCTCATACTTTGGATTTGAAATTCCAACTCGAGCCAAGAATTTGGTGTTTCCCCTAGTTTATGTTGATTCATTGAACACATGCTTCTAGTTCAAATTAAATGTTGTTAGAGAGGAGAGAGACATTCTCTCAAACAGTTATGTAGAAGGGAGAAGTAAAGTTCTCTCTACCTGACTCATGATTGAATGAGCTAGC
Source organism: Eragrostis nindensis (assembly GCA_012490785.1). Taxonomy (NCBI): domain Eukaryota; kingdom Viridiplantae; phylum Streptophyta; class Magnoliopsida; order Poales; family Poaceae; genus Eragrostis; species Eragrostis nindensis. Next base: position 1,648,975 of record JAAXCT010000061.1, on the reverse strand, counting down.
AAACTAAACCTAAGACTTCTCATACTTTGGATTTGAAATTCCAACTCGAGCCAAGAATTTGGTGTTTCCCCTAATTTATGTTGATTCATTGAACACATGCACTTTGAACTATGGCTAGAAAAAATTGAAACAAAATTATATATGAGAATTCAAATTGTTGAAACAATTGATGATGAAGGGAGGTTAGAAGTTGCTAGTGAATATCAATTGAATTGAAAATATATTCCTTTGACATATAAAACCTTAGAAACCAATTATTGCTAGTGATAATTTACGACATCCTTAGAAATGCGGCCGTGTCCTGACATTTAATGCCTTAGAAGAATTTGAATTGGGAAATATAATCAACATACTTACATGTTTCTGTTGATGATAGGATTGATGATTCCAGATCTCTAGGTATTATTTTAGCAAATGTGTTTCATATCTGATGTACATTCATGATACCCTTCTTGGTTGCCAAAAAGAAGCAACAGAAAACTGATCCGAGATGAATTTTTGGTTGGGGTATGAGCAAGTTTTTAATCTGTACGTGCTTTTTCCTAGAGAAGATTTGCTTATTGTGTCGCAGAGAAGTTTGATCAATAGTATTACTTTCGAGTAGAAGTAATAGTCCGCGCTGCGTCGGATTGCTTAATCTTGTATGTTTGACCGATTAGGAAACCTCTTAATGAAGACTTTCCCAAAATAGGTGTGCGGGGGGATTGACTTTAGCATGCATGTGCATGAGTTAGCCTGCTCCGTATTTAAAACCAGAGGGGGTAACATTTTGATGTAATCATTTTATCTCTATTGTTATAGAAGGCTTAATTGCCCCTTTATCCTCATACGAAGAACAATACGTACTGCGTGTACATTTTTTTGGCCTCAGCTTGGTATTTTGAATTTTCCTGCTCTGTAACTGATCCGTGGAACTTGAATTCCTCTCCGATTTGTTGCTGCATTGATTTAGGAATCCATTGTTCGACTGATCCATCTCACGTTCCATCCTCGGACTCATCCGTAGTGCAGAAGAGGAGATTGAGGTGGAGAGAGACTAACCTTGGATTGATCTCAATTTCGACATTGGAGGAACGAATCTTTCCATTAATTCTCTGGGCGGTCACCACTCACCACCACCTTCCTCTCTGAGATTCTAGGCCACGCGGTGCGCACCGCCGTGATCGCTAGAAGATTTTTTATGTTGTTGAAAGCCCACCACCCAAATTCAGTTAGAGGTTCTATTGGCGCACATATAACCAAGTGGTGGAATGTTTTTTTATGTTATGCTGGTGTACAAACCAAAATGTTGTTTATAAAATTCAAGTTATAGTATATCTATTTGTTACTCAAGTAGGGGCTCCCCTGCTGTTAGGTCAAAAAATTTATTATTAATATTTTAGTTGTATATATATACACTGATGTTCATACCTCGGTCTGCCTCTGCTCCACAAGACGGTCCTGTCCTTCGACTCCAACTCTGAGTAAAAAATATAAGATAAGATACCGGATGGACATTGTCCGTTTGTATTTGACTCTATTTCACCCCTTCCTAGAAAACAACGAAGACGTGCTGGCTTGAAAATTGAGAAGAATTTGAAGTAGAATAATTCATCAGAACTATTATTTTATCACAGCGTGTACATTTTTACGGACCTCATCTTGCATTGTTTACAGGTATACATGTGTGGTTAAATAGTGGGTAAATCATTTATCTGTGTATATCTCGCAGAAGGAGTCTTGACATTATGCTGGAATCATTCGCCGGCCGACGCCCTTCTCCCAGACGGCATAGTCGTTGCCGTGGGCGGCGACCTGGAATCCCGCCGGGATGAGGTGCCCGACATCAAAGGGGGAGCCGTTGACGATCACCTTGCCGTCGATCTCCGCCATGTAGGCGTCGCCGTCGTGCTCGAGGATGGTCAGATTGCTCGTAGCCGTTGCGCTTCCGTACGGCCACCAGTGAGGCGATCTGATCTTTGAATCCCCAGTCAAAGAAATGGTCGTAGAACTGCAATGCAACGAAGAGTGTAAGTTAATCCAAGTGCAACGTAATTAAGCGACAGGAAGAACAGAGTTCTGCGCTGTGCTGGCAACTGCATGTTCTAGTTAGTAGTACTCACAATGCATGGGTTGCCGGGGTGCGAGAGGATGCAGGCGTAGCCCTGCATGACCTTGTCGTCGGGGAACGGCCAGTGCTTCTGCGTGGATCCGGTGTCGTGGTTGTCGACGAAGGTGACGGCCTTGGCCGGCCACCACCCGATGACGCCGGGCGCCTTCCCCGGCGCGTCGACGAGCCGCCACAGCTCGCCCTCCACGGCGGCGTTCAGAATCCCCTTGTGGTGAAGTCGAACACCATGGCCGCCGACGCCGCACTGCCCATCTTGTCCATCCAGTCCACCAGCGCCTGCCGCTGAGCGTCCTGGTCGTACGCCGGCTTCCCGTCGCCGCCGTTCTGCATGCCGTTCCATATCTCCGCGATGGCGAGGCTCGGTCGAGGCTCCAGGCGTTGAAGCCGACGTTGTCGGACTTGAGCCAGAGCAGCCACGCCTTGTGCTCCCGCCGGACGCGGCCGTCGAGGTAGAGCAAGGTGCCCATGTTGGGGGCTTGGGGTCGACGAGTCTTCTTGGAGAGGAGATATATAGACCAAGAGAACGGTGCGCGCCGGTAGGGTCTGGGTCAAGCCTCTTTTGGCAGGTCGGATCGAGCGGCTGAGAAACCAATGCTACTCGTAGCATAACCAATTTACCATCGCGAGCTTAGTACCTAACAGGTGGGTGCGAAGTGACCTTGCGACGATGAGTCCGAGTAATGTTACTGCGACTAGGCCATGGAGCAAAGGGGGGCCAAGTGTGCGTCACTGTATATGCACCTAGCGGGCAACGAATGAATTTTTATTCCGGTCCTTTGTTCGTCAGCGGGTTTCGTCCTTGTACTCGTGTTGGAAAAAGTTTGCGATTGGTTTTTGGTGGATAAACACAAGTTATATTCACTGTCATCGGATGTCGCGATCACTCTAGCCAGTCTAAGGCCATGTACAACGCACTGCCACTGAGTTGGCAAGGCGCTTAAACTACGCTTGGACGCGTTCTGATGGCAGCAGGTCCTGACGCCTGTTACCGTCACAGCAGCAGGTCAAGTAACTGCAAATCAAAATTTGGATGTGAACTCTCTACTAGCATCTCCAAGAGAACCTCGCAAAATAGTTCTCAAAAACTTGTTTCATAGGGCAACCAAAAAACAAGTTCCTATAGTTAAAAATAGATATAAAAAATATTTTAATTCTGCCACGTTAACATTCAGAACCACAATGATGTAATTTCTCTTGAAAGATGAGGATTGGGGCCCCATCTCTACCCCTATTCATAGCTATGAGGGAAATTCACTTCAAAAACCTACCAAAAAGCACCTACAAGCTATTTATATAATTTACTTCCTGTAGTTTTCTGTTTTTCAAAAGCTTATCTTGTCATAAAATTATAATTGTAACCTCTGCCATCGTTATCCTAAAAGGAGAACATTACTATAGAAAGGTAATAGGATATCATAGAAAGCTTGCCTCTAAAGACGTTGCTTTACTCGCAAAAAAAAAGAAAAAAAGAAAAAAAGAAAAGATGTTGCTTGACAAAAGATATTTTTTGAAAAAGTTGCCCTACCTAGACTATATGAGAGCATCGATAGTTACTTTCATATCTCGATTAACAAACACCAAAATAAATGCCACTCTCTAGTTTCATGTATCATGTAATTGATGCAATAAATCACAATATGAACAACGAACTTGTTAATCACAATAAATGCCTCATTATGTTAATCTTCCTGTTGAAATATTATGTATTAGAATGAAATATATTTAGGAACCAAATATGAATGTTAGAATATATGATACATATTATGTTAGAAAACATGTGAGGCCATCGTGTAGTTGTTCGTAGACGACATCGCGGGAGACTCAATCAAGCGCATAGTCAACAACGCGTTCAACAAGCTAATGTTGCAGTTGTGCCTACTAGACCCGGTCATGGTGTGCATGGCGCTCTCAGTAGGGTATGAGGGTTTATACAAAAATGTCTTTCTCACTTCATATTTACCGTTTGTTTTTAATATAATAATTAGAAGGATTGTGTTGGCGTGACGTTGTAAAATCTTAAAGAATGCTCATCATTTAACTATGTAAAGATATAAAATAAATATATACTATCCCATGTTTAAGCGTAAATATAGTACATCATGTGTCATCGTTTGTTTTGTTTGCGAAGTAACATGTTGTCACTTGTCATCAATGTGAATTGAACCTGCTTAAGCGCATGACACATTCACAAAAAAAAACATGCTAGTTGAAGAACTTTATGTATTGTATGTACAACCAACACTACAACAAATCATGTGATCCATGACGTCTAAATTTTGTCATGGATCCCTTAAAAACCGTCATAATGCAACATCCGTGACGGTTTCAAATATGGTCATGTATTGAGAGTCACGGATTAACCTGCGTGACGTTTCTACTAAACCGTCACGAATTAACTCAATCCGTGACATTTCTTGACCGTCATAGAACAATTTTAGGCCCCCTCAGCCAAGCCCACATTTCTATTAAACCGTCACGAATTAACTCAATCTGTGACATTTTTGACCGTCATAGAACACCGTCAGGCCCGCCCTGACCCTACCCAAGCCCATAGTTAGTGACGAAGTAAAACCGTCATAAATCAGCCAGCACATGTCATGGCCCAATCAATTTTTATTTCAAATTGTGGCCTGTTTAGCGCAGCACCATAACAGGCTTGGCCCACTAACACTGTAGGCTTAGCCCATGCTTTTCTAATCCATTTTCAATGCATGATCCATTTAACTTTGTGGGCTTAGGGCATAATTTTTTTCATCAGGTCCATTTCCAATGATTTTCGAATTTATATTTTAGGCCCAGCCTCCACATTTCAGCCACCACAGATAAAAAGGCCATGTACACAATACATTATGTATGCAGATGAATATCACGTGTAGCATTACAGAAAACAAGTGATGGAATACATTTTACCATCTCATCACATTACATAATATGTCCTCACTTGCAATAAGATGCAGATAAAATGAGTGATAACACCCAAGAATCTCAATCATCAGTACATGTTCAAAACCAAATGACATTGACAAGGAAATAACTCAAAGATAACACCAGGAATTCAAAACAGACAACAAGTATTTCTGCCCCTCCCTGTTCGCAAACACAACCTTGCTGCCCCCTCTGTATCCCTGAAACTGTATTTTCCTGGAAACAAAAAAGAAAGGTGTGTCACTACAAGCTGCAGAATTATTTCTCGACTATTATGCACTCTGAATGTATGTGGATCTACAGTTCACTGCATAAAACTGAAGTAAGTGGTCTGATAGCTGAAACAAGTGGCACGCGATCCAGTACTTGTTGCAAACAACAAGATCAAGTGTTTAATAACCTAGCTATATCAACAGTGTATAGTCTAGTTAGGAACAAACAATACGGCTGTAAACTGAAATCAGAAAATTCAGGAGCTAGTGTCTTCATGAACTATTTTATTGTAGCAAAAAAGTTTGAATATATGCATCAATATTGCAAAGGGTGAACCCATAATCCTGAGTTTTGTACCTCATGCGTGGTAACTTGCTGTCATGTATTATACAGCATTAACAAAGCACAGTAATGATACATTAACAAAGCAATACTACTAAAGAAATATATTGACCATGCACTATTAGTCTTCACCTTTCTACTCAATTAACAATTAGAACATCACATATATATAACGATTCCAGCTCTAACAAAAAGAAAAGATTTTTTTTCTATTCCAGGAAGCAAAGAATAACCATATTATAGAACGGGTCGTATTAGCAAGCGTGACGTGTCAGACTGACCCAGCACATCTTTCTTTCCTAGCAACAGAAGATGCACAAAGTGGTTTCAGTAGCACTATCAAGTTCGCATCAGCGATTTTCTCACCAAACAAGCAATGAGAACTCTTCACAACTCAAATAAGGCCAAAAAGTGTTTATACGTACCCTAAGGTGGTTGCATCTTAGAGAGCAGAAGCTCAAATTTCGCCTCCAAATCATCATACTTCTTTGTCATCTCCTCTCGGTCTCTAATTCTTCCTTGTTCTGTCTCCTGGACTTGGTCTGACAGCACCTTCACTTGTCTTGCCATCTCATTCTTTTCCCTCTTCTCTGCTTCCAGTTGTGCTTCAAGGTCTTGTGCACTGGATCTAGGACGGGTCGTTTGAATCCCCACATTCTGAAGGAACTGGCTCTTTTTGGTGTTCTCAGCAAGCACGTCAGCTACAGCTTGAGTCGCAGAATAAGGTTGTTCGCCTTCTGTATGTGCAGAAATCTTGTTCTCCATTTCAGTCTAGCATGCAAACAATTCATGGTCAAGAGACAGCTAGCAGTAAAAACATTTGAAAGAGCATCATTTGAAAGAAAAGTTCTTACAATAGCCAACTGTACAGCAGGTGTATATCCTTTCTTTTTCTTGCTATAGTGGCACTCCTTGAATAAATCAAAACCGTCAGGTTCTTCATCATTGTACTTGTCTCCCTGAAAACAACATTGGCATGTTACTTATTTGTTCACAACACTTCATAACAGCAGGGAGTCTGCATATTGAAGAAAAAGATACACAAGAATATAAGATTTCAGATAAAGTTCTATGCATGGTTCCTTTTGACAAGGAATATTCAAAAGCTTGTGCCATATACTTATGATTTACACAACTGAGAGAATTTGAAGAATGAAATGACATGCATCCTAACAGGGCTGCTTTTATACAGTTAAGCATCAACAAAGTTTCAGTTAGATGCATGTATGCATGACAATGTAATGGGTTACGTTCACTCACACTGAATTCTGATATAAACATAAGGAACAGTCAAGTTCTAATCTGGCCAGCTTTAGGTTCAGCTACAGAATTGATCATTGATCATATTCATGCTAAAATAGATAAATAACTCTGAACAAACTGAAAAATAACATCAAATGCCGACAAAGGGTAGAAACTAAAGTGTAAAAAAATCCTATGATATTGTATTATTCTCTGAAATTCAGCTTTACTCGTTTCCTAATACATTGGCATCAGGTCATCAGTTGTGACCATCACTTTAGGAGTTTAGCACTGCTGGTCGATTTCTTGCTGACTTAGCTAGGTCGACAAACTGCTACTCCCTGATTCCTCTATTCTTCTGTAGCTATCACTAGTAACACACGTCACACAACAAGCAGTATCAACACATCCCTAGTCTTAGAGCAAGCTCAGACTTCAACACATCCTAGTGTAAACAGCTCTTTTTCAAAAACATTTAATTCTTTCAAGCAACAGTCTTAGAGTCATGCTTATTAAGTACTTATTATATTAATTAGAAAACCAATTGTAAAATATACTCTACCATACAGATCCTTAAAGAATGATGAATATATGTGGCCGCCTTTTGATCCCTAGCATTACGGCTACAGATAGCAAGTCTTTTGACATATGTAATTCGTTTTATCTAAGCTTGCTCTAGGACAAAGATGTATTTGGTGCATACCCGGCCAAATGCAGAACATGGAGAGGCAATGACTAAAATTGGACATTGAAGTGTGTTACTTACTAAATTTTCTACGAGGACCATGTAGCTTTGGGAGCCAGTTGTTTGATGGAACTTTACTAGGCCCCGATTTTCTTTGTTCTTTTGACATGTCTCCTGCATCAAAGATAGAACACATGTAAGGCATGTGCAAGAGTATCGTGTACAGGGCAAGAGTTCCACTTTTACGACAAAACATATATACCATCTTTCTGGGACTGGTCCAGGTTTCCACAAGATCAGTCCACTGTTCATTAGTCATTGATTTGATGGGAGTAGTTTTAGACACCATATGTAGTGGAAAAGGATCAAAATACTGTTTCTTCAGCTTGTAACGCTGCTGGCGGATCGCTTTCTTCATCATCTGGAGGCAAGCGTTTTCAACTGTGGCATCACTTGTGTTGATATCAAACTTTGCCTGTTGCAATACAAAGGACATGTATAAGAATGTTGATATCAGGAAAAAAGAGCAGGATGCTACACAATGAAGGGGGGAAAGGCTTGGAGAATGTACTCACACGAAGTCTTGCTTTAAATAGTTCAAACAGCCCAGTTTTCTTGTAGTCCTTCCATTGCTTAAGCACAGGCACATGGTTCCTGACTATAATGTTGCATTCAGTTGCAAACTTTGCTGCAACAAGAGGTACCACGGGCCTTATCATCCCATCAGGAATGACAACAGGCAGCTTGCTGCGCCGAGCACGGTTCATCCTTTGGAGACCGTGTCCCATGTTCGGACCCCTCTCCCTTCGCTCCTTTGCTCCTGGTTGTAGATGTACATGACACATCTCATTCAGCAAGAAAAAACCAATGAGGTAATGTGCAATAAGGTCAGCAGAAAAATAAATCACCTTCATTAGCCATATGGATGTCTCTATCATGTTGGGTAACGCCTTCCGCTCCATTAGCCATGCCACCATCAAGCTGCACAAGGCCATCATCTGAAAAAAACAAAATAATGCTACCTGTAAGAATACATTCGTCATCGAATCCAAGCTAATAAAATTAGTAGTAAGAAATCATCACCTTCGTTGGCCAAGCTGTTCTGCCCATCAGACCAAGCAGTGGCATCACCTCCATTGGCCATATGAGTGTTTTCATCAAGCTGGTCCAGACCATGAGCTGAAATAAATAGCAGCCAGTAAGACTGCATGCATCATACAATCTAACAGGATGGTAGTAAGAAAAAAGGTAGTAGAACTAACTTTCAACACTAGCATGTGTGTCTTGAGGTGGCACATTCATGTCACTTGAATTAGACTGCACAACACTTGTCTTTAGCCTTGTAGTTCTAGTTGTTTGTTGTTCTGCGAAAACTCTCTTAGACCGAGGCCTGATTCCACCAGGAGGCATGTGAACAGTCTTTTTGTTACTTTTCTTGCAAGTATTCATAGGGTCTTTCGAGCCCTGCTAGAAACAAAACCATAGACGAATCAGAAATGTGGTCAGATATACTTCAATTCAAGCAAACACATTAATCACAAACAAGATGGAGGAATTAGCACCTTAGCACAGTGATCATCAAAAAAATCCTCTTCACTGGTATCATCATGCGAAGGATCGTACTCATTATCGGAGGCTTCACTACTCCTATGATTTGTATTATTCTTGTTGGCAGTAGTGGATCTTGTGTTCGCAAATGAGCTGACCAAATCAGGAATGCCAAGTTGCTGCAGCCTTGCAGCGTTTCTCATACATTGTTTGAGGCGCTGCGCTTGGTATGGATGCAATGGTGGTTCTAATTTGAGAAACAACAAGAGCAACAAATTAGTACTTATGTATCAATGCTTAAGTTCAGGTAAATAAGAATAAGAAATTAGGACTATCATTTATGCATCGCTGAAGCATCACAAAACACACAATGAGAAATGCTGGAGTTACTGTAGATATATCTTAATCTGAAGAATTGTTAGGCAAGCTATTTGGACTAGTGATCCAGATATATTCTTGAGAAGAAGAATGATTGTGAGGTGTTAATAGCAAGTGAACTGATCACAAAATTTTAATGATCATTTGAGAATTGAGATTAACCATTTGATATCACTTCTATATCAGAATCAGAAAGTAGTTTATTCCAGAAGCACGAAAGGTTAAACTGCCAGAAAACAAAAGGGAATCTAGTAGTCCAAAAGAACCATCTGCACAGAGAAAATATGGTTGAACTGTAGTTTGGTTGCTATGTACTACTATTGAGCCACCATCTTATCTAATATTTCAGAAATGGAACATGATCTTGCAAGTACAACAATTCTCCATAAAAGGGAACAAAAGAGAAGCATATTCTGAATCTCAGATTCTGTACGACCACATAGCATGGAATTGGTGACACTAACAGAGATACAGGCAATAGCAAGGGAAACATAACAATCTGGTTCGTTCATGGTTTAGTTCATAAATTTGCATCTGCATCCACCATAACATGTGATCCTATCATGAACTAGCATAGCCGAAACAGAAGAACTCATCCCATGCGCAAACAGGAAATGAAATCAAGAAAGAGATGAGGACGAACAGGGCTGGTGCACGAACATGCGCACACATACAGAACTGTACCTGGACGTCCTAGTGGTTTCTTCACGGCAACCTTCGACGGCATGGTGGCGGAGGCAGTGCTGGTGACGGTGGTAGAGAGGTCCGTAGAGGTCCTTGAAGCAGCACGAGATGTGGTGGTGGAGTAGATCTTGCCGCAGCGAAGGTTGCGGTGGCGGAATGGATCTTGCCGCAGCGAAGGTTGCGGTGGCGAAGAGGTCCGAGAGGTCCTTGTAGCAGCGACGGCGAGGTGTTGGTGACGTCAGAACATACTTGACATATTTCTCAGCCTGAGTGCAGTTGTTCAGCACATACCACACCATTTGATCAATACTATTATCATCATATACATATTCAGGTGCGGAAGTAAAATTAACCCCATGCCCAAAAACGTCGACACCATAGGCTTCTTCATCGGAAAAACCTTTATTTCTTGGTTCTCGATTAAATCTTGTTTCAACGTCATCCATGTATCTAGAGCAAAATGTTAGGCATTCATCAGCAATATAGGCCTCGGCAATTGAACCTTCTGGTCGTGCCCTATTCCTCACATATCGCTTCAAAGTATACAACCTCCTTTCAATCGGGTACATCCACCCATATTGCACAGGACCTCGGAGCAATGCCTCATCAGGTAAATGTACGGCAAGGTGCACCATCACATCAAAAAAAGCTGGTGGGAATATTTTCTCAAGCTTCACCAAAATTATAGGGATTTCTTTCTTCATTTCAGCCAGCACATCCTTGTTAAGAGTTCTGCTACACAGTTCCCTAAAAAACCTCCCTAACTCTGCTATTGCTTCATAAATATCATGGTCTAAAAATCCTTTCAGGGCAGCTGCTAAGATTCTTTGCAAAAGAATGTGGCAATCATGTGTTTTCAGCCCTTGCAGATTCATTCCATCAGCACTTAAACATCTTGAGATGTTGGAAGCAAATCCATCAGGAAACTTTATCTCCCGTATATAATCACAAAAGGCCTTCTTCTGTTCTCTAGACAAGGTGTATCGAGCATGAGGCATCTCACATGATTCTCCACCCTCTCTAAGCTGCAACTCCCTTCTAATTCCCAAATCTTTCAGATCAAGCCTAGCTTTAACCGTGTCCTTTGTCTTCCCAGATACATTGCAAACTGTCCCAGTTAGGTTCTCACATATGTTTTTCTCAATGTGCATAACATCAAGATTATGCCTCAACTTCAACTTTTTCCAATATGGTAACTTCCACAGACTAACCTTCCGGCTCCAAATTTGCACATAATCCCCATCCATGTCCGAACGCTTCCTTTTCCCTGTTACTTGTTGCTTCCCAGGTCTAACATCTTTAACCTTCTCCAGTTCAGCCATCAACTCTTCTATAGAGAATTTTCCTGGTGGATCATTGCTCTTATGAATGCCAGCAAATTCGTTGTTTCTTCGCAAGCGATGTCCCCTTGGAAGGAAACGAAAGTGACCAAAGTAACCAATTTTGCTCCTTAGGGCATATGAAAGAGGGTCCTTGTCACAATGGGTACATGCAAAATAGCCTTTTGTTGTACGCCCTGAAAGAGTGCTCAAAGCTGGTAAATCGTGAATGCACCACAACACAGCAGCATGAAGCTTGAACATTTTGCCACTTCGAGCATCATAAGTGCGCACACCTGTCCAAAGCTCAAGTAGATCTTCGACAAGAGGCTCTAAAAATACATCAAAGTCCTTCCCGGGTGATTTAGGTCCAGGAATAAGCAAAGACATCATGAAGTTTGACTGCTCCATGCATGCCCAAGGTGGAAGGTTGTATGGCACAACAAATACAGGCCACATGCTATATTTTGTATTTTTCTCTGAAAATGGATTGAACCCATCTGTAGCAAGGCCGAGTCTAATGTTTCTGCCATCTTCGGCAAATTCTGGATATTCTCTGTCAAAATGTTGCCATGCCTCACCGTCAGCTGGGTGGCTCATTTCCTTCTCACTGGGCACCCGCTTTAGCTTGTGCCATTGTGCATCTTCCGATGATTCTTTGGAAACAAACATCCTTTTCAGCCTAGGCACCAATGGAAAATGCCGCAATACTTTTTGTGGAATCTTCTTTCTTTCAGGGTCTTTCCATCTAGAGAGGCCACAAACCGGGCAATTGTCAAGCTTGGCTCTTGTCTTTCTGAACAAAACACAATTGTTGAAGCACACATGTATTGATTCATACCCAAGGCCTAATTCCTTTAGAAGATTCTTTGCTTCATTGTATGATCTTGGGAGTGTATTGCAATCTGGGAATGCATCAGCCAACAGCTTCAACATTGCAGTGAATGCAGAATTGCTAATCCTGTATAGTGACTTCATGTGAAGAAGCTTTACCACAAAGGAGAACTTTGAAAATTTGGTGCAACCAGGATAAAGCTGACGTTTTGCCTCTTTCATCACTTTGTCCATAAATGACTCATTGTCACGAGGGCTCGCATCATTGACATCCTGGTTTTCCTCTGCCTGTTTATCTTGTACTCCTGCAGTGTGTAGGTCTCCTAAAATATCTTCAAAACGATCAGAACTATGGTTGTCATCCTCGGTCACACCAACAGGCTGCACATCAACAGGATGCTCGATAACATCTGCATCAAAGTTCTCTCCATGATGAATCCATCGAGTATACGTACTTTCCATTCCATTCATCAATATGTGCTTCTTCACTGATTCCTGCTGTAGGTACTTCTGATTAAGGCATTTGCTACATGGGCACAAAATTTCATCATCCTCACTGAATTTTCCCTGAATGAACCTCATAAACTCTTTCACACCTTCAATGTATTCAGGGGAAAACAATCTGCCATGCACCCAGCTTCTATCCATCTAAACATTGAAGAAAAAAACCGAAATCAACAATTCTGCACCAATTTTAGTGCGTACAGTACATCCAAAAAAATTATTCAGTGTTGGCCTCACCTCTACTGGAGTTCTCTTTATTTTTCTACAAATTTTACACAGAAGCAAGATTCTTTGAACAGGCATCAATATCCTATCAAGCTTGTATTTTATTTAGTGAAAATGAAGTTTCAGCATGTTTAAGGAATAACATTGAAGAGTTGGAGACTTCCTGCCACTATAGGAAAAAAAAAGTTTTAAACAGAAAGTCTGTGAACTGACTGATTTGTGTTCATTTGACATGCCACATAGAAATTTTCAGACTTAGCATTCATGTACTGAAATTAAATCAATGCTTAACATGTAAATTAAGTGCTATTCATGGACTTCAGTAAATCAAGTGATGTTCATGGAATCTAGTAAATCAATTGCTGTTTAAGGAGCACATGTGCTGCAAATCAGTATAAATCAATACATGCAATTTATTCACAAACATGAATTAACTAACCTTCTTGCTGCCTCTAGATATTGCTTGGCCGTCCTGCGTGCAAGCTATACCAGTCGTGGAGCAAGACGAGAAGATGGGTTTCTGTGTGGAACGACGAAACTCGTTGCCGTGGAGCTCTGCAGCAGGAAATTGTTTTTGAGGTCTTCACTTCAACAATGGTCACCATTGACTAGAAAAGAAAAGAGGAAACTTGAGGTTCAGTCTTGGATCGCGACCACGTACCGATGCCCGAGGAGCTGGCGCAGGCTGCCGCCGTGGAGGACGCTCGACGGTGTAGTGGGACTTCGCGGCGTCCGTGGGCTGTTCCCCGGCTTCCGGCAGGTCGCTTCCTGCTGGAGTGCGGTCGAGGTTGAAGGACTGCCGGTCGAGGTTGCCTCTTCTCAAAGCAGCGCGTCAATGGAGTGCGGTGGACGCACGACGTCAATGGAGCGCCTCACATGCCCGCGCCGCCACGGGATCGCGCTGGGCGTGGAGCGCGGCGCGCGCTGCCTGTACGACGGGCACGGCGAGGCTCACGGCGTGCTGCTAGAAGACCAGCTCCTGCCGCGGCTGCCAGGCAGGGTGAGGCGCACCAGCTGCTTGTGCTGCCGGCGGCGGAGGCGGTGTTGACGGCGGCGAGAACTGGATCGATTCGATTTGGGCGGCGGGATGGTGATCGATTGGATCTCGCAGGGAAAGCAAGGATATATCGGTTAAAAGAAAATAAACGAAGTAAGCTGCCACAACAGAGACGAGGGCGCATTGGTAAGGACTTTCGGTCGTGCTGTGGAGGTTGCTGGTTCGATTCTTTTTTCTTAATAAAAGAAACTTTTTCGCCTTTATAAGGCACGGCTCGTTAAGAACTAGTATTAAATAGACTTAAGTTGCAACAACTATTGAAAGTAGTGGTTAGCGGCTTTGCACATATTTTTGAGAAAATGCCTTGAATCCTCAGAAAAAAAAGAAGCCTGGGCTTCGTGGGCTACACGGGCCGTTAGCATGGCACGGCCCGCCTAACCCTGAAGCGTGCCTGGGCCGACGTGGTCGTTTTTGAGCGCGCATAGCATGGCTTGTTATAAAAATCGTGCCATGCTGGGTACTCAGGCACGAGAGCACAGGCTTGGGCCGTGGCGTGCCGCCTCAATACCCATGTATACACATAGGTTAATAACAAGTTTACTTTGTGGTTCTCAAAAAAAAAAAAGTTACTTTGTGATAAATAAAAGCATAAATTACTGGCTTCCTAAAAAAAGCATAATTTAGTGGCAAGAGTTGGGCATATGGCTCATGCTGACCGAGTCATGAGATGGCACATAGTCATGAGATGGCACATAAGAAAAAGAAAATAAAGTACAAGTATATATAATTTAATATATCATTTTAAATTATTTAGATGTGTCTATTTAAATTTTTTCACTACAACCTATAGTTTCCGTGACAGAATTAAATTTGTCTTCATAGTTTATTGTACCTACGGTATCATCCGTGACAGAGTTAGATTCGTCATCATGCCATTTCACCTACGTTCTAATCCGTGATGGATTTGAATTTGTCACCACAGTATTATTGCATTTTTTGTTTAATCCGTGACGGATTTTAAATTCGTCATATCATTGAATCTACGTTTTAATCTATGACAGGTTTTTAATTCGTCACCACACCGAGAGTTTAATCTGTGACGGATTACTTTCGTCATCAAAGTATCATTGTACCTACAGTTATACACCGTGACGATTTCATACAATCACTCGTGACGTTTTGAGAGCTCGTCACAGACTCTAAGTAGCTTGTGGGCTAGGCACTGTAGATCCATGACGAAAATTCTTAAATCGTCACGGATGGTATATGATCCATGACGTTTTTTTAAATCGTCATCAAGAAACCGTCATGGATTACAAGATTTCTTGTAGTGCAAGAAACATGTATGAGGATGTATCATAAATTAACATCCCCATATTCCTGGAGGGATGGGTTGGGAACAAATTGCTGAGTGAGAAGTACTGTTTTGCAGACGGTTGTGGGGGCCTGTGGGCATCTTTATCACTTCACTTATCAAGCATGCAAGCCAACTCAAACTCCCGGCGGGGCAGCTGAGCGCGGAGCACAGCTTGACAAGGCGTGATGGGAGGATGGCGCTCGGGCGGGGCAGCAGAGCGGAGCTGGGAACGGAAGCGGCGGCGTTCGGGCTGGGCATCAAAGCACAGAACGGAGATGAGCTGGGCGAGCTGTCGCCCCGCGCGGCCGCCATGCCGAGGGAACAACGACGAGCTTGTCCGCCATGGCAGGGACAGCGAACTCCGCGTCGCGTGTCGCTCGGCCCTGGGTGGCGTGACTGCCGGAGCGAGCTCACCCTTGTGCGATGTCCACGGAGAGCCGCAGCCCAGCACTCGCGGTCGTGCACTCGTGCTCGAGCTCATCGTCATGAGGCCCGGCCGCGAGAACGTCTCGTCAGTCCTGCTCGACGTTGGCGCCGCAACATGCGTCCGGCGAAGAGGGTGCCAGTGTTATCCTACGGCGTCTGGCTGGGGTCCCTCGCGGCGGCCATATATAGTTACTGGCTTTTGCACCATGTGGGCCGCGGTCAGGGTGGCTGCCGACGCGCCCTGCCGCCGCACCACCGGCCAGGTCATCTCTCGTTGCCCTGTCGTTGCATGCTGGCGGCCACCAGGCATGTCCGTCGTGCTGGTGGCGACGCGTCGGATCGGAGCTCCCGTGCTGCAGCTAAGCGCGTCCGCTGCCATCTCCCTCGCCGTGAGCGACGTGACACGCCTCCGGATCTACTGTCCGCTCGCACCCGCTAGATCGTCCCACCTAGCGGGGCTCTTTTTGTTGGGGTGGTGACAGCGTGGGCTGGCTGCTGGGTCTCAGTCGACCACGGCACCCGAATGTAATCCTAGTTCACATAAAAATCTTGATAAGTGAATAATGATGGAATTTGATTGACTTATGGGAGAATTCAGAGTCCATAAGGTGCCTTAGATAAGTTGTCAATGATCGACTGAAGCAAAATCTATGTGAATTCGTCCCAGCAGTCATCACGGAACGATTGTGATTCAGCTGTGATCCATGATCGTTTGCATAATCCGTTCTAGCAGTCCAAAGAATCGATCACAATCTATCTGAATTATTAAGCGTTCTCTTTTCGTTCTCCCACCACCCGAAATTTGTAAAACACAAATCCTCATGAAACAATTCTGTTGTTCCATGGAGTGCAGCATACAGATACAGACAACAGAAAATATAGCTAAATGACATCAGAAACACATAAATAATTAAGGGACTCCATTCGCAAAAAAAATAATAATAATAATAATTAAGGGACTCCTACGTGCGTGCCAAGTCAACGGAATTTTCTCTGACTCTGTCTTCTCTGTTGTCCTTAGATTTAGTCGGTTATCGTCGGTTAGCTCTCCACCTGAATTTGGCACTTGCAGTCACGAAAGGGCTCCCTAGTTTAACAGTAGGTACAACACTGGTTCTGTTTCTCCAGCCGATCACAACTATATTGCACAAATCAAAGGTACTACTACTAAACTTCCCTTTTTTCAGACTAGTCAAAGGTAAAAGCCCTTTGCCATGGAAGTGAAGCGAGTCCGTCATGTGCAATAATCAGAAGACAAGTTCCATCACAATTTTGAGGGATTTGTAGCTCTTGCAAATTCCTCACGGCCGCGCCGAATCAGAAGCAAACTACCGTGTCGATCCTAGAGGAGGCGGAGGCGGATATCGGTGGAGACTGCTTACCCGGCGGCCGTGGGCACGGGGATCTGCTGCGCCTGGTCGGAGAACGCGGCGGCCGAGCACGACGAGGAGTTCGCCGCCGCCTCCTGTGCCCTTCTCGACCGTCGACGCGAAAGATCCCTCCGGGCCGACTCTGTCGGTCGAGACCGTCCCTTCCCACAATCCAATACGCAACCTCGTTTGCATTTTGCACCGTTGGATCGCTTTGTCATCACTCACACCGCCAGTGCCCTGCTTTTGCTCTGTTTTGCTTGACCTTCTCGGTTCCTCCTGTTTTTCTAACTTTAGCGGCGAAATCCCAACGCCCCTGGTTATCCTTGCCGAGATAGATCGGTGAAAATGGAAAAAGAAATAAATGCTCTTGGCTTCGTGGAGAGAAACATGCATGGGATTCATTCGTAGCAGCCAAACAGAGCAACAGAGTTCAAACGTCACATTTCCTGTCCATTGACTTCACACAAAAGCTCTCACACAATGATGGCACGAACGATATAGAAAGACCCCACAGAAATGAAAGATGACAGGTCACGTAGACAACCTCACGGGAGGATTAGCTTGATTAGAGGTGCGGAGACGACCACTGACAATTATATAGTTGTACAGATAGAGGAGGGAGGAAGGGCATATCACTAATTATATAGTTATCCACCTCGCTGCGGCTAAAAAGTGGTTATTTGTCTTGTTCGCACAAGTAGTCCAAAAAAATACACCTCAACGTGTCCGCCAGTCCGTCCGTGATGGAGCCGAGCAATACTCAGGGGTGTTCGTTTCTCTAGACCTAAAGATCACATTAAAACTAATCTTGTTATTTAAGCATTTTAAATAAGTTTAATTAAAAACTAACTGCAGAACTTTGTACTAATTTACGAGACGAATCTAATGAGGGTAATTAAGCCGTGATTAGACGATAGTTACTGTAGCATCACTGTAGCAAAACATAGATTAATTAGGCTCATTAGATTCGTCTCGCAAATTAACCTACATCTGTAAAAAGATTTTGTAATTAAACTTATTTAAGACGCTTAAATAACAAGATTAGTTTTGATGTGACCTTTAGGCCTAAATTGCCGAACACCCCCTCAATTGAACGCCTCCACCCAAGGTCGATCCTGCTGACATCCCAGTTGAGGTCATCCATTGACGATCAAGCCCCGCGACAACCCAATCGACCGTAGATCGATTCTGACCTCTGGTACTTTTGTTTTCCCTGCCCTTTTTTTTTTAGCAAACTTTGTTTTCCCTGCTGTGACGGAGAGGAGATTTTTTTTTTTTGAGCAAAGTAACGGAGAGGAGATGGGGAAAATGAGTAAGCAAGAGGAAAGTGAACGTCACAGGCCACAAGTAGGCACAAGGGCCAAGCCCACTGTCCATTACGTGTTTTCATTCCGCTGAGTTTCCTCTGCTTCGATTGTCCTTTCCTCTGCTTTTGCTCTGTTTTGCTTTTTTCTGAATTTAGGGATGTTGCTATGTTCTCAAATTTATTTACGATGTTTTTTTGTTTTTGAAGGCACTTTTTTTTTTGAGATACATCTAGGGGTGAAAACGGAACGGGAAATTCCCATCCCGTCCGACGACCGTAACCCGTTTTTTCCCGATCGTTTTCGTTTTGTCGCGTACGCGGGAACGGGACAGGAGCGGGACATGCCTGACGGGAACGGGATCGAAATCGGTTTGGCCTTCGTCCCGACCGAATCACCGGTTTCCTGTTTTCATACGGGATCATCCCGTTTGTATCCCGTTTTTTATCCTTACGGGAAAGACGACAGCGTCCTGCCATCCTCCACTCCCTGCGCTTCCATAGTTTCCATTGAATGCTGAGCGTCATCTGGCCGTGGCCGCGTCCATGCGTGCGCACTGAAGATGCCATCCCAAGTTTCAGACTCTTCGCTGCGCATCATCCTGCCTACCGGCTGCTGATGCTGAGACCCTTGGCCCTTGCCCACTCCATGGTTTTCCTCAATCATCGCAGCGAAGAACATGAGAGATGAGAGGACTAGAGTCTAGAGGCGAGAGACCAACCTGAGCACAAATGGGGATGAGGATGAATAGAATACATAAAGAAGATAATGGTGCTTCTGCAGTGGATCCCTATGGATCATGGACCAAGTACATAGACCAGCACCACGCGATTACTTCACATTTACTTCTGTTTTTCTTACTTTCCTTTTTTGCTACTGAGTATATATATTGATAGGAAATAATATGTCATGATGCATCATTCAAAAATTATATGACATAATATGAGGGTGTAGTGTCATAACGTGATTATAATGTCATAGTATGGTGTTATGTTTTATTGTTGCCGGATTGTATTACCGGTTCCCGACCGTTATCGGCAAAATCCCGACCGGATTATCCCGTTCCCGACAAACCGATTACATCCCGATCGTTTCCGTTCCCGACTTTCCCGTTTCCGTTTCCGTCCGGCTTAGAAAATGTGAAAACGAAAACGGTTGGAGGGTTTTCCCGACCGTTCCCGTCCGTTTTCGCCCCTAGATACATCAAGGCGCGTTCTCAAGCGAGAAATTTAGTATAAGCTAGAGAGATGCACAAATGGAAGATTCACCAGCAACAAGTTTTTCTTTTTTTTTAATTCACAACGAACCTTACACAACTTGTACATTGATTTGAGGTGGTATATATACGCGGGACTACTGGGCTTCAAAGAACCCTTTTATTTTCTCCACACACACACACCCCTCTCACGCATGAACCACGCAGCGAATACATACACACAACACACACACACACACACTCCGGGACGCCGACAGGGCAGGGTGGCGGCTAGGAGCATGATCGATCGCAGAGGAACATACAATACTCCATTACAAACTCACTGGAGAAGTGAAGCCAGCGAGACGCCGACGGCGACCAGGAGCGGCACAACGAGCGACGCGTACACGAACTTCCTCCCGGCGGTAAGACGGCGTGCCTCGTCGGCAGCCCAGACGGAGGCGGCCACCTGGGTCACGCCGGCGAAGAAGATCCCCAAGAGCGCGATGAAGTAGGCGTCCGTGTCGAGCCACGGCAGCAGCGGCGGCGGCAGGGTCACGGCCAAGGTGATGGCCGTGGAGAGAGCGAAGAGGCCGAGCAGCCATTCGCCGGTCTCCCCCTCACGCCCGTTGCTTGCGGCGCCCAGTTCCATCTTCAATTTGGGGCTGCCTGCACTGGCAACGGATTTTTGTTCGCGAAATCAAGAAAGGATATGGTGCGAGAGAGAGGGAGAAGAAGCTGCAACGAGCAAGGGTGGACTCTCGACATTATATTATATAAGGGACTTACGGGACGAGTTCAGCCGCCTGGAGCCGGGGCGTTGACGCGCACGGACGTGTCAGTGACTCCGGGCATTGCCTGCGCGTTCATGGAAATTGCAATTTGCAGGGAATCTCTCTACCCGGCGCTGCATCAGATTATTATTAATATTCAGGGAGTGTCATATTCAGTGGCGCGGCGTTCATGTTCAGGGAGGCCTCTCCATTTGATCGATTCTCCCGCTCCTCCTGCATGAGTGTGTCACTACTCAAGAATGTCACATTATTAGAGAGTTGCAATGGAGCGAGAATTTTTAATACTCTCACAGCTACACACAAGAGCTGATTTTGCAGGAGGACATGAACCACAATTGAACTGATCTGGTGCGTTTGAAGAAGCATGTCACATTTATAGTTGCAGACGGGAGTGTCTGGGAGTAGTTCATGCAACCTCTAAATATGTACTCCCTTCTCTCCGTCCCATTGCCCAACAGATGCATGCCATGAATAACAGACTAATCAGTGCCTATGAGAAAATATTGACAAACATTTTCAGCTTGTGTTACATGACGATACTAGTGGAAATCGAAGTTACCCTCCTTTCCATATCTCAGTAGTCACAAAGATAATCACCGCGTTGAAGTTGCAAGGTAGAACATCAGATAAATTATAGAAGTTTCAGAAGCCCTACCACTATGACAAAAGTAAGTAGTTCATCAGAAAAATGAAGAAAATAATTTCCCAGTTTAGAAATACGATCTCACAGAAAGCACCTCTAGCCTGTGCACAAATATTCATAATTGGCAAGAAAAAACAACAATCAACTTATCCAAAAAAAAATGACAATACAAATGTCCAGCATTAGCAAGATGAGATACCTCAGAAAGGTTATCCCGGTCCTGCCATGGGGTTCCGCAATTGAGTGGATCCAGTGGTGAGCTTCTGCTGCACAACCCCAAGCTCAGCTTCCTCAACATGTATTTCAAGATGTTGAAAGTAAAAATGCCAAGAGTTAATATCAATACAGTGATAATAAGGGCATGCAAGAGTCTAACAAATGCTTGTAGTATCTTCATGTTTCATCAGATAAATCAAAATAAGTACACCACTATTTTCTTCTCATATATCCATTTTATATCCCTCACCATCAAATTGCTGAAACAGGCAATGGCCATCAGAAAACTGAAAATAATATAAAATCTTTCTGGTTATTTGCAGTGCTTTAAGAGTAATGAGGCAGTAAAACAATCTTGAGGGAAACAACAATCTTGAGGGAAACAAAGTACCGAAGTCAAGATCAATGTTATCCTCTGTTTTTTTTTTTCTTTTGAGATCTTATCCTCTGTTTTTCTGCATCCCATGTTCCAACAGAAGCACTGAAGTAATTCACATGCAGCCTCTTCATGACTTTCCTGCCAAATCATATATTAACTATTGAATTTACACATTCAATTCTCCACAAAACACAAGCTATCTTGCATGTGTATATATCCTGCCTGCATAATCAAGCCTGAGGTTCTTCTTCTTGTTTTTGATTAAACACTTGATTAAAAAAATGAGCCGCACCTGGTAACGTGCGTGCCGCATCAGCGATGGCCGATGGTTACCTTGAGCTTGGGGTAACGTGCGTGCCGGATCGGGTGGACTCACTGCGTACCAATTGAAATATTTTGAGTACCAATTGCAATTTTTAAAAATTGTAAGGATTTTTTTGAGTATTTATCTAAAGGAAGGAACAACCGAAGATAAGAGAAAATTGTTTCGAATTTGTTTTGTCCAAGTGAGATATATGGCATAATATTCTTCCCTTTTCATATGAAGGGAAGGGGATTTTTTTTTATTCTATTTCTTTACTCCACTTCATATAGATCTAAAATAAGAAAGAACCATCTAAAGAGGTGTTCAGAACCTCCTCCATGACGAGTGCAATCCATTGGTCCTTTGCTTACCTTGAGCCAACCCATAGGATGTATCATATATGTTGTGGGACCCAAAAGTGACGCGGAATTGTGGGATAATCTTACATGACTTGTGCATAATCCCTGCTGCTTATGCATAACACCTCGGGGTTAACCCTTTTACTCAAAGGGAGGACAAAACTGCATGAGTTGTGCATGTGCATACCTGTGCCTGCCACGTGGGGCCTAGGTGGTAACTGGAATTCGGACCCAAAGTGTTACAATTAGACCTTTGTATTGTTTGGGACTGAATTTCCAGAAGAGAAATGAAAATAACATGTCTGAATATCAATCATGGTCGGATTGGTTGGTTAAATTATCGGTTACTGCTTCCCCGCCGTCCGAAATGTCCATCAAGGAAATTTTCTTCGGCCTCATGGAATTGAGTTCTGGTGATCCTAGTTCTCCAAAAAGCATGAATGCGACAGTGAGCTTCATTGATCCTAGATTTGTCCATAACATCATATTAGCATTACCGCATAAGCATATATTAATATGGTGTTCTGTAGCAATTGATGCTCATTTGATAAGCTCTAGATATCTTGCATTCATGCTCATCTCATTAGGTTTAGATATCTCGCATTTGACACACATATTTGGCTATATCTTTTTGGCTTGTTGGATATTGTGAAATCTTATTTTTCATTCCAAATAGGTCAGATTTTGTTTCTCGGGCTTGTAACAATTCTCTGCATCTCAATTATGCTTTTCAGAGATAACGCCCCTCAAATGCATTTTCGAGCAAGCAGTACCCGAAGATTACAAGCACCATTGGGCCTATCTCTATACCAGTTACTTGAGGGAGAGTTGTTCACTGTGTAAGCTGATGAATAAGGAAGAAAAGAACTTCAAGTTCCGGGAACTCTACCAAGCGTATAAGCGGGTAAGGAAGGTCTCAGCTCTCAACCCTTTGCTGAACCAGAAACAGCTCTGCCCTAAGGGCATTCTGACTCGTGACCCTGCAGATTCTATACGATGCCGACGAGTTCGAAGAGAGCCCAAAGAACCGCTTCGATCTGTTCCACGAGGCCTGTGCCATATACCAGGTGGTGTATGAGCGCGCGATGCCTTGCAACGAGGTCAGCAAGTGCGGCTTCGCGTGGAAGGTAGCAGGCCGCGCGCTGTGCCAGTTCTACGTGCTTCAGCACGGCGGCGATACCGTGCTCTGCTCGCTCCGGGCTGTGGCCGATGCTTTCCGGAAGTATCGAGCCTAGAGTGAGCATGGCGCGGTTCGACTGAGCCTGCTGTATGATGAATCAGAAGCTGTAGCAGTATGTATGCTTATCTGTTTATCTGAATGGTTTGTACCGACTTCAAAATTCAGACTACGATGTATTTCTGGTTTGTACCGACTTGGCTTCGACTCAGAACTAGAGAAGCGTAGCGCGGTTGAGTGC
This sequence comes from Eragrostis nindensis, assembly GCA_012490785.1. NCBI lineage: Eukaryota > Viridiplantae > Streptophyta > Magnoliopsida > Poales > Poaceae > Eragrostis > Eragrostis nindensis. The sequence continues at coordinate 1,625,201 of JAAXCT010000061.1, read as the reverse complement.
CTGCTGTGTATGACAAGTTTGAAGTTGTAGGCTCTTGTAGCAGTATGTATCTATGTCTGAACTCCTATGTGCTATTTGTATTGTTGTTAGCAGACTACGATGTACTCTCATTTCATGTTACTTTGATTTTTTCGCATTACTTGCCATTCTCACTCCTTAATGCAGCTTTGATTTTTACACTATTGCTGGTGACGACGAAAAACCTCTTGATGGCACAAACTTACACTGCAATAGCAGGGAAAAAAATATTAACAATGGCTGGTAGTTGTACCCAGTTTAGGCCCGTACCCCTCCCATTAGGCCCAATCCAACTCTGCCACCAAATGGGTAGCCCAACTTGACTACTGACCCCTCTCTTCAGCATTCTTCCTCGAAGTGATTCACAATAGCGTAAAGCAAAGATTAGTGGCGGCGATCGTCAACGTCAACTGCGCACGTCATTTTCCTTGACCCTTCCAACAAGCTGGTAGTACGGTACGAGTTGCTCTCGAACATGATATGCAAAAAAGCGACGGCTGTATGTTCAGGGTTTTCAGTAGCAGCGTTCTTGTGACACAAGCAAAGTTTCTTTCCGAAACAGAAAAACAAAATCCTACTAACATACATTGCACTTGGACCGATCGGTCGTCCTTAATTGTGATCTGGTGCCGATTTCGCAGCATCTTGGCAAGATCTCCCGGATAGGCACCGATGGAACCTGTCGCGCGCGTACGTACAATGGTCGCCGTTGAACCTGTCGCCTGCTCGGCATGGCTCCATATGTTGACGACGTAACGTGCATCAACGGACAGGGCAAGATTCACGTAGATCCGCGCGAATCTGGGTAGAAATTAACCTATCAGAACACTGAAATTGACCGGATGTTTCTGATCTTCTAGAGAACCAAAAAGGCTGGAAAAATGCTGTGCCATGCGTGGCATCCAGACATATTGCCTCCATCTTGATGTGGCGATCGATACTATGTCCACATCGAGTCGAGAGCTTGGAGATCGAACCAGACATATGATTTCTACAGCATGAGTGACCTGATTAGACCACTTCGCTGTCTGGTGGCGTGCTACGTGTTAAAAGTCGAGTGGAGTTGGAGATATCCTTCAGGATCGATCAGATCGATACGTCGCGATGCATGCATCCATCCAAGAATTATTATTTCACTGAGACTCGGGAGACTTTGTGTGCTTTTTTTTGTGAAAAGAGAATTTCATTAATATTGAAGACATTTCCTTATTAAAAAAGCATCCCAATCAACGTAAACTCGAAAGATTTATGCTATGACCATGGCATCGGTAAAAAAAAAATTCAAGAAAAAATTTGTGCTATGCAGGCATAAATTACGTACAGTGAGCGTCATCATGATAAGAAGGCATCATTCTGATGAGGTGGATACGGTTGATCGAACCGGGCAAATTGGCAAAAGTTGATTTGAAGTCCCGGCCGAGACGTATCTGAGAGATGGGAGTCTCTTCGCGGTGAAACTGTCATTCTTGACTGGGTAGACGACCGTGCATGCTGGTCAAGCTATGTATCCGTAGCAAGATCCCGTGGGGATCCGATCCACCGAATCTTGACGCTCGAGGACATTTTTGTTGACGCCTCGCTCGCAAGGATTTACAGCTGCTGCTTTACAGTTACAAACTTACACGTCAATGTTCGACTGGGACGCTATCCATGGATGTGTACATATGTTCGATCAAATCTGCAGATCGATCTGCAGGGAGAGGGACTAGCTACCACTATGCTCTCGACACACGTTCTCTCACAACACAGCTGGCTAGCTAGCTACTCCAGCTAGAAGAAGACCAATATATGTGCGTCAACACCCGAAATTGTCAAGGGCGGCACGATCCTGCAAGATTAGATGTGATGAGGCAGTACGCTAGGGAAAGAAGCTAAGCATTGTGTCCAAGGATCGATCGATCATGTGACGCGCGAATCTGTGACTTTGACTAGCGACGATCGATTGCTCTGAGGATCTTGCTGAGCCAGTTTGCTCTAGCTAGCCCAATGTGATCGCTGGCCATGCAATACCTTCCGCGGCCGTGCCCGGCCGGACGCTCGATCGGGGCCAGACGATCGTGATGAAACGTACGTTACGTTAGCCTCCTGAGCCGTACAAGTGTCGGCACCTAAATTTTGACGCTATCGATCCGTGGGCAGATTCGGCGGCACATGCTTCGCCCTCCCGAGCCATCGTCCTCTCATCAGAGCTTGATCCGAGCGTGTGTCAGTCCATGTAGAGATGCAAGTTTTCTAAGTTTTGTGTCTTAAAAATAAACTAGAATCTCCACCTTGGAAATATAGCAAATGAACTACTACTAGAAGCTTACTCACAGATACTTATTGGGTACCCACTCCATGGCTCGATCCATGTGGTTTGCAACTTTGCATTATTGTAGGGAGAGATCTCAGCTAGTACGCTACTGTAGTTTTAATAGCGCACTGCGCAGTGCATACACAAAGTTAGGAACAACTAGCAGGTCATCTGCATGTCAACGTACGCCTTTATGGATCGTTGCATTTGCAGCAGTAGTGCGGCATGTACGCATGACGTTAACCCTTGGGATCCTCCGGACAGCAGCAGCAGCCACGTTTTTCCACGAAAGCGACTATGCAGGCCCATATCTTGTACTGCGAGATCCTGCTTCTCGAATCTTTTCGCATACAGTGCCTGTCCTAAAAGCTTCTATCATGCACCTTTTGCATGCCTCTCCAATCTCCATGTATTTCCGCGAGCGCACTCGCAACTACCGACCTCTAACTCCATACAATTGCACATGTGCTAATTCGGTTTGCTTTATGCATCTACATTTATGGCATTCTAGACGAGAATTAGCACTCGACACGTAAAGATTACTATTCAACAAAATATCCCGTTAGTGCATACTTCCTCCAGTGTCAAAATTCTTGTCGTTTTGGTCGACATTGACACAGTCTGTCACGTCCCGTGTTTTTGCCTCCATTTGAAACCTACTAAAAATTTAAATTTTTTGAATTTTAAAACAAATTAAAAACAAGTGCGTGATTAAGTTAGCCAAACCACCCCAAATTTCAAAATTTTTCTTTTTGAAAACTTGCACAAAACTCATCATATGCACTTTTGAGATTTTATTGGTTTTATTTTGAGTGTTTGAGCAGTTTTTGTTTTTGTTTGAATTTAAAATCCTCTCAAAATCGAATTCCAGAAAAGATCAAATCTTTTATTTCTTACCGGGCCGCACTTTCCCTTTTCTTCCCTGCCGGCCCAGCTCTTTCTCCCTTCCTCTTTTTCCTTCGCGGGCCGCTTTTCTTTCCCCGGCCCAGCGCCGCGCCAGCCCGTCCCGGCCTGCCAGCCCGCCTCCTCTCTCCGTGCCACTGACGCGTGGGGCCCGCCCCTCCGTCATTCTCCGGCAGCGCCGGCGAAAATCTCGCGCCGCGCCCATGCCGGCCGGTCCCCGCCACCGCCTACGTCGCGTCGGAGCGCCAGGAACCGCCACGAGGGGCACGTGCCGCTCCGCACCGCCTTGCCCGCCCCGTCAAGTCACGCGAACCGCCTTCCCCTCTTTCTTGGCGCGCCCGCCAAGACTCCGGCGAGGCCACCGCCATTGCCGGCCCATAAAAGGAGGCGAGCTCCCCCTCCTTCTTCCTAAGCCGTGCACGAGCTCCTTCTTCCTTCTTTCTCAGCCGAGCTTCTCCCCTCATTCTCTCTCCACCTCTCATCGAGCTAGGGTTCCGGCCACCATTCCCCATCGACGCCGGCTCCGTTCCGAACTCCTCCGCCACCGTCGACCCCTCGTTGAGCACCCCCGAGTCCCACTCTCCCTTCTCCGCCCCTCCTTTTTCTTCTTTACCTCGCGCGCGAGCTCTCTCTCCGAGCCTCGCCGCCCGCCGCCGTGCGACCTCATCGCCGGCAGGTTTTCCGGTCGCGCCTGGCCAAGCCGAAGCGCGCAACGCACTCCCCGCACCCCCGCGCGTCCCCTAGTGAGCACAAACTTGTGGGTTTCCACTCCCCCACCCTTTTCCCGTCGCTCGCCGTCACGCTGCCCAACTCCGGCGAGCTTGTGCCGCCGCCGTGCTGCGCGTCGTCGTCGACATCCTCCACCGGACGCTCCGCCGTCGCGCACTAGCCCTCGGCGACGTGCTCTCGTCGCTGTTCTGCCCTCCTAGACGTCGCCGGCGAGCACTCCGGCGCCCCGCCGCCGCGCATCCCCTGTTCCCCGCCGCCCTTGACCCAGTCTGCGCCACCATCCGACGTGGCGGGCCACGTCATCACATGGGCCCGCTGAAAGTTGCCTAGAGGGGGGGGGGGGGGTGAATAGGCAACGGGACCTGAAATGACTAATTAAAATTTAATCAGCAACAAACAACCCGGACTAGTCCGGGTCGAGTCGGACTAGTCCGATTGTAGCCGGACAAGTCCGGCTCAGGACGGACAAGTCCGAAACCTGCGCAGCGGAAATTAATCGATGAACCAAGGAGTAAATCTAGTTCGATTCAAGCAAGATTTATAGCATGTATATCACCAACAACAACTAGAGCAAGCTAGGAAGGCAGTAGAACAAGTAAACTACAAGTAAATGAGCAAATCCTAGCAAACCCTAGATAGGCAAGTATGAATGGCAAGATAGTAAACAAGGGCAATTAACCATCAAAGAGACACAGGATTTTTCTCCGAAGTTCAGCTCCACTTAGAAGCCTACGTCTCCGTTGAGGAGTCCACAAAGGACCGGGTTGCTCTCAACCCTAAACCTCCCCAAGCTCCAACACAAAGTCGGGCTCGGTGCTTCACTAAGAAATCCTCTTTCGAGGAGGGCAATACAAACTTCCCGGGCCTCAACCACACAAGTTGGGAGTCCCCGGGTGACGCCTAGCCATCTAGGGGATGAATCCCCAAGAGTAACAAACACGAACGTCGGCGGCGGTGAAGAGAAACGAAGTGCTCGATGCAATATGCCTTGGCTCACTCAAGAACTCTCCAATCTTCTCTCAATCCCTCAAGAAATCGAAACCCTAGGCTTGGGGAAGGAAGAGAGCAGCTCAAAGTGTGTGAGAGTGTGTTTTTCAGATCTGGGAGTGGCCAACCGTGCAAGGGGGGAGTGAGGGGTCTATTTATAGCCCATCCCCCAAAAGTGACTGTTTGAGCTGTCAGTGGACGGACTAGTCCGTAACAACCCGGACTAGTCCGAGATTCAAACGAAACCCTAGCTCAAAACGACTAAGTCCCAATGTTAGAGTGGTCACGGACTAGTCCGCCCCGAGGGCTGGACTAGTCCGGAAAACCAAAACTGTAGGCCGGGACAACTCGGACAAGTCCGTGATCCGGACTAGTCCGCGAGTACCCGGACTAGTCCGGTATGACCCGGACAAGTCCGGAATACCCAAACTGTGGTCCGGAAGAAACACGGTCAAAACCCTGGTCGGACTAGTCCGGCTCCACCCGGACTAGTCCGAAATACCCGAACTATGGTCCGGGGTAAATCCAGACTAGTCCGGCTGGGCATACCCGGACTAGTCCTACTCGGCTCGGACTAGTCCGGCTGCCTTGAGCCGAAACGCGATGTTAGCACTCATGAATGCATATGGAGTTAGAATTGTGAGCACTTAGTCAAATTCACCGCTTTTTACGTCGTATCCCTCTTGATAGTACGGCATACCTACAACTCAAATATATGAAATACAAGCTCATTGTCATAGGCATCCTTTTCTTTTCTTTCTTCATTTTGAGGGTACACAAACGACGTTTCTTTTATCTCTTGCTGCACACATGCTCATATAAACTTATTAGTTCTTTAATTGTTTGTCATCAATCGTCCAAAACCCACTAAGGGGCCTAGATGCTCTTTCAATCTCCCCCTTTTTGGTGATTGATGACAACCAAATAAAGCTTTCATTTGAGAGATAAATAAGATATTGAAATAGGTAATGAACATATGAAGAGCTCCCCCTAAAGATGTGCATCATGTGAAATGATAAGAGGTAAATACATGCACATTTAGAGCGAATACAATGAGAGCTCATACATATGTTCATAGCAAGAGTGGGGTGCATAAAACAATGTGTTCATGAATGGTATAAGATGTGAGTGTGCAACAACATTCATGACAACATAAGCATGAAAAACTCCCCCTAAAGCTAAGCATGTCATGAACAAGCATAAATATGACATATGGCATGGATAAGCACACAAATATGACATAAGCACATAGTCATCACAATTACAAGCCATAAACATAGTCTTACACAAATAGATGCTAAACATGACATAGTCTCAAGCATAAAAAACTTAAACAAGTCTTACAAGCCAACACACATAAGGAGTTTTTCAAATCGCACATCAAGTCCATGATCAACTAGATAGATAGATAAAGCTTTTCTTCTCCCCCTTTGGCATCAAGACACCAAAAAGTGAAAAGAAAAGGCAAGAAGGTCGATGTTGCAGCTACTCCCAATCTTCTTCCTCTTCCTCCTCTTTGTAGTCCTCATCACCATCATCGCCATTTCCACGACCGGAGGGTCCTTGTGCTGCAGCAGCACTAGAGGATGCGCCGGCGTCGTAGTGAGAGAAGTAGGCAAGCTCGGCGGGAGTGAAGGATGTAGAGGGATCTTCATAAGTGATTGGTTTATCCACTTCACACTCAGAACCATCCGGAGAACGAGGTGGCTGCAAATTTGAAGCACGGTGCAGCGCCTTGATGGAACGAGTGTCCTTCTTCCGAGCTGCCCTCTCTTTCTGAATCATGGCGGAGTTGTCTTGACAAATCTTGAAGATGGACTTGAGAAACTTGAGAAGACCACCACCGCTGTGAGAGCTAGAGGAAGAACGAGATATGGTACGACCACTCCTTGTCTCCATAGGAGCTGAAGATCCGGGGGCAGCTGCTGCAGGAGTAGATGTGGAGAGCAGAGGTGAAGGAAGCTGAGGACTAAACCTTGCATGAGTGGCATCCTTCACAAACTCCTTCTTTGTGACTTGCTCAATCATGTACATGATCTGAGGTGCAAAACCACAAGAACGATTGGGTTGGGTGGATATGAGGTAAATCTCTGAGTAGAAGAAGTCAAACACATTGAATTTCTCCTGACGGCTGATCCACCACATTAAATTTCGCTCATATGCAGGAATGTTGCCAGCATCACCAACTCTAGGTGCCAAAGTACTCCTTAAGATCCGGTGCAGCACGGAGAAGAAGGGCCGCAGGCCACCCACTTTAGGAGGCACAAAATTAACACCCGGAGTGTACATGAAGTCCACTTGACTAGTGGTGAGAGGGGCTGCATCATGGATCTTTGCACCCTTCTCAAACTCAAGACCAAGAAGAGCAGCAAATCTCTGAGGAGTGATAGAATACCGCTCACCATTAGTCATCCAAGTCAAGGAGAGGTCACCGTCGGGTTTAAAGAACGCGGTGGAATAGAACTGCGTGATCACTTCCTTGTTCCAATCATATTGAAAACTCATGAAGTCCTCAAGGTTGTGATGCCTGCACGCAGCTAAGACCTCACAAAGATGGGCTTCTTTCTACTCGCCAAGCGCTGAAAATCCACAAATTGACTTTCACAGACAGGGGTCTTCTTGCTCATATAGACTGAGATGTAGTAGTCCTCATGGAAGTCACTCCAAAAGCGAGGATCAAATGCCACCTTCTCAAAGTTGTAGCAAAACTCCTTGCGCTTGAGAAGTGCCCCGGCTGTATCATTTGAATAATCATGACGAATTCGTTGCCTTGAGGGATCCACAAGTGGCATGTGCATCTTCAAGGGACCAATAGGAGCAGACTCCTCATCTTGTTCTGGAGCATGATACCCTGAATCCTCACGAGCCACAACCTTGCGAACCCGAGGGGCATTGCCTCTACCCCTTTTGGATGGACCTTGATCCTCCCTTTGCTTTGTCCGCCTCTCCTTGCAGTTGTAGGTGCGCTCAGCCATTACAAGGCCTGGGAGAAAGGGAATAGCAACACGGTGTCACATAGGTGTAAAGAGACAATGATGTGAAGCAATTCATCGACAAACTGAAGTTTCAGGCTCAACAGAACTCGGACTAGTCCGGCAAATCACGGACTAGTCCGGCTCGGTCCGGACTTGTCCGGATGCGCCCGGACTAGTCCGGGTTCCATCGAACCCTAACCCTAGCCTATCAACAAACTGAGATTTCAATACCGAATCCTAGCCATATTGCACAATGTACATCTATAGCATCCTAGGAAACATCTCCTCTACCTACATTGGAAGGGAAATACGAATCCAAAAAGGATTGGAACCCTAGAACGTGGGAAAAGGAGGGGATACCTTAGGAGAAACTCCAATCCGGATGGGAGACGGACTAATCCGGGTCCCACCACCCACTCCCCCACAAACTTGACTCCTTGGCCGGTTGAAGATGGAGATCGCCTTTGGGTCGCCCTTGGTCGCCGGAGGGAGAGAGAGGAGAAAGGTTGGAGGTCAAATGAGTGGATAAGGGTGAAGGGGTAAGTTTTCCACGGTTAAAGGGGTAAAAACCCGATACCCGGACTTGTCCGCCCCGAGAGCCGGACTAGTCCGGCTCGCGGACTTGGCCGGGTGGCCCGGACTAGTCCGGTTGAATCCGGACTTGTCCGAGATGTTGCGGACTTGTCCGCCCTGATTGACACAGGAAATTTTTCTTGGAGCTGAAAGAGGAAGATGTTGACGTTTGGACAAGTTTTCGCAAAGTGTCTCATCAAACATGACCAGCCAACAGTCAATCAATCCAACAATGGTCACATTTGAATTAACAAGATCCGAGAGACAAGGATCAACTCCAAAAATTTTCATAAATGAAAACATACAAGGTTTTGCAATAATTTTGGTTTTCACAAACATCTATCCTAGATCCACAAAGATGTGCAACATTGCACTCCACATTGCAAGAATCAAGTATATTCAACTCACTTCTAAGCTCACAAAAGCGCTTCTCATCTAGGGGCTTGGTGAAAATATCGGCAAGTTGGGCATCGGTTCTCACATAGCTAATCACTATATCCCCCTTGATGGCATGATCTCTCAAAAAGTGGTGCCGGATATCTATGTGCTTTGTTCTATTGTGATCAACGGGGTTATGTGCAATAGCTATGGCACTCTCATTGTCACATAGGAGTGGAACTTTGTTCATAGTGTAACCAAAGTCCTTTAGAGTTTGTCGCATCCAAAGCAATTGTGCACAACAACTACCGTCTGCAACATACTCCGCTTCGGCGGTGGAAAGGGCAACGGAATTTTGTTTCTTGGATGACCATGACACTAGGGACCTACCCAAGAATTGGCAAGTCCCGGATGTGCTCTTCCTATCCACCTTACATCCGGCGTAGTCGGCATCGGAATAGCCAACTAACTTGAACTTGGAGCCCTTAGGATACCAAAGCCCTAGGTTAGGTGTATGAACCAAATATCGCAAGATTCTTTTAACGGCCACCATGTGGCACTCCTTAGGAGCGGATTGAAATCTTGCACACATGCACACACTAAGCATTATATCGGGCCTAGATGCACAAAGGTAAAGCAAAGAACCAATCATGGAGCGATATACCTTTTGATCCACGGCCTTTCCATTGTGATCAAGATCAAGATGTCCATTGGTCTTCATTGGGGTCTTGATGGGCTTGGCTTTGTCCATGTCAAACTTCTTGAGCATATCTTGAGTGTACTTAGCTTGACATATGAACGTGCCTTCCTTGAGTTGTTTGACTTGGAATCCTAGAAAGAACTTCAACTCCCCCATCATGGACATCTCAAACTTCTTGACCATCATCTTGCTAAACTCTTCACAAAATGTTTGATTAGTGGAGCCAAATATAATGTCATCGACATATACTTGGCACACAAAAATATCATCATCAACATGTCTTGTGAAAAGAGTAGGATCAACTTCACCAATCTTGAATTGATTTGCAATAAGAAAACCGTTAAGGCATTCATACCATGCTCTAGGTGCTTGTTTAAGCCCATAGAGCGCCTTGTGGAGCTTAAAAACATGGTTATGATACCTTGAGTCTTCAAAGCCCGGTGGTTGCTCCACATACACCTCTTCTTGTATTGGCCCATTCAAGAATGCACTTTTCACGTCCATTTGATGAAGCTTAAAGCCATGGTGAGTAGCATAGGCAAGTAATATACGAATTGATTCAAGCCTAGCAACGGGAGCAAAGGTTTCACCAAAATCCAAACCTTCCACTTGTGAGTACCCTTTTGCAACAAGTCTTGCCTTGTTTCTTGTCACGACACCATGCTCACCTTGTTTATTGCGGAACACCCATTTGGTGCCCACAACATTTTGCTTGGGTCTCTCCACCAATTGCCACACTTGATTTCTTTCGAAGTTGTTCAACTCTTCTTGCATGGCCATCACCCAATCCGGATCCGCGAGTGCATCTTCTACTCTAAGTGGCTCCAAAGAAGACACAAAAGAGTAATGTTGACAAAAATTTGCAACTCGGGTTCTAGTGGTTACCCCTTTCTCAATATCACCAATGATGTTGTCGACGGGGTGATCTCTTTGTACACTTTGGCGTATTCTTGGGTGTAGCACTTGTCTTGTGTTAATCACTTCTTCTTCTTCTTCTTCTTCTTCTTGATCATCTTGTTCTTGATCATCACCATCACCATTTGGAGCTTGATCTTGGATGTGATCTTGATCTTGGTCGTCACCATGATCTTGAGCACTCCTTTGATCTTGCTCTTGTGTTGGTGGTGGTGTATTTTGTTGAGAAGGAGAAGGAGAAGGTTGAACTTGTTCAACTTGTGGTTCTTGTGGTCTTACATCACCTATGGCCATCCTTCCTATTTGGATCAACTTGCTCCACTTGAGAGCCATTAGTTTCATCAAACGTCACATCACGCGTGACCTCAACACAACCGGTGGTTTTGTTGAAGACACGGTATGCCAAGACATTCGATCCATATCCAAGCAAGAAACCCTCATCAACTTTTGGTGCAAACTTTGAGGACTTGGGTTTCTTGTTGAGAATAAAGCACTTGCTCCCAAAGACACGAAAGTAAGAGACATTAGGAACGTTACCAATGAGAAGCTCATAGGGTGTCTTCTTTAAGATTTGGTGAAGAAATAACCGGTTTGATGCATGGCAAGCGGTATTCACGGCTTCGGCCCAAAACCTATCCGAAGTCTTGTACTCATCAAGCATTGTTCTTGCCATCTCAATGAGTGTGCGGTTCTTCCTCTCGGCCACCCCATTTTGTTGAGGGGAGTAGGATGCCGAGAACTCATGCTTGATGCCTTCTTCATCAAGATAGTCTTCAACTTGAGTGTTCTTGAATTCACTTCCATTATCACTCCTTATCTTCTTGACCTTCACTTCAAATTCATTTTGTGCTCTTCTCAAAAACTTCTTGAGCACTCCTTGTGTTTCACTCTTATCATGCAAAAAGAATACCCAAGTGAAACGAGAATAGTCATCAACAATTACTAAACCATATTTGTTACCACCAATGCTTATGTAGGCGATTGGACCAAATAGATCCATATGAAGCATTTCCAAGGGCCTTGTGGTAGTCATCACATTCTTGGCGGGATGAGGAGCTCCAACTTGCTTTCCGGCTTGGCATGCACTACAAAGTCTATCTTTCTCAAAAGTAACATTCATTAGTCCATGGATGTGGCCGCCCTTTTGAAGTTTATGGAGATTTCTCATGCCAACATGGGCTAGCCTTCGGAGCCATAGCCAACCCATGCTAGACTTTGCCATCAAGCATGTATTAAGTTGGGCTTTATCCTATGAAAAATCCACAAGATAAAGTCCTCCTTTCAACACACCCTTAAAGGCAATTGAGTAATCATTTCTTCTAAAGACGGTCACACCTTCGTTAGTGAAAAGACAATCAAAGCCTTTCTCACAAAGTTGTGAGACCGACATCAAGTTGTACTCCAAAGAATCAACCAAGAGAGCACTAGAAATTGAATACTCGGGAGTAAGAGCAATTTTACCCATACCAAGTACTCCTCCCTTTCCATCATCACCAAAGGTAATAGAATCACAATCGGATGTGTTCTCTTCTAGTGATGTGAACATCTTTCTCGCTCCGGTCATATGACTTGTGCATCCACTATCAAGCACCCAACTTGTTCCACCGGAGGAGTAGGCCTACAAAAACAAATCAAGCTTTTGTTTTAGGTACCCAAAAAGATTTGGGTCCTTTAGCATTAGTAACAAGCATTTTTGGCACCCACACACATCTCTTGATTTGAGTGTTATGTGTGCGGGGTCCAACATATTTAGCAATAACATTGCCAAGAGAATTTCTAGTCAACACATAATCGGCATAGAAAAGGTCTTGAGATGCATATTCTTTCTTCTTCTCCTTTGGAGCTTCATTCTTGACTTTCTTGGCATTTGAGACCTTGACTTGTTCAACCTTGTTCACCTTCTTGTTTACCTCCATCACCTTGGTGTACTTTTTCTTGTACTTCACTTTTTCACCTATCACAAATGGTGGACCAAAGGTATTCTTGACGGTGAACATTGAATCCTTCTTGTTGTCAAGATCATCAATGGGAAGGGGAATAGCCTCAAGCCTAACAAAGCCATCCCTTGCCATTTTGAATCTTGCTTCTTTCTCATCCTCACCATCACCAATCATACCTCTTTTGATAATGGTGTTCAACCTAGTAACTTGTCCCTTCAAAAGCTTCAACTCTTTCTCATTGTTAGCAAAAGCATCAAGATCAACATTATGGCATTTTGCACAATCTTTACTTGTGGAGCCTTTGGTTGATTTAGAGGCATCTTTTGAAGATTTGGAGGAGCTAGACTTAAGAACATCAAATTGCACTTCAAGGTTTTTATGGGCCTTGATTAACCCATCATGTTTTTCTTGAAGAGCAACATTTGAGCTCTTGAGACTTGTGAGAGTCTCCTTGCTTTTCGCAAGTTTTTGGTCTAACTTCTCACATTTTTCCTTCTCACATGCCAAGAGTTCCTTGAGTTCAAGGTTTCTCTCCTTTTCAAGGATGAGCAAGTCCTCTTGTTTCTCAAGCAACTCATCCCTATCAACCAATTGCTCCATAAGTTTCTTTATTTTAGTGATGGCATTTTTATTCAAACCTTTGAGCAATCACAATCACTTGCATCACTATCATCATTATCATCATCATGATCATTATCATCACTATCTTCAAGAGTGGAGGGAGTGATGACTTTCTTAGTTACCTTGCGCCCTTTGGCCATGAGGCATACGTGGCGTGGCTTGTTGTTGTCATCATCATTGTTGGCGGTCGTTAAACCAAGTTTTGACCGCCACCCTACCGGTAAATAAATACATAACACCAAGATTTTGTGCATATTAGATAGGAATAATGCTACTCCACAAGTTTTGGTGGATATTTGGATGCAGGAGTGAATAATGGAGAAAAGTGGGCCCAGTCAGGGAAATTCCCTGGCCGGCCGGCCCCACCCTAGGCCGGCCGGCCCCACCTGGTGGCCACAGGCCCCAGGCTTTCTCCAGCGGGCTGGAAAATAATCCTTAACGTGCAATTCAAGCCCAGCTCGGCAGGATTCCACCGACGTTCTAGAAGGTGGGCTATTTGGGCCTTTACTTGGCCCTCAATCCAATTCTGCCGACCCCACGAAGTAGCCGACCTTCGGACCGCCATCAGGAGAGGATCTGGAGCGTTCAGGCAAAAGACGGTGGCCAACCGACCGAAGGGACGGCCGGCCGGCCACCCCCCTTGGCCGGCCGGCCGACTTTGTCGGCGCCGCCTCTCCAAAGTCGGCCAGGGTGCTTCCACCGCCTTCACAAGCTATAAAAGGGACCCCTCGGCCTCCGAATCAATTCGCACCATCACACTTCATCCAAGTGTTCATTAGTTTAGTTGAGTAGTAGCTTTGGGAGTTAGAGTAGAGTAGAGTAGAGTGAGAGCTCTCTCGGGCTTCCGGAGTATTCTCGGAGTTCGGTATAGTTCTTTGTATCTTACTCTTGAGATATTATTTTATTTATTATATAATTAGTTTTATCTTTATTTATTTCTTTTAGTAATTCTTTTCTATTTAGTTTATTTATTCGTTAAGTAAGTGCTCGTAGAAGTCTTGTTGTGGGATTCGTGATTGTTGGAATAGCGAGTACGAGAGAGTGCCGTCGTCGGAGATGACGTCGTGTGAAATCTGTGCTTGTTCATTTTTAGATAGGACTGCTCCGTTGATCAAGAGTAGCTCCTCTAGGCGGGTTGTAAGCGTGGCGCTTAGATCTTGGCCTATGCACGTTTGGCACCCAACCCCACGGAAGATGGTAGCCGCGAGTGTATGTGACAGCTGCACCGGTCTCTGTAATCCACCACGTCCGGGTTGGACTCAGCAGGGTCTTAATTATAGCGGATGGATCCCCAGGGTGAACTAGCAGCATCGGTTGCCCTGGCACTTCCGTGCCCCGAAACGACATGACTTGTATGTGTATGAGCTTAGCTAGAGTAAATAACCTTTGTAGAATTGACTGCTAGAAAAGTAAATAATAGATAAACATACAGGTAGCCTTAACTCTATCTCGTTGCTCTCCCAAATGTATACTATGATTTATTTTATTACCTTGGATTTGAGGATGTGTGTGCCACCCATATATATCATGCCTATCTTACCCCCGTCTCAAGTATAGTTGATACATTATTTCTTTCTCCAAATTATCCAATGCATAGCTATTATTCAGCTTCCTTTTGCTCTACTTCCCTGCGGAAATATAAATACGATAACCCTGGAATACTCCAAGGTGAAATGCTACAATGGTGATCCGTGCGCTTGCGGAATTAATGAATTTAATTTTTCGCATAAGAACCGCCAACAATCATCATCATCGGTGAGGCTTGGAAACAATTTCTTGCTTGATGATGACCCTTTCATAGCAATGGTAGCCATGCCTTCATTCTTGGGGGCTTCTTCATTTGAGACTTCTTCCGCCATATGAGCATGGCCGGAGTATTTCTTCTTGTTGAATAGTCTCTTGTCCTTTTGGTGATTCTTCTCTTCCTCTCCTTCTTTGAGTGGACAATTCACAATGAAGTGTCCGGGTTTCTTGCATCTATAGCACACTTGCTTGGAGTTTGTTCTCTTGCCTTTGGTGCCACGTTCCTTCTTCATGAATTTCTTGAACTTCCTAATGAATAGAGCCATCTCTTCATCATCAACATCGGAGCTTTCATCACCACCATCACTTGAGCTCACTTCAACTTCTTGCTTGCTTTTGCCTTTCTTGCTAGCCTTGAATGCCACTTCCTTGTTCTTGGCGTTGGAGACCGCTCTTGCTATTGACTTGACATATTCGGCTTCCTTCTCCATGATCTCATGATTGATGATCAAACCAAGCACTTCATCCGGGGACATCTTCTTGTAGTTTCTCATTTGACGGATCATTGTCACCAATGTGATGTTCCTTGGTGAGAAGGCTCTAGTCATCAATTTGACAACTTCGTGCCTTCCATACTTGGTACTTCCATATGCTCTAAGCTTGTTGATCATGACCTTGAGCCGACCATACATTTGTTGAGGGGTTTCATCATCATCCATCACAAACCTTCCAAGTTCTCCTTCCAATATCTCAATCTTGGCTTGCTTCACGGTGTCAACACCCTCATGAGCTCTTTGAAGAGTATCCCATATCTTCTTGGCACTCTCCAAACCATCAACTCTATCAAACTCTTCATTGCTCAAAGATGTGAGTATCACACTAGCCGCTTGTGCATTGCGATGCATGGCTTGCTCTTGCTCCGGTGTGAGGTCTCTATACTTCTTGGGTAGCTTCACACCTACACACACAACTCTCCAAATGCTCGGATTAAGCGAGATTAGATGCAACCTCATGTTGTGCCTCCACTTGGTATAGTGCGTACCATCAAAGTGCGGCGCTTTACCCAATGGGACCGGCATGAAGTGAGTGTTAGTGTGTAAATTTTCATAATTGAAATTGGTGGTGTGATACTCATTAGCTTTCTTGGATCGCTTGCTCTTCTTGCTCTTCTTCTTTCTTCGACTTGAAGAGGTATACGATCCTTCATCTTCGGAGCTTGAGCCTCCACTTGAGCTTTCATACTCGAAGTCGTAGGAGTAGTCACTTGAGCTGGTGCTTGTATGGATGACTTCTTCTTCTTCCTCGCTGTAGTCGATGAGCTTGGGCTCCTTCGACTTGCTCTTCTTCTTCCTCAAGCTACTAGGATCACCAAGAGTTGCTTCCATCATTTCTCCAAGCGGTTAAGCTTCAATGCGGAGTACTTGGCTCTGATACCAATTGAAAGTTGCCTAGAGGGGGGGTGAATAGGCAACGGGACCTGAAATGACTAATTAAAATTTAATCAGCAACAAACAACCCGGACTAGTCCGGGTCGAGTCGGACTAGTCCGATTGTAGCCGGACAAGTCCGGCTCGGGACGGACAAGTCCGAAACCTGCGCAGCGGAAATTAATCGATGAACCAAGGAGTAAATCTAGTTCGATTCAAGCAAGATTTATAGCATGTATATCACCAACAACAACTAGAGCAAGTTAGGAAGGCAGTAGAACAAGTAAACTACAAGTAAATGAGCAAATCCTAGCAAACCCTAGATAGGCAAGTATGAATGGCAAGATAGTAAACAAGGGCAATTAACCATCAAAGAGACACAGGATTTTTCTCCGAAGTTCAGCTCCACTTAGAAGCCTACGTCTCCGTTGAGGAGTCCACAAAGGACCGGGTTGCTCTCAACCCTAAACCTCCCCAAGCTCCAACACAAAGTCGGGCTCGGTGCTTCACTAAGAAATCCTCTTTCGAGGAGGGCAATACAAACTTCCCGGGCCTCAACCACACAAGTTGGGAGTCCCCGGGTGACGCCTAGCCGTCTAGGGGATGAATCCCCAAGAGTAACAAACACGAACGTCGGCGGCGGTGAAGAGAAACGAAGTGCTCGATGCAATATGCCTTGGCTCACTCAAGAACTCTCCAATCTTCTCTCAATCCCTCAAGAAATCGAAACCCTAGGCTTGGGGAAGGAAGAGAGCAGCTCAAAGTGTGTGAGAGTGTGTTTTTCAGATCTGGGAGTGGCCAACCGTGCAAGGGGGGAGTGAGGGGCCTATTTATAGCCCATCCCCCAAAAGTGACCGTTTGAGCTGTCAGAGGACGGACTAGTCCGTAACAACCCGGACTAGTCCGAGATTCAAACGAAACCCTAGCTCAAAACGACTAAGTCCCAATGTTAGAGTGGTCACGGACTAGTCCGCCCCGAGGGTCGGACTAGTCCGGAAAACCAAAACTGTAGGCCGGGACAACTCGGACAAGTCCGTGATCCGGACTAGTCCGCGAGTACCCGGACTAGTCCGGTATGACCCGAACAAGTCCGAAATACCCAAACTGTGGTCCGGAAGAAACACGGTCAAAACCCTGGTCGGACTAGTCCGGCTCCACCCGGACTAGTCCGAAATACCCGAACTGTGGTCCGGGGTAAATCCAGACTAGTCCGGCTGGGCATACCCGGACTAGTCCGACTCGGCTCGGACTAGTCCGGCTGCCTTGAGCCGAAACGCGATGTTAGCACTCATGAATGCATATGGAGTTAGAATTATGAGCACTTAGTCAAATTCACCGCTTTTTACGTCGTATCCCTCTTGATAGTACGGCATACCTACAACTCAAATATATGAAATACAAGCTCATTGTCATAGGCATCCTTTTCTTTTCTTTCTTCATTTTGAGGGTACACAAACGACGTTTCTTTTATCTCTTGCTGCACACATGCTCATATAAACTTATTAGTTCTTTAATTGTTTGTCATCAATCGTCCAAAACCCACTAAGGGGCCTAGATGCTCTTTCACCCGCCTGTCAGTCTCTCTCCCTCTCTTCCTCCTCTTTGTGCACCCAGTGCACATGGACCGTAGACCCCCAGCCCCTCGGTCCACGGCGAACCCAGTGCACGAATCTTTTTCAATAGAAAAACAAATCCATAAATCCCAGAAAATCCCCAGGGCCCTGTCTTTTTGCAGATAAGCCCCTGAACTTCCCAATAATTATGTTTTGGTCCTGTCTTTTTACAGAAAAGTACCTATACTATTCCGTAATTACACTTTGACCCCTGTCTTTTTACACCGAGACCCCTGAACTTTTCCAAAATTATAGATAGGTCCCTGTCATCTTTCTGTATTTACCAAATAGACCCCCAGACCCCTGACCCCACACGTCAGCCTCACACACCCTTTGTAATTGTTAAGTGCACCCAGATTTGTACACAGAAACCTGTTTCGAGCACATTTCCAATATCAGAAAAATTCCTAAAAATCCCCAAAAATCCAATATTCCTTCCTAACCATTTTACAACCCTTATTACCCTCTGGAAAATTAGGATGATGATTATACTTAATTAAGTTAATCAAATCCTGATCAATTTCCTTTCTTTTACTTCAAAAATCAATATCTTTCTCGTTCTAACTCCAATTTTGGCGAATCTTGCGCCAAAATTCATCTAAAATCCTATTCTATCCAATGCCACCAAAATCAACTTCCCTCTGGTTTTATTTAGATTTTATTTGATCTATTGCTTGTTATTTGTTTGTTAAGCGATAGATTTATTTCTTTTATCATTAGACAATCAAGCTTTTGAAGAAGAGCCCGAAGATCCGGATTACGAGGACATAGAAGAAGAAGGTCTTGGTGAAGGCAAGTCTAACTCCCTTTGATCATATTGATCCTATGTTTGCAAATATCCTAAATAGAGCTGTTTATAAATAAATTACATGGTATTTAAATGAATTTAAATGCTAGAATGGTCCTATGCAATACTTGATTGCTTGCCTTGACTTGATTATATACTGTACCCTTGTTAACCCTAGGAATCAACATCATTAATTAAATTAATGAATTGTTGATATGCTCACTGCTTAGGATTTTCACCATGTGTTTAATTAATCTTGCTCACATGATTTTTCGTGTAAAATGCGTGTGTCTTGGTGGTGTGTGCGTAAATGTGAAATTTGGGTGGTTTAATAATAAGTGCAACCCTAGGGAGGGATATTTTTGGCGGGATCAGGCGAGGTAGTCCTCAGTAGGGAGGCTATCTCTGGGACGCCCTTCCACTTGTGGATTGGCTATTGAAGATGCCTGGTTCGGTCGTATAAGGACCGGTTCTTGTGCCGCCTTTGCCTAGCACCTCTCGCGCAGCCACAAGCCGTGAATGTGCGCGGAATTGGAACCACACCTTACTAGTACTCACCTGGTACCCTCCCGGAGGCAGGAGATTGCAACGGAGTCCCAGAAGAAGACTCGATCGTTGGTGGGTGTTCGAGATCCGGCATTTATGACTGGCCATATTATTATGATTGTGAAGCCCCTGGTGATGTCCGTGAGGGATGCCGTGGTGGTACAAAGTAGGTATGGAATATTTAGTGGGACAGTCCAAACTATGACGATAGGGAGGACTGGACCACCTTGTGGGGAAATTTGTGCACCCTTGGCCAAGGTTAAGAAACTTTCCGGAAAGCCGTGTTCCCCGGTACTGGACAACGCGAAAGCATCGGCCACACTATTATTAGTCTTTTCTGTGTGAGTTATCCTTGGCGTGTTTTCGGAATACACCGGTTTGGAGCCGTGTGCTGGTTGACGGCCAGTGATAAAACTTGAGGCACTGGCGGGATGGACAGTAACTTCCCCAGGGCCGCACAACCCCACTAATCTCTACAGATACTTGATTAGATTGCGAACTGCTTTGTTTTCAAAACAACCTTGCATAAACTTGGCTTTCACGCCTTGTTGTAATAAACCTCGGCCTATCCTTTGATAAACCCCTTGCATAACTTACCCTTCGTGTTAGGCTTGCTGAGTACCTTAAGTACTCACTCTTGCTTCAATCATTCAGAAGATAAGCCGGAGTTAGAAGCTGATGGAGGTGAAGATTAGGGTTCAGCCTGCACGCAAGTCTGCCTGTTGGAGTGGTGCCGTTCCGTCCTCCGCTGGAGTAGTAGTCTAGTGCTGCTGCTGTAGCAGCTAGTCGGTGTGTTGTCTGTACTTGTGGTCAGGCCGCTGGCCTTTGTTGTAAGACCTTTTGTATAATAAAAGGGCTTGTATGAGACTTGGTAATATTATAAGAAGGGTATGAGACTGTGATGTCATTCAGTGCAAGCGTCGTATCAGCGTCTGATCCAGGGACTGATACGGTAAGCGCTGGTGCTCCAGAAATGGGGTACGACACAGTCTTCGAAACATAATTGATTAATACTTTTTGGTATATAAAATATTTATGAAATATAGTTGGAGTGTACTTTTATGAAACCTCAAAACCACAAGAATATTGATATATACTGGATAGAGTATAATATATATTGTCAGCGCAGTTTTAAGCCCGTTAGTTATTACAGTTAGACAAAAACGTCGCAAGTGAAGAAATTAGGTCGGTCTTGATGGTCGCCATCACAGGCATCTGTCAATCTTTCGATAGATTCGCTATCTGAAGAATACGCAACCTCGACAAGCTAGCAAGATTCACAGTGATTCGCAAGCCGGAACAAAGAAACATATATCGCTTGCCCATCGACGTTTGCATCGACGCCCACGTGTGCCTGCTTCCTTCGTCCGGTAGTTTGTCACGTTAAATCCACTGAGAATCCACCCTCTGTCGACATTCTGAAGATCCTCTGAAATCACGTCAGGTAAGTATGATCTAAAGCACAGTATTTGAAGACTTGAGAGCCATCGTATCTGACCCGCATATATTAATGTGTAATGTTTTTCCTTTGAGTGAAATAAGATCCGCATCTCAGGATTGGATTCAGGATGTCTGGGAATCATATGTGTATGCATTTTGTTGAACATCAGCACAGCAGTAGTAATATTTCTTGACTTTCCTGCAAGCAGCTGGTACAAGTAGCTTTCGCAAATGATATGCAAATCGACGGGTGAAGGTTTCATGTCAGATTACCATGATATCGACTACATGTGCCGGAACCATCTCCTGCTGTTCTGCAATGACACAAATTTCTTTCCAAGTTCAGAAAAGATAGGCAATAGTGTGAGGTTACATCCTCGTCAATAGATTGGTGATCGATCGTCCTGTAAGTAGTCGTCACTTACGATCTGATACCGATCAGCCAGGATCTTGGCAAGATCTCTCAGGATACACATGGACAGAACCTGTCGCGTACATGTCCATCTCTGAACTTGTAGCTGAGTCAGTTCGACTTCAATTGGTTGGTGAACAGTTACAGATACACTTGAGACATATACTAAAGATTGCGTTCTGCAGGCAAAGTTCATCCTGATCGACTCCATCCTACCTTTTAATGGATTCTTTCCGTTCAGTTGATGGCATGATGGAGACGACGTAACAGGCATCGACAAGCCATGATTCACATGGATACGGGTGCATCTAGGAAGATAAGTATCGGCCGGACAATGAACTAAATTATTGTGCCAATTCAAGTTTTGAACTCCCGCATACTTGTTTCCTAGCTTTTAACTGAGCGGCAGACCCGACGCATGTCACGCTGCGAGTCCAAGACCTTGATGAAGTCTACCATGCATCATGTTTTCATTTGCGGTATACATCTAGATCTCATCGGATCCGGTACGTGTGTAGCTTTTTTGGACGAAAGAAAGCTGAATGATTTCATGACATCATGGCGGACAGATTTCGTCTGTGACTACTACAGCCACATGCAAAGCATAGATGGCAAAACAAAAGCCCGCTTGCCGGCCGGCCCAAAGTGCGGTTTCCATACAACTTCATCGGTCCGCATCGCGTGCTAAACTAGAGAGATGAGATGTCATCGTCTTGGAAGATACCCAGAGATGCTGCATGTGCTATGTCAAATAAAGAAATAATACTACTGCTAGTTGAATATGTCAGTGACGGTTAGCTGTGAGAGTATTAAAAATTCGTCCATTTGCAAAGGACGGAGTATGTACTCCTTGAATATGTGACGCGCACTGAATATGTACTTCCTGAATATGTGCAACCTCTAAATAGTTGCAGACGTGTCAGTGACGTCGCACGGACTTGTCAAACAGGCAGCCAGCAACAGCAACAACAACAAAAAAAAAAAAAAAACCTCTTTCCACGTCGCTTTCAAACACATGCCTCGTCCTTTGCAAAATGGAAAGAGCTGCAGGAAAGAAATGCCAACCTAGTAGTACAATTACTGACCAGAGCAAGTCAAAAGAATCTTTCTAAGGTGCCGTTCGGATCACTTTAGAGGGTGCTGTAGCAGTCACATCAAAGATGCCGGCACGATTTATGTGTACTAAACAAAGTCAAATTACAAAACTAAGTCCAGGACTCCCCATCTATTTCGCGAGACGAACGCAATGAGAGTAATTAAGCGGCGATTAGACGATGGTTACTGTAGCATCACTGTGTCAAAATATTGATTAATTAGGCTCGTTAGATTCGTCTCGAAAAATAACGCCCGTCTGCAGAAAGATTTTGCAATTAAATTTTATTTAGTACCTCTAAATAGTAAGATTCTTTTTACTTTAAAGGGGTATAAAGTTTAGAGGGCACTTTAGAGGGTGAACCGAACGGGGCCTAACTGCATATTTTTCCGGATACGATATTCAACCCAACATTATGACGGATACAACAGAAGCATAAATAAAACCGACTGGGACCTGCACGAGAATTCAGTCAATTCACCATTATCGCGCAATGGCCCTTTAGGACCGACCGTACTGGCACAAACTGATTCATAACATTACTATACTATTAGCTGCAGTACAAAAATATAAGCCCTATACTACTTTCAGCTAAATCGTGGAGGGCACCAAGCATAGCCATGGACGAATAAGCCCAATTCAGCTAAACTGATTCTCTTGGGCGTGAAGCCCACCACCACTCCAACTCCAAAGCTTATGGCGCCGACCTTGGTACAAGTATACAGAGAAACAACCCGGCTGCAATGCGCTAGTATAAATTATAGCTGATTTTTGAATTCTTACACATGCATCAGTACAGTTCATGAACAAGAACAAATTACAGTACCATACATTATATGAAATGAACTAATTTGCAATATAACTTATATATGGAACTCTCAGCTTTTGCTAGCTCCGCCAATGCTTCTGGGACATTCATACTCTATTTATCATTTTACTTCTGGAAAAACAGTTTCTACTCAATGAGCATACAACATAGGCATCAAGAGAAACCGTGTTTGCCCTATACACCGAGTGTACACCGATTCTTGCATCTCAGTCAATCAGACATGAATATCCCTCGGCATCGGCAACCAAACTATAATTAACATGGATATCTGTTAACTGAATACGCATTATTTAGGTTCAGAGGAATGTAGTCAGTCATGACACTCGAGGCCCAAACCCACGGCCCATTTGGCGACCTGAAGTTTTGTTCTGTTTTTCGCTCGCCCTTTGCTCTGTTTTGCCCTTTATACTTTTGGCCTTGTTTCTGAGTTCTCATATTTTATTTATCATGAAATCCTTCTTCTTCTTCTTCTTCTTCTTCTTCTTCTTCTTCTTCTTCTTCTTCTTCTTGAGGGAACATGAAATGCTTCTTTGAAGGTGCGTTCTCAAGCATACAGGAACTGCTGTAAAGAAAATACAATATCGACATGCCTAGCTTTCGTCCAGGTTAAAATGCGTGTGAAGGAAAAATGTATAAGATCAATCGAGAAACACACGAATGGGATTTTCAACAGCAAGAAGACTTTGTATTATCGACGGACCCGACAGGACCTGTGCATATTGAGGTGGTATACACTGCACTACTCGACTTGAAACCACCCTTTTATTTTCTCCACGCAATCATGAGACGACTCTAACACAAAGCTCTCACCTGACGCGCACGACGACGGCAGAGCCCGAGACCCACTCCAAGCAAATGGTAAACAAACAAGCCACTTAACATGAACACTCGGCAAGCTCACACACTCGCACAAGTTCACCCTTGCGAATCATCCAACTCCGAGACGCTGACTTGCATCGCGGCCGTTGGCATGATCGCAGAGGTACATACGCAATCGCAAACTCATAACTGCAGAAGCGAAGCCACGGACATGCCGGTGGCGACCGCGAGCGGCACCACGAGCGACGCGCGCACGACGGCACGAGCTTGCTCCCGGCGGCGAGACGGCGGCCGTCCTCGGCAGCCCAGACGGAGGCGGTCACGTGGGTCACGCCCGCGAAGAAGACCCCCGAGACTGCAACGAAGTAGGCGTTCATGTCGAGCTTTGGCGTGGGCGGCATGCTCACGGCGTGGGTGATGGCCGTGGAGGCGGCGGCGAGGCCGAGCAGCCCGCCCTTGAAGCAGGCTGCTACCTGGCAAAGCCACGACGCCTGGCCGTCGGCCGTCTCCTCACGGCCGCTGCCTAGTGCCATCTTCGATTCGGCCGTTCGGGGACAAGCTAGTGTTGGAGAGAGGGAGAAGAAATTCAAGATACGCACCTGCAACGCGATGACGGGCTGTACATATGTCTCGTATATATTGGGGGGTGGGGTGTTGTTCGTCCGCGCATCAGGGGGAGCGTTCGTCAGCAGGGGGAGGCGTTCGTCAGAAGGGGAGCTACATCAGGAGGAGCGTTCGTCAGCACATCAGGGGGAGCGTTCGTCAGCAGGGGGAGCTTTCGTCGGCACATCAGGGAGAGCGTTCGTCAGCACATCAGGGAGGTCAATGAAACAACTCGCTACCGAGCGCCGACAATACGTTCCCCTCGGTCTCGCGAACAGACAAACGCGCGGGCCTTCCTTCCTCATCAGTGCTATATCTATCTATTAAAAAATTTGGTAGATTCTACGCTCTATCTGCATGGCAAAACGTGGTTAATTGCATGATTTCATATTGACATAATTTAAAGAGGCACGTGCTAAATTTACTCACATGTCGTCAGCAACTCCAAGAGATGAGGTAAAATATATGTCAAATTCTTTGATTTTAACTAGTCTCTAAAATAAAACACATCTAAAAAAGTTGGAGTAAACCAACAAACTCTCTAAACCACCAAGAGCCCGCGAGAAGAGAAATAGAGGGTGAAAGTCCCTTGCTAAATATTGCTAGCTAGAAACATAGAATGAAGAGTTAGCTATTTTGGAGAGAAAAGAGACTGTTGGAGAGCCATTTTCAGTACTAACCATATTTAAAGAAAAAACATGTTTTATCTAGTTGGAGTTGCTTTAAATTAATAACACATCAGTATTTTTTAAGAATCTTGTACATTAAGCAGACGTAACATTACTCTTCCTTCCTACTCTACACACTCAATGTTTCAAGTCGATTTCGAACTGATTCATGAAGATTTTAAAAACAAAATCAGTTAGATCAGCGGTAGTGCCCGTCCGGAAGCGCATTGGCATCACGCCACGAGCACTGTCAAGCACGATGGTGACGCCTACATAGCGAAGATCGACGACAAGGTGATCGTCAAGATCGGGTCCCGCTTTGATATCGGGCACCTCATCCCAACGGGGTTCCACGTTGCAGTGAGAAGAAAGGTGTCGGCCAACTTATGGAAGCATATCTCAAGATTCTTTCTGCGAGATATATGCAGATAAAATATGTTTTGCCAACTATTTAACCACACACTTAGACCTGTATACAGATTAAGCCCGGAAACCATACATACCATGGTAAAATGTCATTCTAGTTTTATCTTAAGTCAAATTATTTTTTTAAAAAAAAAGAGTAACAATGTTTTTGGTGTCAAATAAGTATCGTTAGATTAATTATGAGGCTGTTCGGCAGGCTGCGCTGCAGCTGCGGCTGCTGAAGAAATAACTGCGAACACTGTAGCGGCTGCTGGGAACACTGTAGCAGCGGCTGAAGAAATAACTGAAACACTGTAGCTGCTGCAAAGCAGCCAGGCGAACAGGTTGAATGAAATATATTTTCATCTTATGCATATTTGGTGTCATAGTGTTGATACTATACTACGTAAATTTTGTTAAACCTAAAATAGTTTGACTTAAGAAGGCAACTAGGAAGAAGATAAATTTATTACATCCAAGTAGAACCTTTCAAACAGGCCCGCAAATCGAGATAAATTTATTACATCGAAGGATTTTAATTTACCACTACCTCTGTTTTAAATTACTACTTGTTTTAGGAGCGAAGCGATCAGCTGTTTCCTTTTCCGTGTTTGTCCTATGTCAAATTTTTCTATCTTTTTACCATATGATTGATATAAATTTGTCTAGGTTAATAATATGTGAATATTATAGTATAAAAGTGTTTCTCTATTGAAAGAAGTAAGTCCTATGTTGTTAATAATATGAATTTCTAGAGATTCATGGTAAAAATATAAAAGTGGTGGTGGCAGACAACTCGCGCGCTCTCGTTGGCGTCACACATCGTTGATCGACCTGCCCCCGGCATGGCCATGCAGAAGGACAACGCGGCGCCGGTCGGCGTCCCGGCTCGATCGGCTTCTGCGGGAGGCCCGCCAGAACGTCTCGTCCCGCTCGCCGTTTGACGCCGCGCGAGCGCGGCCGTTTCGTCGTCCTCCCTTCTGGCGAAGTGGGTGCTCCCCTACGGCGTCTGGCTGGGGGCCGTCGCGGCTGCCTTAGTTGCGGTATTTTGCAGTCTGGGTGGCCGCCGACGTAGTACCCCGCTGCTGCACCGCCGGGCAGGTCATCCTCCACGTCAACGTCGCCCTGATGCTGCTGCATGTGGACGGCCGCCAGGCATGTCCGTGGTGCTGGTGGCGACGCGTCGGAGCTCCCGTGGTGCAGCTAAGCGCGTTCGCATCGCGTCCGCTGCGCTGCCATCTCGCTCGCCGTGAGCGACGTGACACGCCTCCGGATCTACTGTCCGTTCGCATCCGCTCGTCCCACCTAGCGCGCGGGGCTCTTTTTGTTGGGGTGGTGACAGCGTGGGCTGGTTGCTGGGTCTCAGGCGACCCCGGCACCCGACGCCGATGAGCCGTAAGTGGGGAAGATCGTCCTGTTCGCCGCAGATATTCGCCGCCGTTGCCAGCAAACCACAGGACGACCAGCCGAAGCGTTCACAAGCTAACTAACCTGACTGAAGTGGCAGTACAGAGAGAGGACACCGCATACGAACCTGACCTGACGCCTCCTCACCGGGGCACTTGGTGACAGCGCCGTCATGCATGTGAAGCATATGTCAACCTATGTGTGAGCATAGGTGTACGTTGCACACTCAAAACTTTTGCCAAAAAAAAAAACATTGTGATTTGATGCCATGACTATACACTCTCGTTTGAAACTTATAAACAACTTTTGGTGTGTACTAATTAATGCACGACATTGAGAACCTTTCAACCACTTGGTTATATGTGTGCAAGTAAAACATTCAACTGAACAATGCAGTTTCAACCACTTAAAAACAACTATACGCTCCAACCTCAAGCTCTTACATCTGAAACTGCAATTCAACTGCTTCACTTTTCCCTCTCAACTTCAAACTAAGTGACCTTACTTAAAGATATAACTTTAGTCACACGACCTACAAAATTCAATTGCACTAATCATAATGTTAAGAACAATATTTTTGCATATGGACATTACTAGAAATACCATGAGAGTAATATTCGAGAGTCTTTAATTCTACCATATAAGTGCAAAATTTAGATCCACCTTTCGTACATATTTACTTCTTTTTCCTATTTTTTCATGAAAAAGTGACTTCATAATTATTAGCCATACATAGGAAATATATAAGGATATATAGTTCAATCAACAAAAGCACCTGCGAGTAATTAATATAATTCATGTAGTTTTTCTTCTTCTTCAAAATCTTGTCTTATCACATATTACGTTGCCACCTCTACAACTGTTATCCTAAAAAGAAAACAGTAATATCGCAAGGCAATCATATAAAGCTTGCTTCTAAAGAATTTTCTAGTAAAAAGATATTTTCATAAAAAGATACCTACACTATATATGGGCACCAATAATTGCTTTCCTATCTCGGTTAGTAGAACAAAAAATCGATTTTTGTGTTGTCGGCTTAAATTTCTACTATGTAGTTTCATGTGTCCTATCACTGAGGCAATAATTTATAATATGCGATGAAGTTTTTATCATAATTAATTAAGCTCATCGCCACATAAATATTTTGAATGATATGTACACTAAAATGTAATATATTTAAGAACAAAATATGAATGTTAGAATATATGGGTATAAATTTGCATTTTGCTTGCTACACACTAGCGTCACTCTCCCAGGCAGCCAACTACTCTCACCATCGTCCCAAACCTTTTGTAGCAGTTCATCCTCCTCGCTGTCGTTGTGGTCGTCCTCCTCGCTGCCGCTGTGGTTGTCCACCTTGCTACCGTTGTAGTCCTCCTCCTCGATGTCCCTAACCTCTGACAACAGCTCGTCATCCTCCCCGTTGTACTCCCTCTCTTCCTCTATCATTGCCGTAAAGCGTGGCTGCTTCCTCTTCAGTGGCAGGATGGAACATCCTCTCATGCCACCTCATCAACCACCTCATACTCCCCGCCACCATCCTCCTCGGAAATGGAGGCCTCGACGTCGAGGAGGATTCAAGTGTTTAGGATGGTGTTAAAGTGTTTAGGATCATTAACATTACAATGTATGTGTATCACACGAGCAAAAGCATCAACCACTAACGGTTCACATAAAAAACTTGATAACAAAACCCCTGTGTTTGCACTAATCAAATTTGACTAGCTCAAGATCAACCGGTCCAATTTTCGGAGGCGTTTGTATGGGTAGGATACTAGGGTGTGCATGTGTGCCCATATAAGGGGGTAAGTGTGCATACATGTGTTTGCGAAAGAAAAAGGAATTTGATTGGCCCTTTGGTAATTCAGATCCAACAAGATGCAAGATTTTGTCATGGCCTATGCACTCTTGCTTCACAGAGCATGCGACGACTGAAGCTAAAGCTTTGGACAAGGGAAATGCTCACATCGGCTGACAAGAAATAGAAAGACTTGAGGTGTTATCAGCCTCAAGAGCATGCACCATGCATGTTTGTTTGCAGAATCCATCCAATCAATTAGTCCAAGATTTCTATCATAATCTGTCTAATTATTAATCTCTTCTATTTTCGGTTCTCTCGCACCTCGAAATGTATACTGACGCATCCTCACGAAACAAATATGCTGTTTCATGGAGTGCAGCATATCGCAACAACATAACAAATTAGCAAAATGGTATAGGAAACATGGAAAGCATTAAGAGAGTCCTACATGCGTGCCAAAGTCTTCGACGAGCTGAGGGTGCTCTGATTTCAAGCCAATGTCTACTTCGCCCCCCAAAAAAAATGATTTCAAGCCAATACCCTACTTTTTGTATGTGTTTGGCTAGAATGCTCGATTTTCCTCATGTACTTTATTTCCAACATTTGCAGTTAAATCTCGAGACCCCTTGACCTGGTTACCCTTGGTGTCAAAGATAGGTAAAATGAAAAAGAAATGAACGTGAACTGAAAGAAATTTTCACGGTATCGTGGAGAGAAACATGGAAGGGATTCATACCAGCCAAACAGAGGCACAGAGCAACAACGTGGTAGAAGACGCACACTGTGACACTGATCAATCAATTCGAGTACAGAGCAAACAGCTCATTTCTTGTCCATTTAAACAAAAAGTTCTCACACAATGATGACACGAACAAAATAGTACTATGGGTACGACCCAATGATTAGATTGGGTTACGACCAGCATTGTTCAGCTGAATTTCCTGAAGTGATTCGCCGCGAGCCGTTAGATGACACCGGTCGGATGTGAGTCTACCATTGTAGTGTCGTACGTGTAGCAGTCCTCTAAAAGATGCTACGACGTGCAGCACGTGCTGCTTATTCGACCATGCAGCCGACGACATAGAAAGAAACATGTATGGATACTCGCATCGCATGTAGGCAGGTCAGTGATGCCTACGAGGACGCAGAGTCATAGACGGCTGGCGGGGGCACAACATCTCACCAGAGCAGCGAAGCCAACGCGAGGCCGCCGGCAATGACAACCGGGGCGTACAGGAGCTTCTTCACGGCCGTGTGGCGCCTGCCGCCATTGTTGCCGACGTCGGCTGCGGAGACGGAGGCAGTGACCTAGGTCACCCCGGCGAAGAAGCCCCCCGAGAGCACGACGAAGTAGCTAGGCATCCCTGTGGAGCCAGTGGGGTGGCTCGTTCACGGCCAAGGTGACAGCCACGGAGACGATTGTGAGGGCGACCAGGGTACTGTCAGCTTCCGTTTCATGCCAGCCCGGGGGCATGCCCAACGCGAGGTTGCTTCAGGGGTGCGCTGCTTCTCACAGGCCGCACCCATCAGGACACGCCTCCAAGTCAAGGCCATTGCCAGATCAGCCAGAACGCTGTGCGCGTCGAACGCCTGCATGGATCATTTCTTTCGGACGAGATCCAAAACCAGGAGGGACCCCCGCCGCCGCACAAACAAACAGCAACTAACCGAGCAAAAAGTATTTTTTTTATGGAAGCGAGCAAAGAATTTCTATTCTGGTTTGCGAAGATTTTTTTTTTAATCTTTGTGCTACAGTGGTTCGTTCTAATATTCGTGTTGAAAGGTGTTTTGAATTCTCTTCGCAAGAGAAGATATTCAGTGCCACTTAGTCACTCACCGTCATTCTAGCCAGGCCGATAACAAGACTCAGTTTCGTGTGATGCGAGGAAATGATGGCTTCCATTTTGTATATTCTCAAGATAGTAACATACGAACTTTGAATTTTGTATGTGAGGGAGGCATGAGGAGGAGGATGCCACTGAATCGGGGCGGGGTGTCTGCGAGGGAGGCAGCACCTAAATCTTTTCCCACTGGCTGCGAATGAGACGAGAGGAATGTGAACGTCACGGGCCTCAAGGCCCAAGCTAACGGCCTATTACGTGTTTTAATTCTGCGGTGGCTCTGCTTTTGCTCTGTTTGATTGATATTTTTTTTCCCTCCTTTACTTCTGACCGTCTCGATGTAGCTGTGTTCTTAAAATTTATTTATGAAGAAGTGTCTTTTTTATGATGGCAAGTTCCCAAGTGAGATCTGCTCTAAAAAACACAGTATCGACACCTGTGGCTTGTATTCTTTACGAACCTGGCACGACTTGTATACCATGAGGTGGTATACGCGGGACTAGTCGGCTTCAAAGAAACCCTTTTATTTTTCTCCACACAAGCACGAAACGATACAAGAACACAGACAAACACACAGCCCTCGCGCGCATGACAAGACCGAAACAACAAACGGTACAACGAAAACAAGTCAGAAACATGGAACACAACACACACGGCCTACCAAACCACGCACGCAGCTAGCTGTGACGGCGACACAGACGCACACTCTGATCACAAAAGCACATCTCAGCGAACGATCCGACTCCGAGACGCCGGCAGGCCAGCAGTACGTGTGGCGGCTGGGGGCATGATCCATCGCAGAGGTATGTTATGTAAAGTATGCAATTCCAAACTCATCACTGGAGAAGCGCAGTCACCGACATGCCGACGGCGATCAGGAGCGGTACCACGAGCGACGCGTAAACGAGCTTCCTACTAACGGCGAGGCGGCGGCCGTGGTCGGCCGCCCAGACGGAGGCAGCCACCTGAGTGACGCCAGCGAAGAAGACCCCCGACAGCGCGACGAAGTAGACGTTCGTGTCGAGCCAAGCGGCGGCGGCACGCTCACGGCGAGGGTGATGGCCGTGGAGAGAGCGAAGAGGGCGAGAAGCCCGGCCTCGGAGCAGGCTACTACCTGGGGAAGCTTTGGCGCCCTGCCGCCGGCCTGCACCTCACGTCCTTTGCCCGGTGACATCTTCAGTTTGGGGACCGGCGCCGCAAGCTTCTTTTGGTATCTAAATCGAGGAAGGATCTGTCGCTCGAGAGAGGGAGAGAGGCGAGCTTCAATTCAACTGACGCAGTTGCAACTACAAGGCGAGGGTGTATATATGTATATATTTATATCCTCGGGTTGGGAGTGGGTAGGAAATTGGGATTATAGGGTTTGTCTTAGAGTAGATTAAGTGAGCACAAAAATACACTACTATACTGGGACGGGTGTATGTATGCTTGGGGTTCCGCTGACACTGACCACTGGGGCGGTATCAGCGTCCGGGTGGGTAGGGAGTGGTTGCGCGAATCCCAGGACGTACCATTCGGTTTTCCCTGACACTGACCACCTCTGGGTTGGTTCGCCATCTCGCTTTCACCCGCGCGCGGCGGACTATTGACTCGATAAAGCATCCGCCCGTTGACAACATAACCGATTTATTTCTGTGCTAAGAAGAATCTTCCCCTCCACGGCAAATCTGCCGCACAAGAGAACCATACAAGTCGTATCTTGTATGCGTGCTGCTAGGCATTTTATCGTGCAAATTAATCTGGACCACAAGAGTTCCGCGAGCAAGCGAGATCGATCAAGTTACACAGCGCAGCACAGCACGCGTCGGGATATACTGCGCAGCAGCACACTGCACGCATGGCATGTACCGAATTAGTACTACCGATGTACGTACGTGCGTTCCGCTCTACCAATAGAGTGTAAGCTAGCTCGGTGTCGCCTAGATGCAGAAGCTGGTTTTGAACGTGGATAAGCGAGCTGCTGGAGGACGTACACTTTCTGGAATCCAAATGAAGGACATCATAGACGCCATGCCTGTTTGTGAGAGGAACTTTCCACGCTATATAGGCACGATCATAAGCTCGGTCAAGGCATTGATCTCTGCAACCAGCAACGTTTATACGTGCGTTGCCTGCATATGGCTATCACTGCGCCTCTTTCTTTTAGATATTGCACAAAGACACGGGGAGAATATAGTGCTTCACAATAAGAGACGTAGCAGATGTAGCACCATACATGATGTGAAATGAACTAAACTGCAACGTAACTTATATATGAAACTTTAGTCATCAGCAAAATGTATAAGAGTAATTGGACAAATGGATGAATGTATAACGCAAAGCAGATATTAATCATTTTTCCACTGCAAAAAAGATATAGATCTTTTTTATGTGCACAAGCATACCAAAAAAAAAAAAAGCTTAGACTGCAGATAGAACTTACCTAACAAGCATCACGTTACATTTGTTCATAGGAATTTGGACTCTTATGCATGCATAGATACAAATGGGACACATTCAACGGAAACCCTCTTAAAAATATGTTTAGAAGTTTCAAGAGATACGAAAATCAGAAATGAGAAAATCATGATAAAAAATGGGAGGAAAAAGAAAAATAGTGATGTTTTTTTTAATCAAGAAAAAAAAGTGATTGTGCAGTAATTTTGTCACTTTGCTCCGTTATTTCTCATTTTCGTATCTTAAAAAAAAATGAATTTACCTTGAAATTTTGTGTGCATGTTTTCAACAACCACATCAACATCTGTGATTTTTTTTTTTGAAACTTTTAAACATGGTTGACAAGGTTTTCATGATTTCACCGAATATGATGTTTCCACTTAACATTTAGCCTATATTATACAAAATAGAATGAGTTACAATGGAGACAATAGAAGTAATGGTGCCATGCATGGAGGAAGAGAATGAATAGGATAAAACAATGACCGTGCAATATTTTCCCCTCTTCCATGCATCATGATTTGTTATTTTTGTATCTTTTAATATAAAGTGAATTTGGATCTAAAAATTTGAGTGCATATTTCTCACCATGTTCTCTTGACGTATGCCAAGTTTTAGAATTTTTCAAAACTTATAACTAGCTAGGTTTTTTGAAGGGGTTTTCACGATTCCGCCGAATATAGGTGGTTTGCATTGAATATTTTTCCTTATTTCTAACACCACTGCGTAGTTTGTTAAGTTACGGATTACGCTAGTGCAGACTTGACTACAAATCATGCACGATTGACCAAAAGGATCGTAGAATTTGAATGAGAGTCACAGAGACACTGACCTTGCATTAACTTGTTGACTTGAGAATTGTTAGAGGTTTCCTTATTTTGTCAAAACCTTTTGATGTTCCTCTCTCCCATCTCAGCTTTTCTTTAAGCAAGAATCAAAGGGAAGACAGAAGGCAGTACCAAAAATTATCAGCCAAGAAACAAATAAAATGCATCTTTTGTGCGGGAAGAGATGTCCATGATATATTTTATCTGCGGCCCTGTGTTCAAGTGCGCGCGTATCAGATCCTCCCGCAGATTCTTTGAGTCCAAGGGGCTCCCATCATGCCTTTAGATCATGATGTAGGAATGGAAAAACTTCAAGGTATGCTCCCATGACTCAATGCAAACTTCTTGTTCGGCTCGGGAAGCATATATCTTATAGAAAAAAGTTGGCCAGTGTGGCTGCCTTCTTACTTTACATGCATGCATGGTGATGGTGGAGCAGAGGAGAAACAAATGACCACGGCCGGTCTCTGTACACAGGCCACCGGCTGAGGTGGCAGCTCTGCGTGGAATCGCGAGCATTGAGGACGTTGTATCTGATTCTCTCCAATTACCCGGTAGTGGAGGTTTTGGACGTGGATATGGGAGCTAATGGAGGTCACTTGTCAATGCGTGCGCAGCTAATCGAGGTCACTTCTCGGTTCTATCTGATTCTCTCCAAGACTGCGAAGCTGCTTCTGTAGCTACTTCTCCCTGTTTTCTCTATTCCTTTTCTGAATTCTCTGCATGCCTCTGGTTTCTCTCTCCTCTGCTTTGCTCTCTCAGTTTTCTGCCTGCCTCTTGCTGTTCCCCTCCTCTCTCAGCTTTTCTCTCGGAAAGAGAACGAAAAATACCAAAAAAAAAATATCATCTCCATAGTGTGCAAAGCACTGGTCGGACATGCTATGGCCCTAGGGATCGAAGGACATAAAACGGGATATGTGCATCGGATAGTTGCACACAAGTTTAAAAGGCACAAGGCCATAAGGGGAGGGGGGAGCTGCTGCAGTTGGCGAACAACAAAAATTAGCAAAAATGGATAGGGGGAGAGGGATGGGGTGAAGAAAAAGGGATCTGCCTGGAAGTGTCAAGTGTGTTGGTTTCTCTCATGTCCGTCGCCAGTGCTGACTTCTCCCTGTTTTACTCACTCCGGATTCCATTTCTCAGTTCGCATGCCTCTGGTTTCACGGGGCAGACACGAAAGGATAGTACCAAAAATCTCCAACAAATCTGTGTTGGTTTTGTGGCAAAGTGAGACCACAGTACTCCAAGAGAAGAAGAAATCTCCACTATGTCCATGACACTTGAAGTTGCCGCCGTGTGTGGGAAGAGACGATGCAAGCAGATGTAATTAGACTGTGACGGTTGCGGTAAAGAAAGCAGACCGAGTGAGGAAGCTGTGGTGTCGTGTTGCGTTGCGCGCATGTGTCTCGCATCATGCATGCTTGTGAGAAACTTTAATTTCCACGCACCGTCTCTCCTCCTTGTCAAAAATTCAATCAACACCATCTTTGCAACCAGCAACGTTGAGATGTGCCTTGCCTTTTTTATTCAGATGTTGGGCAACGATATTGACAACGACACTGAATGAGGATGAACATTGCATTGAAAAGTAGTACATGCATGGTGAGCCGAGCTGCCGAGGTAAAGCAGGAGCAGGGAGACCACCGCCGGTCGCTGTCGTCCGGGCACCGCGCGGAATGGCTTGCATATATTCAGGGTGCATATATTCCTTGTGTCTTTTGCCATGTTGACGTCGCTTGTGAATCTAGCTGATAGGTCGCTTTTCCAGATTTCTGTAGTGGTCGATGAAGCTGGCTCGATAGGCCTATGGTCATGAACCACCTCGAAAAAAACAAAGCCAGCAGTAATGTTATTTTAATTTCCTTGCCTGTCAAGTTGTTTTTCAGTTTTGATAATAAGAGATGGACCAATGGAAAGGAGAGTTTTTTTTGAACTGAATGGAAAGGAGAGTTGAGATTCCGTCATTGCCTGCATGGCCGGCACTGGCGCACTGCTCACCAAACGGATGTGGAGCTCTCGCTCTTCACCAAACGCAGGGCATCATCTCTCTTCCTCTTCCAAGTTGTGATCTGCCTCGCCTGCACGACGACCATTGCGCCTTTTTTGTTTAGATGTTGGGCAAAGACACTGAATGAGGACAACGACACTGAATGAGGATGAGCATTGCATAGAAAAGTACTACAGTACATGCCTGGTGAGCCGAGGTAAAGGAGGACCAAGGAGCTAGACCACCACCGGTCGCTGTCGTCCGGCCACCGCGCGCGTGGAATGGCCGCGTATATTCAGGGTGTAATATATTGTCTTTTGCCATGTTGGGGTCGCCTCGCCTGTGAATCTAGCTGATAGGTCGATCGCTTTTCCACATTTCTGAAGTGGTTGATGAAGCTGGCTCGATAGGCCTATGGTCATGTACCATCTCGAAAAAAATAGCAGTGATGTTATTTTTCTTGTCTGTCAAGTTGTTTTTCGGTTTTGATAAATAAGAGATGGACCCACTTCTGTGAAATACATGCTTTTATACAACGGTTAGAAATGGTTTTTTACAATCAAATTGGTCACACATTTTATTCTCTTCTTTCTCACTCTAGCCGCCCACACGTTTTATGAGTCTGCCGAACGTCTTAAAAGTTATACTCAAATACGTGCCCTGTTGATGCGTTGGCGATTTTCCGATAACTAATTTGATTGGTAATCTAGATTTGATAGTTGTTTCATCATTCTTAAGAAATATGTAAAAATTTCAATATATTACACTTTTTTTTAACCGTAATTTCAATATATTACACTTAGTATGCCTAACAAAGTAGACGATAGTGGCATGGAGGAAAAGAAAAACTAAATCAATGGCAAATAGGGAACTTCATTTTTTTCCAGTGATAAGGAAGAAATAACTATAATTTCCCAAAAGGCCATCGACTCATTCATCATCAATGTGTTCTCTTCTCTCTCCTCCCTCCTCCCTTTCTCTCTCTCTAGCCTCGTCCACATCGCTCCAAAGCCCTCGGTCCCTCTCACCGTTTCATCCTTCCCCATCGACCAAGGGGGTGTTCCTTTCCTCCCCTCTAAATTTTAGACCTGTCACATTAAAAAGAATCTTCTCATTTAAAAATATTTGATTAGTTTAATGACAAAACCTTTAAGACAGCTGGGTGCTAATTTGTGAGATGAATCTAATGAGCCTAATTAATCTATATTTTGCTACATGCTACAGTAACCATCTTCTAATCGACGTTTAATTACCCTCGTTAGATTCGTCTCGCGAATTAGACGAGGGATTCTGAAATTAATTTTATATTTTGACTTTGTTTAATACTTCTAAATGATAAGATTCTCTTTAATGTGACCTCTCTAAAATTTATATCATGAAAACGAACACCCCCACAATGAATTCTCCAAAAGGCCATCGACTCATTCATCATCAATGGGTTCTCTCCCATTATCAAAAAAAAAAAAGGGTTCTCTCTCCTTCCTCACCCCTCTCTCTCTCTAGCCTCCCTCAGTCCCTCTCACCGCATTTCTTCCTTCCCCACCATCCACTGAATGAATTTTCCAAAAGTCCATCGACTGAGTCATCATCAATGGGTTCTCTCTCCTCCCTATCTCTCTCTCTCTCTCTCGCCTCGTCCACATGGCTCCAAAGTCCTCTCGGTCCCTCTCACCGCAGTTCACCCTTCCCCATCGACTGAATGAACTTCCCAAAAGCCCATCGACGCATTCATCATCAATTAATGGGTTCTCCCTCCTCAGTCCTCAGTCCTTAGACTGACTCCAACAGGTAATGCAAAAGGAGAGGCAAACCGGTTTTGCATTGCCGATGGCTACTGTACATGGTGAAAACGTGATCCAACAGAATAGCCAGAAGAGTAGGCATTTTTGCCTTTGAGGAGAGAGGGAAGCTAAATTTAGCTTCCCTCTCTCCTCCAATGCATCCAGGCGAGCGACGGAGCAAGGACGCGTGGAGGAGAGAGGAGGCACGGGGCGCTCGAGTGGCGAGCTGCAACGGCGGGGGGCGAGCGGGCCGCGGGGCGAGCTGCGCGTGGGGGAACAGCGGCGGCGCGGGCGCGGCACGCAGGGCGGCACACGGGTCGTGAGCTCGGCACGCGGGGTGGCGGGTTGGAGGCGGCGGCGCGTCTGAGGAAGCTGAACTCGGGCGGGGCCACACGCCGGCGTTGGGGGTCGGACTCCGGCGTTGGGCGAGCACGGCGCGGCAGAGGTGCGCGTCGGGAGGAGCGCGACGGGCGGACGGGAGGTGCGCCAGCCCGCGACGCCGCGCGCGAGCTCGCCTGCCCGCGCGACGCCGCCACTTGGTGCTGCAAATCGCCTTGGTCGGCGCGGATGTTCGTCGCCCGCGGGGACAAGCTGTAGGAACGGCGAGCGGCGCGGAGAGCGAGCTGCGCGCATCCCCGGCTCGCCGACCAGGACGCCGTGCTCGCGGGCGTCCTCCCCTGCTCCGCCTCGGCGTCGTCTTCGCCGTGCTCGCAGGTGAGAGCGACGGGGCCTACTTCCGGGCGACCGCGACGGCGCCGAGCTCCCGCAGCGCGAGTGCGCGACCGCGGCCTGGACGCTGCCGACGCCAAGACAGACGCATATGTTTCATGCGAGTGCAGCAGCTACCTGTTCCCCGAGCACACGCCCAAGTTCATCACCACTCAAAATTGAGCCTGAGATCCGATAATCAAGATACAAGCACTTGGATTTGTGCTTCTCAGCCTCTAATCGAACTCCAATTACAAGCACTTGGAGTCGGGCTGATGCACAAGCTCGATTGGGAGCTTCACCTTTCGACGAGGAAACCTGGCGCAGGAGGTGTTGATGACGAGGAGAGTGAGACAGGAGCGCCCAGGAAGCACGAGGATCCTCCTACGAATGGAAAGCGACGAGCGGGGCAAGCTGCGGCGCAACGCGCAGGACGAATGGCGGCGGCGCAGGGCGAGCAGTGGAGGTGGCGAGAGCGGCGCAGGGCGAGCACTCAACGCGGGCCTCCCAGCTCTCGCCGGAGCAAGTCGTCCCGGCCTCGCCCACCACCAAACGGACGAGAGCGGCGCGGCGAGGAGGAGCGCCGGCGCGTGGGCCGAGCGCGAGCCGGGAGCAGGGCGACGACGCCTGGAGGCCGCCGAGCTGTTCCGTCCGCAGCCGTAGTGACGCAGGCTTCCGCGCATCGTGCCACCGTGTTGCGCTGGACCTCCGCGTGATCGCGCAGACCGTCGAGCGGGCGGCGAGGGAGGAGGGCCTCGACCCGCACGCCTAGGACGCCGACGTGGTGGGCCGCGGCAGCACATTTTCCAGCTCGGCGTCCTCCATGCGCGCGAGCTCGCCGGCGGCGCCGAGGCAGGTACGGCGAACGGGTAGAGCACGCGCGCCGCGGTCGGGTCGAGCACGAAGAGCTCCGATCCGCGACGTGCGCGCGGCCGGCGCCATCCATGCTCTCGACGTGCGCGACGGAGGAGGTCGATGAGCCGAGCGAGCGGAGCAGGGGACACGGGTGATGCGGATGCATTGTCGCTCTGTTGGAGACGGTGTCATCGGAAACAAATGCAAACAACTGTTCACGGTAGGCAACGATGAAAATGCCTCTCAAAACTGGCTCCTCTTGTTGGAGTCAGTCTTACTCCTCTCTCTCTGGAGTCTAGCCTCCCCCACTAGGCTCAAAACTTATAGGCTCAAAACTTCTCCCGCTATATATATCACCTCTGCTCGAAGGCTAGTTGTATTAGCGAGGCAAGTGTTGCTGCCAATAAATAAGCAAAGAAAGAGGAGGGAGTCAGGGACAAGTGTGGCCTGCGCAATCAGGACACTCCTCGCTCGATCCGGGCTGATTGCGTGCTCTCTCGCCGTTGCGTCGCACTGTTGATCGACCTGCCGCCGGCATGGCTATGCGGGGGGACGACGCGGCGGTGGTCGGCGTCGCCGCTCGGCTTCTGCGGGAGGCCCGCGAGAACGTCTCGTCGGCCCTGCTCGCCGTCGGCGCCGCGACATGCGCCGCCGCGGCGCGCGCGGCCGTGTCGTCGCCCTACGTTCCGGCGAAGACGGTGCTCCCCTACGGCGTCTGGCTGGGGGCCCTCGCGGCGGCCATAGTTGCCGGCTTTTGCACCATGTGGGCCGCGGTGTGGGTGGCCGGCGACGCGCCACGCCGCCGCACCGCCGGGCAGGTTATCCTCTGCGCCGCGTTCGTGCCGCTCGTGGTCACCGTCGCGCTCAGCGGCGACGGCCACGAGCTGGCCCTTAACATCTTCGACGCGATGCTCTGAGGTAGGTACACGTGCTCTCGGTTGTAAGACTGTGCATTCTTCTTCTCCACCTCTCGCTTCTGATTCTCCTCTCTCTTCTTCTGCAATCCCTTAGTATCAGAGTGTCGCATTATTAGAGATTTAATTGCAATCGAGACTTAGGCCCCGTTCGGATGAGAATAATAGGGGGTGATTATTACTGTAGATGTCACATCAATACTTCCGGCACGATTTATGTGTACTAAACAAAGTCAAATCACAAAACTAAGTCCAGGACCCCCTCTCTATTTCGCGAGACGAACGTAATGAGGGTAATTAAGCGGCGATTAGACGATGGTTACTGTAGCATCACTGTGTCAAAACATTGATTTCTTTGGCT
Organism: Eragrostis nindensis; assembly: GCA_012490785.1. NCBI lineage: Eukaryota > Viridiplantae > Streptophyta > Magnoliopsida > Poales > Poaceae > Eragrostis > Eragrostis nindensis. Next base: position 1,584,866 of record JAAXCT010000061.1, on the reverse strand, counting down.
CGTTAGATTCGTCTCGAAAAATAACGCCCGTCTGCAGAAAGGTTTTGCAATTAAATTTTATTTAGTACCCCTAAATAGTAAGATTCTTTTTTACTTTAGAGGGTAGAAGTTTAGAGGGTGAAATAGAGGGGTATCCAAACGCCCCCTTAATTGTTAATACTACACAGCTACAAACATGAGCTGGTTTTGCAGAAGGAACATGACCCATAGGTGACGCGGCGTGGAGTGGTTCATTTGAAGAAGCACAAGAGAGGGCGGGAGGAGGAGGCTGTAGACGCGCGTCAGTCAAGCTCTAAATCCGTTCCGCCTTTTTGGGGTCTTTTGCTACGGAAGGTGGCGTCGCCTCCGAATCTACGGCTGTTAATTTTAGCGGTCTTGTAGATCAAATCCTAATTTGTTGTTGTCCTAAAAGTGTCTGTAATGTCGCTTTTCAATTTGATTGATAAAATATAAATGGGGCACTCGTGCGTTAAGAATTGGCCTGCATCTGTACGGACGAATGGCACAGTAACGCTTTTCGAAGTTCACTACTTTTCATATTTATAAACGAAAATCATTTCAGCTATGAAAATCTCTGTTCCTGTTCATTCCTTAGATTTTTCCTTTACAGCCAAACTTCTAGGTAAAATCATGGCAGCACTTACGCAGCCAACAAAAAGAGTGAAACGCACTGGTCAGCATTTGGATAAAACTGCAGTTTGGATGCCCTGCATGGATGCCTTGGTCGTTTAACGCAGGTCCAAATAGCCTCGGTCAGCATTTGGATGCCTGCATGGCGTGCTGATTGTGTCGCAAGCGTGGCCTCTCACTCTCTTGTCTCTGTAGCTGACCATATATGGATGGCGACCATGAGCAGCCGCGGTCAAGAGGTAATTAGACTCTCAGGACGGCCGCAGCACTGCCTCCCCTACCTTCGCGCCTAGTTCACCAGCTTGAATTGCACCCTGAACCTGTCTAGAGCAGGGGATTAGGCAAAGTTGAGCTCATCGTTCTTGTAGCTCACAGTTAGCTCATCTTGTCCTCACAAATTGCTGCTTCTTTTCACCTTAAATTCAGTCACGTTGGTAGGTATCTTTTGAAGTTGTTTGTTCCATGTTGTCTTGCACAACCTTTGGACTCTAGCTACCTACGAGCTGCCAGTTCATCGCCAAAGTCGATCGGAATCGCAGTTGAGCCGACATTTCTGTCCACCAGGTGAGCCATGGCCGCTCCGTTCGATCTTCCCATTTAAAGCGCTACTGTCTGCGCCGACACAGGGAGCTCCGCTTCAATACCTTGCATAACCCCAGGCTGCCGTTTTGATGCTCCAATGTCTAGAAAGCAGCATCGCCATGCATCCCTCCGCACAGGATAACACACCGTAGCCATTGGCTTTGAAAGATGTGATTAAGATCTTGATGGGCTTTATGGTTGCCATGCTGCCGATAGAAATTTTGTTTTGTTGTTGCCACGGCCAGCTCTTGCTGCACGCGAGCAACATATATGATGCTAACGGAGGCTCTTTGGACCTGCAATGAACAACTTAACAAGTTTGTGGTCATGAAAATGCAGTTTAAAAATTCATGCCTTGTGCAAAATAGAAAGATAACATGCGAATTATAACTCCATGTAATCTGCTGCAGCAATGAAATGCCAACCTAGTACAATTTTACTCCAGATAAAATATTGTACTCCAACATTATGATTGAATTGCCTCGATAATATGGAGAAACATTCAACCGAAGCTACAGTAGAATCGTTAGGAAGCACCAGGAGAACTCACCATTGTTGCGCAAAACTAGTCCTTTAGGGCCTGTTTGGCAGGGCTTCGGATTCTAAAAAAACAGATTCTGCATTGGATTCTGAGGCAAAACAGATTCTCTGACTTCTTCTGGATTCTCTGTCAAAACAGCTTCTTCAAATAAGCCGTTTGGCAAAACAGATTCTCCTGATATTGTATATCTCTTAAGTTAAAGTTTGAGTTCGATCCAAACATTGTGTACCATATTGAACTGAAAATATTTGCAGATAACAAATTAAATATCAAACTATTACTAATATTATGTTTGAGCATTTTTTTAAAAAAATGCAAAATATAGTCAATTGTGGTCTAGTTTCGAAGATCTCGTCGCAACAATCGCAACGGTGTAATCGGTTTGCAATTCGGACGTTCGGTTTGTAGTCTACGAGTTTTTTAAACTAAACATTGTCTCAAATGCTGGTGGGCCCAGCAGTGGGGACGGAGAGACGTGCTGATTTTCCGCAAGCGATGGCAGTGCGGGTGGGTTGTTGAGATTGTGGGACCCGTCTCTAGAGGAGAATCTACTAATGCCCCGTTCGGTGACCTCTCTAAAAACTTTAGAGGGGTCACATCAAAATGCCGGCAGGATTTATATGTACTAAACAAAGTCAAATTACAAAACTAAATTCAGGACCCCATCTATTTCGCGAGACGAACGTAATGAGGGTAATTAAGCGGCGATTAGACGATGGTTACTGTAGCATCACTATGTCAAAATATTGATTAATTAGGCTCATTAGATTTGTCTTCAAAAATAACGGCCATCTGCAGAAAGGTTTTGCAATTAAATTTTATTTAGTACTCCTAAATAGTAAGATTCTTTTTACTTTAGAGGGGTATAAAGTTTAGAGGGATTTTAGAGGGGGAACCGAACGCCACCTAAAAGCTTGTTTTTCCAGCTTCTGCTTCCACGTTCAACAACGAAATGGATTCTCTACTGGTTTTTTTAAGAATCTGTTTCGGTTACCACCTGTTTGGCATTTTTGGAGGAGAAGCAGAAGCAGAATCTGCTATAGAAGCTGTGCCAAAGAGGGCCTTAGAATCCAAGCAAACTGGCAGAGACAGATTAATAACATGGCTGTCACTTGCAGTACAAATATATGGGCCCCATGTTAATTTAATCAATGTCGTACAGAGCACCAAGTACCATGGAGTGCAACATAAAGTATGTAAAAAAGCATGGTATAGTACATAACTCAGACACCTACAAAAGCACCTACAAGCTATTTATATAATTTACGTCCTGTAGTATTCTATTTTCAAAATTTTATCTTGTTGTAAAATTATAATTGTAACCTCTGCCATCGTTATCCTAAAAGGAGAACACTAATATCGGGAATTGCAAGCATATGGCATGATGTCCAAAGCTAATCAGGAGTTTTGTTTCTTTTTCGTTCAATCATGTAAACCAAGAATAAGCAAACTTTGCAGCACACTGTTGTGCTAAATTCTGTGATCCGGTGAATAAGACTTGTAGTTGGGTTGGAGACACGCTGAACTTCTTAATGGGCGCTCTAGCCAACGATTGTACTCAAGGTTCCTTATCAATATAAACTCATGTGAGTTGCCCTAAAAAAATAGAAAAATCATAGAAAGCTTGCCTCTAAAGATGTTGCTTGACAAAAGATATTTTCAGAAAATTGGCCCACCTAGACTATATGAGAGAACCAATAGTTACTTTCATATCTCGATTAACAGACATAACAAAATTTCTTTAACTATTGTGGATCTAAATTTCTACTCTCTAGTTTTATGCATCCTATAATTGATGCAATAATTCACCATATGAACAATGAACTTGTTAATCATAATAAATGCCTCATTATGTCAATCTTTCTGTTAAAATATTGTTTATTAGAATGAAACATACTTAGGAACCAAATATGAATGTTAGCATATATGATACGAAGTATGTTAGGAAATATGTTAGGTCATTTTGCAATTGTTCGTAGATGGCACCGCGGAAGACAAATTCCTGTGCGTGGTCAGCGACACCCTCAAGAAGCTACATTGGCAGTTCTGTCCACTAGACTTCATCTTGTTGTCCATAGCGCTGTGAGTAGGTGTGAGGAGGAAAGCTTTGGAGAGTATGAGGGTTTAGACAAGAATTTCTTTCTATCTTTATATTTACTGTTTATTTTTAATATGATAATTAAAAGGATTTTGGCTGATGTGGTGCTGTAAAATCTTAGATAATGCACATCATTTAACTTTGTAAAGATATAAAAAATGTTTTATCCTTTGTTTTTGCCAATTAATCTAGCAGGTGTCATCGTTTGTTGTGTTTGCGAAGTAACAACATGTTTTCACTTGTCATCGATGTGAATTATCTCATACTCTCCCTCTGTTCACTTTTAATGCCATTCTAGCTCTGGGCACCAGAATTAAGAAGAGGTGAAAAAGATGGATGCACAGGAAACAAGGAGGAGAAAGATAGAGATAGAGATGTATTGGAAAGAGAGAAAGATGCACTGGAAAGTGAGAATGCCATGTAATTTAAGAAAACTGGGAAAGTCTAGAATGACATCTATTTGTGAACGGAAAGAGTATTTCACATCGTCAGTCAGGCAATCCTCCAGTGCCGCAATTAGCAGAATAGCTCTAAGACCCCTCCCAGTTGGCTAGTGCTCCTGGCCAGTGTCTTCTTCGGTTTAGCCTAGAAGTTAGTTGGCCAGCCTAAGCTGCCTCTATTTAGGTTTCTGTTTATTGTTTTGCTGCTTTCTTTTCTCTTTTGTACTCTGGCTTGGACTTGAGACTTCTTCTTCTATCTTAATGAAAAGGCAGAGCACCTGCCATTTTACGTCAAAAAAAAGAGAGTATTTCACAAGTTAAAACCTGCCTAAGCGCATGGCTCGTTCACGAAACTAACATGCTTGTCACTTGTCATTGATGTGAATTATCTCATATATTTCACAAGTTAAAAACCGCCTAGCGCATTGCTCGTTCACGAAACTAACATGCTAGTTGAAGAACTTATGTATTGTAAGTACAAATTAAAACCGCATCAACCAGGAAGCATGCATCGTAAATTAACATCCCAATATTCCAGGAGGGATGGTTGCGATCAAATTGTTGAGTGAGAAGTACTTGGGCATGCCGTCAAACATTGGAATTTCATCTAATGAGGCATTGAAGTACTTGAAGGATGAGTATGGAAAAGGGTATACATGGATGGATGGATGGATGGATAGGAGCTGACTGGCACCAGGAGAACTCACCTATATAGGACCCAACATATTCACAGAGACCGATTAAAACATTGCTGTCACTATTAGAGCAAGACCAATAAGCCACCCCACCGGGGCATCTCTCTCACTTTACTTACCAAGCATGCAAGCCAACTCACAATTTGTTTTTAGAACAAAGCCAACTCACAAAATAATAGTGATAGAATAACGGTGGTAAGACAATAATATATTAACGAGACGTTCAAATGATACAATACTAGCCACGCAAATGCACGGGATGCCATACTAGTTTCACAAAATCACAATATTTATTCCATTGTATCACAAAACCATACCTTTTAAAACTGTTAGGATGCACAAAGTTACGGATTTATGGTTTTAAACATGTCTGCGATCATTCTTTTTTTTTTTTTGCGAGGAATGTCTGCGATCATTCTGTAGTGCTCTTTTCTCTGCTTTTGCTCTGTTTTGCCCTTTATACTTCTGTTCTTGTCGATGTAGCTGAGTTCTCAAAAAATATTTAGGATGATCAGTTCTAAAAAAATATTTAGGATGATCAAGTGCTGTTTTGAAGGTGCGGTCTCAAGTACCGGAACTGCTGTAAAAAATACAATATTGGCATGCCGTCGTCGGAGGCGACCACCTGTGTCTGTGTGACGCCGGCCAAGAAGACTCCCGAGAGCGCAAGGAAGTAGGCGTTCGTGTCGAGCCCTGGTGGCGGCGGCGGCACGCTCACGGCCAAGGTGATGGCCGTGGAAGCAGCGGCGAGGCCGAGCTGACCACCCTCAGAGCAGACTACTAACTCACGCCCGTTGCTTGCCATCTTCAGTTCGGGGCTGCCTGGACTGGCACTGGCTTCTTGTTCGCGAGATCAACAAAGGATCTGGTGCGAGAGAGAGGGACAAGAAGAAATTAAACAGGCATATATTATAGGAGATCAGTGTGTCCTGCATCTTTAGCAATTTACCTATTTGCCCCTGCTAGGTGCTGGCTGACGAACATGTTCTAGTGAAGAAAAAACAGCACATGCTACTTTGCTCCAACACGGATATATGTGTATCTGTTTCGCTCGGCCTTTCCTCTGCTTTTGCTCTGTTTTGCCCTTCTTTTTTTTTTTTACTTCTGACCTTCTCGATGTGGCTGTCTTCTCGCCTGTGATCGCCGCCTTCCACGCGAAGAACATCCGGTGCATCGCCGACATCGTGATCAACCCACCGGTGCGCCGACAATAAGGACAGCCGCGGCGTCTACTGCGTCTTCGAGAGGGCGGCACGCCGGACGGTCGCCTGGACTGGGCCGGGGCCCCCAGATGATCCGCCGCGACGACGCCCAGTACCCGAACGGCATGGGCAACCTCCACGCCGGCGACGCCTACGCCGACGCGCCGGACATTGACTTCGACGGCGGCGAAGCACCGAAGCTTCATCAGGGAATGAAGGGCGCTCTGCTCAGCCTCACCGTCGTCTCCACCTCCGTCACGTTGGCCGTGAGCGAGCCACCCCACTGGCTCTCCAGAGACGCCTACTTCGTCGCGCTCTCGGGAGCCTTCTTCACCGGAGTGACACAGCTGACTGCCTCCGTCTGCGCAGCTGACGGCGCCAATGGCGACAGACGCCACGCCGCCGTGAGGAAGCTCGTGTGCGCCACACCGCTCGTCATTGCCGGCAGCCTCGCGCTGGCTTCCCTGCTCTGGTGAGTTGTGGTGCCCCCCGCCCCAGGCGTTGGCGTCCTAGCGGTTTCAGTGAGCCGCATACATTCGAGCATCCATACAATTACAGTCCTATGCATGTTTTCTTGTCGTCGGCTGCAGCTGCACGGTCAAATATGCAGCAGCATGTCGTGCCATCGTTTTCTTCTGTCATGTTCACTGGGTCTTTCTTTACCGTTCGTGTCATCGTGTGAGGGCTTTTGTGAGAAGTAATGGTTTCCAATTGTTAAGAAATACGAGTTGCTTGTTTGAACTTTGGGCAAGGGTATGTCCCCTTCTTTCATGTCGCTATATGCTTCCATTTCCATGTAGTATATATATTTCTGCTGTGAAGTGTGAATTCCGTTTCTTGGTTTCCTAGCTCACGATCAAGCTCCTCAGGGTTGCGGAAGGAGATCAAGCCTTTCAGCTGACATGATCGTGCAGCACAATTGTAACGTCCCTTTTATTTTACCTAATATTTTTTTATGAAGGATGACCAGAGTGTCAAGATTCGCTGAAATTTTGATTTAAGTATATAACTGAAAATATGTTCCACAAAAAAAAAGATTAAATCAGAGGAGAAGCAGGGGGCAATGAGACCTCCTATGCATAGAGCGTCCTACAGGATTCGACTTGTAGGTCAGCCTAATAACCCATTAAATTCGGCCCATTTAAAACAACTTAGCTTACTAACTATAACCGTCAACATTTTCAAACAACAGTTCAACATTTTCGTAAGCCTATGTCAACATTTTCAAACAACAAAGTCAACATTTTCGCCAAAAATGTTGACATAGCACATAAAAAATGTTGACACAGTAAAAACAAAATGTTGACGAAAAATTCGAATTTCAAAAAAATTCAAAAAATATTCATATTGGATCTCATTTTGTAGCATTAATTCCAAACAACATCATCCTTCAAACGGATTCGAAAACGGACTTACGGTTTAAGAGAAAAATGTGTTTAAAGTTTGAAATTCGTTTATTTTTCTCCTTCCTCCCACCCGCCCCAATCAAAACCCGCCACATGTCACCCAGTTGTCCTCCCCCCTCTCAGCCCACACGCACGTGGGCCGTCGGATTGCCTCCCGCACTAATCTCAAAGCGTTCTATCAAAAGAATTTTGTAGGGCGGGCTACATATAGGATCCACCGGGGGCAATGGCGGAGTGACGACAGAAACGCAAACCATTGCGTATTTGACTGTGGATTTGGGCCGTGTTGAGGCCCATGATCTTCCAAACGTACTTTAAAATGGAATATGGATGCACCATAAGATAATTCTGACTACCGCAAATGCTTTTTTAATTTTTGTATCATAAATTTTCGCTGCTGAATGATTGAATCCCTTTGTTGATTTCGTCAAGCAGATGAAAAACAACGTAATGAACCGTGGGCTTGGGCCTTCAGGCCCATCACAATCAGTTATCTGCTTGGATGAGAGTGGAAACATACAAATGGCAACCTACAATACAAGACAAACACGGATGAGGGAACCGGACAAGGGTCGTCATTTATCGGGTGCTCCGCCGGTCCGCCCGCTCAATACAGTACTCTGTTATATACCCCGGCCCTCTCTACACAGGTCTCAGCCCACCAGTCTCATCGTTGCAAATTCTTCTTCAGCTATCTCTCTATTTATATTAGAGAACAGGAAAGGCTCGTCGGCCTGAACATGGCCACCTTGCTCCAAGACGACTTCAACGGCGGCGCAGCACAAAAGCTTCATCAGTCAGTAGCCGAGTTTGAGGGAATAATGAAGGGCGGCGCCCTGCCCGGCCTCACCGCCGTCTCCACGGCCATCACCTTGGCCGTGATTAGCAAGCCACCCCACTGGCTCAACAGGGACGCCTACTTCGTCGCCCTCTCGGGGGCCTTCTTCGTCGGGGTGACCCAGGTGATTGCCACCGTCGGCGCAGCCGACGGCAATGGCGGCAGACGCCACGCGGCCGGGAAGCTCGTGCGCTCTTCACTCGTCATTGCTGGTAGCCTCGTATTGGCTTCCCTGCTCTGGTGAGTGGTGAGGTGAGTTTGTGCCCCGCCAGCCATCATGGCTTCGGTCAGCTGAATACTCCATTTGAGTGTGTCTTGTCGCGTGCTGCATGGTTGAGTTAGCAGCAGGTCGTGTTCACTGGGTCTTTCTTTGTCGTTCGTGTCGTCGTGCGAGGGCTTTTGTGTAAAGTATGGTTTCCAATGGTTAAGAAATAAATAAGGAGTTTGTTTGAACTTTGGGCCAGAGTATTCCGGTGCTCACAATCAAGGTCGTGGAAGGAGATCATGACTTCTAGTTGACACATAATTGTGCGGCACGATTAGATGACCAGAGTGTCGAGATTCGACTGTTAAATTTTGATTTAAGTATATATCTGAAATTTTTTCCAGAAAAAAAGGGTAAAACTGAGCATGTCAAGTAAAACAGAGCAGAAGCAGAGCAATTGCGAAGTGACGACAAGGTAAGGTAGAGAATGCAAAGGAGATTGCGATTGGACGGTGGGCTTGGACCGTGAGGAGGCCCATTGATCTTCCAAACGTGAAATTTGTCGAAAACTATTGGACTTGAATTTACGCTGGCTGTGGCCCAACTATCTATCTTTCAGACAGAGAATTCGTGCGCGCAGGAGGTCAACGGCCGTGATTTCTTCTTCTTCCTCCTGCCGTGTCGACGTCCGTCCTTGACATCGCGCTGGCACGGCGCCGCCCTGGCCACACGCCGCGCTCCCGGCCACGCCCCGCGCTTGCCCCAGCCGCACTGCCTCCTGTTCCGCCGGGCCACGCGCCACGCAATGCGCCGCCACACCGCCATGTCGCATCCGGTCGATGCCGACGAGCCGCGCACCACTTGGAACATTTCTTTCCTCAACACGGAACATTCTGTTTGCTGTCCTGGATCATTTCCTTCTCCGCATGGAACAATTCGTTAATTGACTTGGAACATTTATTTTGTCAGCATGGAACAGTTGTCTTGGAACAAATATTTTCTTCATCAGGACCAAACTAGGCTGTTTTTACATGTTATTGGGTAGGTAGATTTGGAAGAAAAAGAACCAAACTAAGCTGTTTTTACCTGTTGGGTCACTGGTGGGCCGGCTAAGTGCCTCATCACCGGCTCCCTGGCACCTAAGGGGTTTTTTTTTTTTTTGGGCCTGCTACGTGTTTGACAAGAGACATTGTGTTGATGCTACCATTATCTTTTTATTCAGGAATGCAATAGTTGATGAGATGAGGTCATGAGGAGTACTCCCTCCATTCTTTTTTTGATGTCGTCCTAGTTCAAATCAAAAAGTGTTCAAATTGTTGTCGTCGCTATACAGATGAAAACACATCTTCCATATTTGCCCTTCTCCTCCACCAACGAGATGCCGCGATGACGGCGGCGACTCGTCGAGATCCCGCGCTCCTCGGCGACGAGGCTCGAATCCTTCCGGGGGCAGCCCGCCGCTGGTCTTCCGGAGCGCCCAGAGGAAGCACACGCTGGCAAGCTCCCGCCCCAATGCGATATCGCAGATGCGCGGCGGCGTTAGCAGCGCCTCGCTCGGCGGCGGCTTATGGCGCGAGGAGGCCAGCCGGGATTCGCCGCAAGATCCCGCGCCCCTCGATGACGAGCCTCCCTTCTGGATCTCACCGGAAAATAATCCTCCATACCACGGCGATATAATGTGTAGAATGCTTGTAATGTTCTTGAATTTTTTGACTGATTCTAGGTCTATCGATTCATGTTAATTGTGTTCAGACCTAATATAATTTGTAGGACTGGCATGTTCTTTGAACCGTATAATTCAGTTATTTAAAAGTGACTACTCAGAGACAATGTGGGGAGTACTCTGAAAGCAGTAGTCTATGGTTTGCTTGTTTGAAAAATATTCAGAGACAATGTGAGATCATACTGCAGCAACTTGCAGTTCAGCAGAGCAGAAATTAGCTTCACAATTCCTATTCCAAGGTGGATCTGCTGTATAAGTTCATCGTGGGGAATTTGGTTATTCATTCAGTTGGAGAAAATTGCAATCTTAAAATACTTTTGGATGCAGGGTGATGTAGTGAGGCCCTAAGAGGGCTTCAGATATGACATCTACTCCCTATGTTCTCTATGTTCTCCGAGTTGTTAACTGTATCAAGATAAGAAATCTGTTACACCTGTAATTAAAGAAGGAATGGTTTACTTTACTGAAATAAACTGAAAAGGGTTACTCCTGTAATTAAAGACTGGAAATATTTTCCCACATGATAGAGTAAAAACATTCATGCAGACATTAATTAAGATAAAAATGGAGTGACAGCAGCAAAATTTACTTCAATTGCACCCAGTAACATGGTGAATGAAAATCTGAATAACAAAACTGACAAGTTCAAGTTCCATGACAATTTGAGTGCTAGTGCATCCAGCCATAAATTATCCATTGATTTGGGACAATAATCCATCACTGAAATCAGATGACATGTACAATCCAGTACCAACAACCACAAAATGATATTCCTAGTCTTGGATAATGCATCATTCTGCTCAATGGGGATCTCAATATGACAATCGCTTGCAGTCATTATGTTGAAATGAAGTTCCTCATCTTGCATCTTCTTTGCCTTGCCTCACTGATGGTTGTTGAAGATTGAGGACGCTCTGAAATCGAGGCGGGGCGGGGAAGGCCGGAAATGTAGTCGCACTGCTTTTACATGAAGATAGCACAGGGTAAAGCAAGCTATTGGTTGAAAATGTCTGAACTAACAGGTCAAGCACATGCAAGAAACGGGTCAACCAATTTGACGAACAGGTGGTGGGCAAAGATGTGAAGATCCAGGCACCAACATTGAAAATGGCACAATCGGTGTCCTGTTGATTGCTGTTACTGCAGAACAGATCATAGCAGGCATTGCCGTTGTAACCGCGAGCTTGCCCGCGCGTGGATGCTCTCTGGAGCAGAGTGACGCAGACACGCCGCCGCTCATCCCCATCCTCTTCGCGTTCCGCACGGGCGCGCTCCTCGGCCGCCGCGGAAGGCTCTAGCTGCGCCTCCTCCTCCGCCTCCATTATTGAGAGATGGACCAGCTCCAGCGGCACGGTGGATCTTGATGCACGGGTCGGCGAACGAAGAGGCTCTGGCGGGGAGGCACGCTGTCGTGCAGCGGGAGGTGCTCCGCCATGGGCGAGGATGGGGGAGGGAACGGGGCGGGGCACGAGCTCTCGCCGGGGAGGCGCGTTGACAGGCGACGACGTGCTCGGGGAAGAAGAAAGCTGGCGGCACCGTGCGGGGGGCCTTCACGGGATGCGACTTGACCAAAGGGCAGACACGTCAAATAGCGGAATCCTTAATCCCCACGAACTGGTCGGAAGCGACATCAAAAAAAAACGGAGGGAGTAGTACACTGGGTCACGGCGGGATGCTTGGAAGTCGTTGCAATTTGAGGAAATCAAAATCCACGTCATTCAAATTTAGAGAGGAACCCACCATGGTGATGAAAAGCGAAGGCAAGCATGTTCTATCAAGTATCAACGATGATCTACAACATGACAGCGGCAGTGCTATCAATGAGTATCAGATGTGATTGGGAGGAGAACACACACGGGGATGCTTTCTTGCCGGACCTGCCAGTGGTTTCTCTGTAAGTTTTACCTGGGCAATTACGAGTCCAATTTGGAAGAAACGCCTATGGAATCCATGGAAGGTCGAACATCTGACCGTCAACAAGTCGCGAGATGACGAAACAACAAAACTTGCCGAGATGGCACGTGAGCTCCATCAAACGGCTAACAGATCAGACACAAGCAAACCTGTCGCCGTCCTACTACATGATTAAACTCTAGAGAAGGCGAAAGGGAGTTAATGTCGCCGTACAGAAAGGTACTTGAACACAACTGGTTACCAAGAACTCTGATTGAGATCGACCCTGCCAGTGATTTCTATATATGTAAGATTTATTTGGACAGTTACGAGTCTGATTTGGAAGAAATAGAGATGGAATTCATGGAAGGAGGAACATCTCCCCGTCAAAATGTCGCGCTCCTATACATTGAGGTCATGGGCAAGCAGGTCAAGAAAATGTGTTTCGCACATTGTCACCGTGCAGGGCGCCTTAAAGCCAAGAGCGGGTTGTCAGAATGTTGGCGGGGGTATATATTGAACTAAAACATGCCTTATTTTTAGGGAAAACTAAAACATGGCTTCCATCCGATGGTTGCTCCACCTTCGCGCTGGGATGCTGAAGAGCATGAAATCTAGGATCCGGAATTGAGATCACTGGCGGGCCTTTGATAATGGGGAACCAAAGGTAGTACCATGAGCCATGAGGGTTCAATTTGGGTGGTTTCCGTTGGCAATGCATGACACAGTGTCATGATGGGTGTTAAAAGAGAAATGAGAATAGCCGCAGCTCATACGATTTTTGGAGATGATGATGAGACAAACCAAAAACATCTCAGATTTATCCCGTACAGCAAATTGGTAAGACGAGCATGAACTGATGGTGAGAAAATGTTTAAGAGATTATATGTTTAACTAATGATAATGCAAAAAAAACATGTTCACTATAGTATGCCGCAAGCTCCTTGCTGGGAAGGATTAACGCTAAAATTATAGCATGTCCAGCAGCGCAATTTGCGCGGGCCAACTTACTAGTTTGGTTGTAAAGGGGAAGTCGTCATATTTAAGAAGCCTTTGAATGGGAACTGAGTTTTCGATAGCTGAAATGATTTACGTTTAAATATGAAAAGTACTGAGCTTTGGATGCTTCAAACGGGGTTAATCATGTTGACATGAAAAGTGATACTGTGCCAACCAGGGCAGCTCTTTCACTTGTTTCCATCAGTCCATGCATGCAAGTCAATTCTTAAAGTAGGAGTGGCCCATTTCATTATATTTATCAAAACTGAAAATCGACGTAACAGACAAGGGCAACTGCTATAATTTATTTTTGGAGATGGTACATGGCCACTACGGAAATGATCCGCAGGCGATTCCACCGTAGTAAAAGATCCCAAAAAAGAGGAACGTATTTAGAGCTTCACTGAAGCGTCCGACACTTGGGCTTGTTCAAATGCACCACGCCACGCCACACTGTACTTCAACTGTGGATCATGTTCCTCCTGCAAAATCAGCTCATGTTTGTAGCTGTGTAAGTATTAATCATTATCTCTCCATTGCAAATCTCTAATAATTTGACACTGAGAGTAGTGACGGGCCATGTACGACTATCGATACTAAGGAATGCGAGAGGTAACGTACCTACCTCAGAGCATGGCGTCGAAGATTCTGAAAGCCATGTCGTGGTCGTCGCCGCTGAGCGCGACAACCACGAGAGGCAGGAAGGCGGCGCAGAGGATGACTTGCCCGGCGGTGCGGCGACGGGGCTCGTCGGCGGCCACCCAGACCGCGGCCCACATGGTGCAAAAGCCGGCAACTATGGCCGCCGCGAGGGCTCCCACCCAGACGTCGTAGGGGAGCACCGGCACCCTCTTGGCGGAAAGGGAGGACACGGCTGTGGCGCATGTTGCGGCGCCAACCGCGAGCAGGACCGACGAGACATTCTCGCCGGCGTCCCTCAGAAACCGGGGCCCAAGCATGGCCATGGCGGCGGCAGGTTGATCAACCGCGCGACGCCAACGAGAGCAAGGTAGCAGCAATCTAGCTAACGTTTGTGTGTTGGCGCAAGCTCAAGGAACAATGTAACTGCAGATGCAGACTTGTGTTGTTGGAGATGAACGAGAGAATACTCGTGTGCGCGGTATATATAGAGAAGTTGAATGTGCTGCACACTCACACACACTTGCCCAGCTTTCCACTTTAAAATGCACAGCCTGTGTGTTCTGCAGTTGAGAAAGTAGTTAAAGAGAGTGATTTAGGGATAAGAGCAAAGGGTAATTGTTTAAGTCGAGTCTCGTTTTGAGAATCCAAAGAAGGGGAGTAATGGTCGACAACGTGGAGGCGTTCCATGGGGTCGTATGCGGGGGTCGTCTCCTTGACCGAAATGGAGGCGGACCCGCTGTCCCTCGTTTCTTTTTGTTTGTTCTTACCCGCCTTTTGACTAGGGATGGCAACGGGTAGAAATCTATCAGGTTTCTCCTCCTCAGATCCTTACCTTTTAAAAATAATCTTCACCCACTGGATAACCTAAATAATGTCACAGGTAGAGTTTTCCACCCATACCTATACCCAGCAGGTAAAATATACCCATCGGGTACCCATATCGGCCAACCATCTCGAAATTTCAGCAGCATAACAGCAGTAAATATATATATCTAAGATTAATTCTAAAAGTGACATAACAGAAAAACAGCACAAGCATATTTAGCAATTCAGCAGCATCACCATTCATCATCAAGTACTACCACCAGTCTAGTATATGATCAGAAGTTTAAACTAAATCCTCAAGTCATGAACCGGGTATCCACGGGTGGCGGGTTCGGGTTCTGCTGAACCGCATCCTTACCCGGTCTACCCAATAGGTAAGCTTTTTCACCCATTAGTATACTCACAGATACAATTTTTCAACCAAATTCTCCCCCTAATAAGAGAAAAATCCGTCGGGTCGCGGGTAATAGGTACCTATTGCCATCCCTACTTTTGACAATTGTAGTATACGCGAAACCGTGTTAGCATGAAACAGTTGCAGCGAGTGATATATTGGTAACATCTTTAGCGTTAAGTGATGGTTTTCAATGGATAAAAAAAAAACTTTGGTTGAACTTTGTGTTTGAGTACTCGAGTGTGCGTCACCACTCACCAGGATCGCATCGAAGCTAAGAAACTTTCAAAAAGAACATATAAAATTTGAGAATACACACACACACACACACACCAAGAGGGTTGGGTAAGGCGTAACAATGGCAAAGCAGAGCGGAAGCAGAGCAAAGGGCGAATGAAACAGAGGCCCCGTTCGGATGCAAACTTTAGAGGGCTCTAAAGTACTGTACCTGTCACATCAATAATGCTGGCACGATTTATGTGTACTAAACAAAGTCAAATCACAAAACTAAGTCCAGGACCCCCCCTCTATTTCGCGAGACGAACGTAATGAGGGTAATTAAGCGGCGATTAGACGATGGTTACTGTAGCATCACTGTGTCAAAACATTGATTAATTAGACTCGTTAGATTCGTCTCGAAAAATAACGCCCATCTGCAGAAAGGTTTTGTAATTAAATTTTATTTAGTACCCTTAAATAGTAAGATTCTTTTTACTTTAGAGGGTATAACTTTAGAGGGCACTTTAGAGGGTGCATCCGAACGGCACCAGAGCAAACTCTGCTGAAGGAAGATACCATTTCCCTTCTCACGCAAAATTGTGTCTTCTTATCGGCCTGCCTAGAATATTGGTGAGTGGCATACTGGCGGACTGGTGGTGAATATCTCTCTTGCAAAGAGAGTCTGTCTATCTATTATCTATTATCTATTATATATATAATTGACCAAGAAAAGAAGTCTTTCATTCGCTCTCAAAGTCTAGAAATTACCACATTAATCGGAAAAAATAAGAAGAGAAAGTTAACCACCACTGCCATTGAAACAAATAGTCCGATAGCCCCCTATAAATATTTATGAAATATCTAAATTTTTGGAATAATAAAAAATAAAAAAATACCCCTCGCATCTATTTCTAAATTACCTACCATGCCATTATGAGTGAAAAAATAGCAAAAATTTGGAATAATAAAAAATAGTCAAAAAATACCTCTCGCACCTATTTCTAAATTACCCACCATGCCATTATGAGTCAAAAAAATAGTAAATTCGAAATAATAAAAAATAACAAAAAATATTCTTCACACATATTTCTAAATTACCCGCCAAGCCATTATAAGTCTAAAAAAATAACTAAATTTGGATTATAAAGATAACTAAAAATATCCTTAATTCTTATTTCTATGCATACCATTATGAGTCAAAAATAGCTAATTTTTGGAATAATAACATATCCAAATTACACTTAATTTCTATTTCTAAATACACTGTTATAAAAATACACTGCCATATGTCAAGCTAGCATGGCACATTCTCTTATTTTAGTATGACACATATTCTTGAAAAGATTTATTTGTAGCACGACACGTTTTTTTTCTCCTATCATGACATATGTTAGTTTTTTAGCATGACACCTCACTTCGAAAACAAAATTATGCCTCTTTGGGCTCTATGTGGATTTTTTTTAAAAAAACTTTCTAAAATAGAAAATAATAACAATAATTATAAGATGTTTTAAAAGGCTCGAAATCTACTCAAATGTATTCTGCCATGAGTTCATATCATATTGTACCCGTGATTCATCTATTATTCTAACACACTTACACCATACTTACCTGCTTACTATGAGTTCGCAGTTACCTTCCTAGCAGTTGTCATAATATTGGATTTTACATGCTACTTATAACCTGAAAAGTTGCATAGATGAAGACTACATGCTATACTCCTATACAATGGGTTAGCTAAGACACAATCGAAAACAAATGATGACTTTTCTCACACTTCAATTGAGGGATGGCGAGAAATTCTTCAATCTGTTTCTACTATTTTATAAATATATATAGAGTATAAAATAAATAATAAAAATAAACTATGTTAAACTTCTATAATCATATAAAATATTTTAAATAGTATAATAAGTCTAGCCATACTAGTTAAAAAAGAGATTCAAGAACGAAACCTGCTGAACAACAACAACAAAATAAATAAATTCGCAAACCGGAATATAAATTCTTTGCTCGCTATGTTGAGCGTCATACAGGCGTCACATCAGGGAGAGTCTACAGGAGAGCCAGGAACCGGACAGCTTCCCTTTGCTTCACGCCCTTGGAACTGAGTGTCGGAAAATCAAATGGCCTCACCTGTTCGTCAAGCACGCGATGGTTATGCCGCGAGGAGGAGCATCACCTCGGGCGCGTCCCCCCCGAAAGCACGTTTGGTCTTGTATTTGCCAAGCTTTTGTTTTGCCTCCTACTACCTCCATCTCAATTTCAGGGTTTGGTCAAAGTCAATCTGTTTCAACTTTGACTGTTAATAACAAAAATTCACAATGTTTGACAAAGTATAAACAATGTTGTTAGATTCATTATGAAACCAACAATCATAATATGTAATTTTTCATACTTAACATAATATATTTTTATAGATATTAAGAGTCAAACTTGAAAAGGATTGACTTTGACCAAACCCTATAATGCTTATATTTGGAGATGGAGGTAGTATATACAACACGTATAAAAATTGTTCATAGCATTCTCAGCCTGCTTGCCCCTCGTCCGTCGCCTCCGCTCCCCAGACTCGTCTCCTCTTCGGCTCACCGTTCTCCTATAAATACTCACGCTGTCACGCATCCACAGATCGTTCAATTGTGCCTTGTTCTTCGGCCCTGTATTATCTACTGTCTCCAACCCTATCTTGATCGATATTCAGAAAAGGCTTGGGTCGCTCGGCTTGAACATGGGCGCCTTGCTCCAAGACGACTTCAACAGCGGCGCGGCACCGAAGCTTCAACGGCGACTTCATCAGCCAGCCTTTGAGGGAATAATGAAGGGCGCTCTGCTCGGCCTCACCGCCGTCTCCGCGGCCGTCACTTAGGCCGTGGGCGAGCCACCCCACTGACTCCACAGGGACGCCTACTTCGTCGCTCTGTCGGGGGCCTTCTTTGCCGGGGTGACCCAGCTCATTGCCTCCGTCTCCGCAATCGACGGCAACAATGGCGGCTAGGGATGTAAGCGGGCGGGTTGCGGGCTGTCCGCGCCGCGTCCGCACCAGCCGCCAGATGATTTGCGGGCGCATGCGGCAGCCCGCGCCTGACCGCAAGTGTTTTGCGGGCTTCGCGGCATCCCGCAAAGCAGCCGCTTGCGCATATGCAGACGTGCGAGAGCAGCGGAGGGTGACTACGAGTCGATGTGTGTTCGTGCAACAGAGTTCAGTTTTGCACCCGTCCGCCCAAAACGCAGCGCAGAAAAACAGAGTTAAAAGATCTCAACGTTGCCGCAATAAAGAATTGAAGGATCTCAAACAGAAAAAGATGCACAAGAAACGAATGCGACAGGGTTGCTCTTCCTAGCCATTTCGTCGAACAGCTACTAAGCCTGAGGCAAGTGTGTGTGTCGCACAGCAAGTTCGTGCCGCGGAAAGTCCGGGAGGCCCTCCCGCTCATAAACTCGACATCGAGGACGACGCCGCGCACGCCGAGGTGCGTGCAGGAGAGCAAGCCGACGAGCATCTCCGTGCAGGCTGCGCATGCGACCGTAGAGGCTCGAGTGCGTCCAAAGACATGCAGTGAGCTCGAGCGCGACGGCGGCAGCCCTGCCTGCCTAGTTCGGACGCGCGGCTCCGATTGGCCTTCCGCCATGGCTCTGGCGCGAGGAGGCGCGCGGCGCCCACGGCTGTGTCGCCGCCATGGGAGAGCAGCGCTATTGCGGGCAATGCGGCGCCGCCGGGACCCGCGGGATCGCCGCCACAACCCGCTTTGGCAAAGCGGGCAGAGTTGCGAGCGTTAACTGGGCTCGCGGCGCGGGTCGGCCCGGCGGCTTTGCGGGCAAGCCCGCGCCGCTTACATCCCTAATGGCGGCAGGCGCCACGCGGCCGGGAGGAAGCTCGTGTACGCCACGCTCCTCATTGCCGGAAGCGTCGCGCTGGTTTCGCTGCTCCTCGTGGCGTCACGGCCCCAGGAACATCCTGTGCCGCAGCACCCCGGCGAAGACGTTCCTCAGCTCCATCTCCCGCGCGTTGGACTCGTTGAACACCTGGCAGAGCACGAACGCATTGAAGATCATGGTATTGTTGACCTTCTCGCCGATTCCGAAGACGCTACACTACCCTGTCTGCGTCTCGGATGAGCCTTCAATGACCTGAACAGCTGAACTTACGTCAGTGTGCCTGTGTCCCGTCAGCTGTGGGCAGTATATGTTGTTCCATGTTTCTGGCTTTGTTTGCTTGGGTCTCTCGTGCGTGTGAGGGCTGTGTGTTCGTCTCGTGATTTCGTAGAGGAAATAAAGAGTTTGTTTCAAGTCGAACAGTCCAGCGTACCACCCCTTTGCGTTAATCCAAATAAAGAGTTCGTCTCGTGTTGCTGCTTTTAATCCCTTTGTTGTATTTCTTTAGGATGCTCAAACAGTTCTCCTGTCTCTTCCAAATTATCGTACGTAAGGTGATCATGCCATGCAGCCTTGTACGTTGTGATGAAAACTAGCCGGAGCTTCGAACTTGTATTTTTGAAAGTAGGCTGCAAAAGGGAACATAGCAAAGGCAGAGCAAAGGGCACCCCAGAGCAAATACTAAGGGACCTCCTATACGTAGGGCGTCCTACAGGATTCAACTTGTAGGTCAGCTCAATAGCCCACTAAATTCGGCCTAATTAAGGCAACTTAGCCTATCAAATAACTGTCAACATTTTCAAACATCAGTTTCAACATTTTCGTAAGTCTATGTCAATATTTTCAAACAACTGAGTCAACATTTTCGCAAAAAATGTTGACATAGCACATCTAAAATGTTGACGCGGTGCAAAAAAATATTGACACAGTACATTTAAAATGTTGACAAAAATTTAAAAATTTAAAAAATTCAAAAAATATATCAATTGGATCTCATTTGGTAGAATTAATTGTAACAAACACGTAGGTTTAAACCGATTCGAAAACGGACTTATGGTTTAAGAGAAAAATACGTTTAAAGTTTGTAAATCGTTTCTTTTTTTCCCACCTCCCACCCGCTCCAATCAGAATGCGTCACTTGTCGCCCATCTGTGCTCTCCCTCTCAAACAGCAGCATGCGTGGCCGTTCGATGTCCGTTCGCACAAATCTCAAAGCATTCTATCAAAAAGATTTTGTAGGGCGGGCTACATATAGGATTGGCGAAATACTAATGGACCGTGGGCTTGGGCCGTTAGGCCCGTGAATTCCACCTCAGTCGCAGACACACTGACAAACAACAACAGCGAAGTATGCGTCGACAATCCGGCTCTCAGAAGAGTACATGCACATGGGCTTGCAGACCGGCGTAGATGAAAGGAGGGATGCCCGAATTTGTTAAGGCGTAGAAAAATGTTTATCCGTGAGAAGTTCTGTGGTTTTGTCTTTTTGTTGTGCTTTTTTTCGCTATATTGACGACAACATATTCAATATACTAGCCTTTCAACCCGTGCATCGCACGGGCTAGAAAATAATTTGAGGCGTATTTTTGGCTATTTTTTATTATTTTGAATTTAGCTTTTTATTGCACTCATAAGGGCATTATGGGTAATTTAAAAGAATGTGAAAGGTATTTTTGATAAACCTTTTTATAATGGCAGAGATGGGTAATTTGGATCATGTTAGATCTAAAGGCCACCATTTGTCTTACTTTAATATGTAAGGTCAAATGTTTTGCTTTTTTTTATGAGAGTTTATAGGACATTTCTTCCAATTAACGTGGATGCCTCAACTCATGGTTTCATCTTTTCTATCTTGAGCAATAATTCATGTAGTTTTGTTGCAATTTGAGATTGTTTCAATATATTGAAAAGTTCACATAATATTGCAAATAATTTAGGATACGGTGTTTTCATGATTTTGTTTTCACTAATCTAGGTAAACACTATAGTGGGTTGAGTAAATATTATTCAGAATACAATGGTATTTTATTTTTAACTCATGGTTGCATGTTATTTATATTTACGAAAGTTTCAAACTTCGTATGAATATTTTCGTGATATCACACAGCAAAATTTTTGTAACCAAATATATCATAAACCATGAAAATAATCGTGCATCGAAGTGAAACACAATCTGAATCCTCTGCCACAGAACCACATGCAGTGTTTGAACACCTCACACGAAACTAAACAAATAAAAGACAATTAGTTATCACTTACTACGTTATTATATCCACTTGCCACCAGTTAT
Organism: Eragrostis nindensis; assembly: GCA_012490785.1. Taxonomy (NCBI): domain Eukaryota; kingdom Viridiplantae; phylum Streptophyta; class Magnoliopsida; order Poales; family Poaceae; genus Eragrostis; species Eragrostis nindensis. The sequence goes on along the minus strand of JAAXCT010000061.1, from coordinate 1,563,368 downwards.
GATATTTTTATTCCGTATCTTGCTTCTTTCTTGATCAAACGGTCCATGTTGTCATACTTATGTACCTCACAAACACGGTAAAAGATTTCAAAATTTTTATTTCTCGTCTAAGTATGTAGAACTTTAGTTTTGAAGTCTTGTATGCCTTATAGATTATTTAATTGGTGCAACGGATGATTTAGCTGTTTTTTTTTAGATCACAGATGATTCAGCTGTTTTTTTAAGATCACGGATGATTAAGCTTTTCTGCTTCACTTAATTCACGACTTGTTGCAACGTTAAGCTACATGATTTTCTTAAAGAAATATTGTGTTATAGGCCATAAGAGAAATACTAAAAGTGCAAAGTTAGACAGACGTCCCGCGATGCATGAACAAAGTTCTGACTGCTTATAGGAGGGCGCTTTTGGTCTGCTTTGGCGTTGGGTTCCAAAATTTAATTATTGGTATGCTACAGTTTGAGGAAAAGAAGGGATGGGGAAATCAAGTATGATGCCCATCTATGCTACGCTATTGCCTGTCACTTTTATTTTTGGCCGATCACATGTCACGATATCTTAATGAAGTTTATGATGTTCCAATAAGGCTAACAATCAGGTAATAAACTTCAGGGTTAGAGAGAGAGAGAGAGAGAGAGAGAGATTACCTAGATTAGATATCAATCGTGTTGGAGAGGCAAACTACGCATGCTTGCACCTTCACGGTCCTCTAGAATAAAGTCTCGGGAGTTCGATCTGCATTGCTGCCATTGCCCATCATGCTACTGACCCGTTGCTTGCCGTGGAGCATCCCCCTAATTAATCTCCATAGCTCGCCTCCTAATCGCGCCATGGACGTTCGCTAGCTCCTCAGAAGACATGCGGCGCTTTGAGGTCTCAACAATGACGGCGCCGTGGCGGCATAGTTGTGAAAAAAATATTACGGGTAGAGTTGTGGCAGAGGTGGGTAATTTAAGTTACTTTAGATCCAATGGTTATGATTTATCGAAGGTCTAATTCAATGGCTAGATGTTTTGCTTTTTTCTCAGAATTTCTAGAATTTTTTTCCGATTAACGTGAGGGCTCCAAAAGGAGCCTCCGATCAGTAAATATAAGATTAGTGCAGTGTAATTAGCGTTCACACTTCACAAGTTCTGATTTTTTTTCCCTCGCAAAAAAAAAAGTTCTGACTTGAATATATAAAAACTACCAGCATCAACTTACATACGAGGCGTCGTGTTGCGCTAGAGGATGTTGACGATGAGAAATGTCACAAAATTAAAAGCGTAGTATTGTTGAATTGGTCAATTGGGACCTGTACGAGACATGGAGGGTGAAAGAAAATAGAAACACTTGTGTTCTTGTCACGTCTGACTATCTGAGGCGGATGCAGGTTGTCTATCAACAATCATGCATGGTGGTAAACGGACGGAGCGCGGGTCCCACCGTTGTGCCATGGAGGGCGTCCGCATAGTGCCTCTCGCCGCCTCGTCCTGCTTTCATATACCAAACGCGCCTCCCCACCCAGTGCGACGCTGCAAATTGCATCCACCAGCGTGGGACTTCTTCTTCGTCGGTCTTCACCCTCGATAGACTCCAGTGCGCCTCTTCCAGCACGTACCCCTCTGGAAGCCACCTCGCTTTGAACATGGTCCGGGGCTGGCGTGAAGCAGAAGAGGAAGCTGATAGCGGCGTGGCGCGAGATGGAATAATGAAGGGCGCTCTGCTCGGCCTCACCGTCGTCTCTGCGGCCGTCACCTTGGTCGTGAGCGAGCCACCCCACTGGCTCACAGGGACGCCTACTTGGTCGCCCTCTCGGGGACCTTCCTCGCCGGGGTGACCCAGGTCACCGCCTCCGTCTGCGCAGCCGACGGCAATGGCGGCAGGCGCCACGCCGCCGTGATGAGGAAGGTCGTGTGCGCCACACCGCTCGTCATTGCCGGCAGCCTCGCGCTGGCTTCGCTGCTCTGGTGAGTTGTGGTGCCCCCGCCGGCCATCGGCGTCCATGCCACATGTTTCGTGTCGTCGGCTGCATGGTCGAATAAGCAGCACGTCGTCGTGTCATCTTTAAATTCTCCGTGGGGGGTCTTTCTTTTTCTTTCGTGTCGTCGTGTGAGAGCTTTTGTGGTTGTGTCGTGGTTTCTTTCAAATGGACAAGAAACGAGCTGTTTGAACTCTGTATTGCTCTGTTTGGATGGTAATGAAATGAATCACATTCGTGTTTCTCTCCGCGACGCCACAAACATTTATCTTTTTTCTTAAAAAAGTTTCGCCTGCCTTTGTCAACAACGATAGTTGGGGGTGTTTGAGATTTTGCTGCGAATGTTTGAAAAGCAGGGGAAAACGAATTGGTCAAGCAAAACAGAGCAACAGCAGGGCACTAGTGGAATGAGTGACGAAGCCCATGACCGTTCAAACTTGAATGATAAAAAATAAATAAACAAATTGGAATGGAGTATGGAATCTATGGATGCACCATAAGATAGCTCTGATTATTGCAACTACTGTTTTTTATTTCACATTTTTTTCATATTTTCACTGCTGAATGATTGAGTTCCCTTGTTAATTTCGTTCACGGTTAATCACTTGCCGCTGAACTGGGATCTTTTCCCACGTCAGACAAGCTAAGACGAGCCTAAAAAATGTGGTTTCTCTCGATCAGCAAAGCAATATCAACGTCTTAACTAGAGAATAAGAGAAATGTGAGACCAATACAAAACTGCAGAAGCACACAGCCACCTATGAAATTCATGACCATAATTCTACGAGGAATAAACATGAACATATTTATTTCGTTTGCGAAGGAAAAATAAAACATGAACAGATTGAAGGACAAAAAATTGCCATCATGTTCAACGAATTTCTTTTTTTAAAAAAAACTGAAACAGTCAACGCATTTCATGTGCAATAAATTCTTAAGTACCCATGATTGCATAGACTAAACAAGACATGTCTAGGTTTTTCCGGTTGTATGTAAAGGCCTAAAAGCAGGGTAATTTTAGTGGGCTTTCACCCGATCGAAACAATTCTTTACAGGCCACATCGGAAAACGATTGGACCTGAATTTTACATTGGCCGTGGCCCGATTACCTGTCTTCCAAACAGGAGGGGACCTAATGGCTTAGCTTGATGATCGTTCTCATTTGTCGAAATGAAAGTCCGATACAGGTAGTAGTCCGATCGAAAATGCACGGCAAGCACAAAGCAGCCACGGCCCACTCATGCCTCGTTTCCAAACAGAAGGTAATCAGCAGATAACAAGATTACTTGCATGACGAGGCAAATAACAGAGGGAGAGTGAGAGGTGCGCACAACAAAAGACAAAGCTTGCATCAGATGCACGGTCCTGATAAAACAGCAGTTCCTTCGTATCCACTGTTATTGTGGTTGTGCATGCTGCCTCCCTCTCCCTTCCGCTCCTCGCCGGCCGTACGTATCAGCTCGTAATTAACCAGCTTCCTTAGTTCCGCTAAACAAATCCTGCAGCTGTGAGCTGCCTGCACTCGTATCGTGTTAGTACATTACATCCAACAAATCCAACAAGGGGAAATAAAGCAAGAAGAAAGATCCTGTTTTGAGAATGACGGAGGATCGAGGAGTGCTTGTGAGCTGCATGCACGAACCTCAAGCTATCGCGTCGATGATGTTGAAGACGAGCACGGGGTCGGAGCCGCTGAGGCCGACGGCGACGACGAGCGGCAGGAACGCGGCGCAGAGGATGCCGCGGCCGGCGGTCCGGCGGAGGGGCGCGTCGGCGGCCACCCACAGCGCCGCCCACATGGCGCCCAGCCCGCCGAAGACGGCCCACACCGCGAGCGCGCGGTGGGCGGCCGGCGCCCCGGCGGCGACGGTGGCGCGCACGGCCGTGACGCACGTCGCGAAGCCGACGGCGAGCAGCGCCGACGCGACGTCCTCGCGGGCGGCGCGCAGGAGCCGGGCCGCCGCGGCGGTGGTGCTGCTGCCCACTGGGCCTTGGACGCGATGGTCCATGTCAATGGTGGGTGGCGAATAAACAACGAGAAGCGAGCCGTCTCGCAGCTAGCTATAGCCTCGCTTGATTGGGAAGGTGGCGATCGAGAAGCGAAGGAGGAAGCTAGCTACTCCTGCACCAGTGATCGATCTCCGGGGTTGGTCGCGTTTGTACTCGCAGGCCCGTCGCGACATTTAAGAAGGACGCGTCAGCAGCAAGCTAGCTGGGCATGGTTGCGAGGTGGCAGGGGCGGCGAGTGCGGGTCAGGGGCCGGTCTGCCTGCAAGAAAGACTAAGGAGGAGGATCGATGGTGGTGCGCCGCTGGCCACTACCTTACACAACAATTTGAGTGGGGGTTGGATCGTGGCCTTCGTGGGCGCGGCTCTGTCAGTCCGTCCTCGCGTCAATCTTCTAACTGTTCTTCTCGTCGTCTTCCAGTTTCATGGCGCCAACAGTAGTGTGGTGTGGTGTGGGGGTAGTAGTGTTACGATTGTTTAGGCCCCGTTTGGAACAAAGTAATGAAAAACAGAAGTACAGGAAAAAACGTAGGAATAGAGAAAACACAGAAATGAAGAAATTGATAAAACCGCAGGAATCCGAAACATAGGAATATAGAACTTGAGGTGTTTGGGATGCAGGAATAAAAAACACAGGAACAAATGCATTAGAACTAAATAAAATTATTAACCTCTTGCCATCTTTAAGTACTCATCTTTTTTTTTCGAGAATCTTTAAGTACTCATCACTTCCCTAGGTAACCCGTTCCTGTGTTTTTGGTTGTGATGTTATCTCTTTCCTCAACCATTCATCATAATTTTGAGTTTCTTTTTCATACCGACTAATTTCGATCGTTAACCGATTCTTAAATCCCCAACATGTTTACTGCCGCCGTAGTTAGCAACCCACTAACACCAAGAATTTTTCATGAGGCGATGACAACAATATAATATGCACATGCACGAACGCTATCAGCAAGTCGCACAACCTAATCTTGTTGCAGTTAGGCGAAGCATAGGAACGATGGACTGCGGCTCCGGCAGCTAAACGTGGTTAGCCTCGCCTTCATCCGGAGGAAAATTTCCAATAGCTTTGAGTGGAGGTTTTGTTTCCTCCATTTTGTGTAGGAAAGCAAGCCTTTCCAGAGGAAAGGAAAGCTCCATTCCTCCGTTCCAAACACCATGTGATGTCAGCAAAACATAGGAACCGGATTCCTTTGAAATTCCTCCAAAAATCCTCAAATCCAAACTGCCCCTTAATGCGTGGTGTAGTACTGTAGTAGATTTCAATTAAACGCAAGAGAACAAAGTGATTTAGCACAAGAAGGAAGTTTCATTCGTTGTGGCAAAGAAATTGAACACCGAGTCCTGGGATTTACTGAACGTAGGCTAGCTTGGGATGATGGGATTGATCAAGCAGAGACAGACTCACGCCATGCATATGATTTCAAGCAGAGAGATAGACTCACGCGATGGTTTGCATCGATCAAATCGGCCCCGCCCTTGCTGCACGGCGGCGCACCGATGCATAAATTCATCACGAGGCAAGATCGAAGATCCTCTGGAGTACTCTGTCCCGCTTTTCAGAGCACTAACGCTAGCGCGGCCTCACCGACGTCACCGTGCAGGCCGGTACTAGTACTACGGCACGATCGATCCCCATGGCAACAGCACAGATGCTGCCCAGGGCTGGGCGGGCAACGTACTGTTCGTTCCATTCCGCAAGCAGCATTCATTTCACGGCGACGAGAGGACGGACTCGCGCGACGACGGCGCGGTGGCCGGACCAGACCAGCAGCGGATAATGATGCCGGGGTTGCAAGCATGCAGGACTAGCTGCGACCCCCTAGCTTGCATCTATCTGCAGGCGGAAGGACCCACCCACCCACCCGTCCTCCCCCAGTCGCAGTGGAGTACGAGTCAACGGTCCACTGTCAGTACGTACGTTCCATGCCCTGCCATGTCTTTTAGTATGTGGTCAGTGAGTGGTGTGCATGCATCGGTGTTCATCCACCAAGTAAATATCGATCCTTTGAGTTACCAGTATGAGATTGCAGTCTTCATCTAAACAAAAAAAGAAAAAAGGAGATTGCAGTCTTCTTTTGTGATCGTGCAGCTGATGTTTGAGCTATACTTTATCCGCGTTGTTTTAGTGATGTCGTCTCCTCCACACCGCGGGCAGGGGGCCAACTTACCTGCATGGACGCCGCGGACGAGACCACTTGCGCGGTTGCTGTTCGCGTCCATATAGGTTGCTGTTCGTGTATACTTTTATTTTCGTTGAAATTAACGCGAGCGTGCAATGTGCATGATCGTGTCGTTTAGACGGGACCTCTAGCACGTGGTTAACTGGTTATTTTTATTGCGAGTGGCTTTGTAAAATACTTTTTTTTGAGACTCTGTAAAATACTATTTGAGTGCTTACAAAACTCTGCTACTATGCTTCAGGGCATTCTAGCCGTTAGACTGGGCCGTTTGTAGGCCGAAAAGAAGGGCCCGCGTCTTGTTTTTGGGAGAGAGAGCACAGCCCGCGCCACCTTGACCGTTCTCGATCGCTCTCCAGTGCCCACACCTCCACCCTTTTCGCCGCTGCCTCGTGCCACCAGACCACGACGCCCAGCCAGCCTCGCGTACGTGCACGTTTGTCAACTGCATGCGACGACACGTACGGTTTCCGCCGGCATGTTGTCGGACTGCAGTGGCGGCGGCTCGTCGAAGAAAGTGGTGCTCTCGTCCTCGAGGTCCAGCGCTACAACCTTGTCGGTGAGCCAGTAGATCGATGCATCGACGCTCACGACGGCAGGAGCGGTTACAGCTCAAGCCCGGGGTGCGCAACGGCACCCCACGCCACGATATGAGTCCCCAAGTGTAACATCCCAAATTTCAAATCAAAAATAAATTGGAATAAAAACCACTCAAAATTTAAATTTTTGTCTACATCTTATCTTGCCATGAATTTTTAAAATAAAGTTCACTAAAATAAGTTGAACTTAGTAGAATATGAAATTTTTAATATATAAAATTTGTGCTCAAGTGTTTGCTTTCATTTAAAGGCCACTAAAAATTTGAACTTTCGAATTTACAACAAATTAAAATGACTATATGTTGAACCTTAGAAAATTCTCCTCGAAATCAAAATCTTGAATTTAAATATGCATAAATATCACCATACGCATTTTTTGGATTTAAAGGTTTTATTTGGAATTCCATTCAAATTTGAATTCCATTCAAATTTGAAGCTCCCCAAAAGTCCCAGAATAAGATAAACCAATTTCTCTTTCTCTTTTTCCTCTGGGCCGAATTCCCTTTTTCTGGCCCAGCCGCTTCTCTCTTCTTCTCCTCAGCCAGCCCAAGCCCACTTCTCCTTTTTCTTTTTCTCCCCATTTCTTCCTCTTCCCGCCGTGGGCCGTGTTTCCCTTTCCTTCGCACCGGCCCAGCCCGCACCGCTTTCTCTCTCTCCCTCTATTTCCACGCAGCGGGCCGCGCCCCCTTTCCTCTTCCCCTGGCCGCTACGGCCCAGCCCGGCCCACTCCTGCGCCACCGTCATCTCCTACCTCCAGCTCAGCCGCCACCGCGGCTTCTCTCTCGCCGTCGCCCTTATCTCTCCTCCTCTCTCTCTCTCTCCCCGGTCGCTCTCTTCCGTCCTGTAGCCATGCGCGCGCGACGTCAGCACTTGTACGGGGCGGCGCCGCAAAGCTTGACTTTGCGCGGACCTGAGAGGATAAGGCCGTCGCCATTGTTGACCTCAACAGGAGGTCGCCGCCGTCGTCTGGCCGGATAAGACCGCCTACAACCTTAGCCTCGAAGTTTCTGCCCCCTCCTCCGCCTATTTAAGCCACTCCTCTCTCCCTCCGCGTCGCTCTCTCTCCGGAAACCTTAACCCTAAGCCGCGCGCCGCCGTCGCCATTGGCACCGAGTAGGAGCTCGACGCCGGCCGCCCTCCCGGCCTCGTCTGGATCGCCACGTGTGCGCATCAGCACCGCCACGTCGCCGCACACCTCCCCGACCCACATAAACCCGTCGAGCTGCTCTCCTCCCTCCTTCCCGTCGAGCACCGCCGCTGCGCTCAGCGCCTCATCGTCGCCAGCCTTTCCTGTCCCTCCACTGCTTCGCGCGGCCGCCCAGGTGAGCTCCCCACTCCCTCCTCTCACTCCCGGTCTAGATCTCGTCGAGGATGAGCCATCGGAGCGCCGCCTCGGCCTTCTCCGGCGATCCTCCGCCGCCCCCCGCGCCGCCAGTCGCCGTCGGCCGCCGACCACCGCCTCCAGCCGCCCTCAGCCGCCCATCTCGCGATCAACGGTCCAGATCACATACCCTTTCAGGGTATGTAACCGGCCCACCGTGGACCGGTGGACCACGGCCCCCTGCCGGTCCACGACCTTCGTGGACCCAGTCCACCACTTTTCCAATACAAAAATAATTCCGAAATTCCAAGAAATTCCCGGGCCCTGTACATTTTACAGATAAGCCCCTGACCTTTATGATAATTCTGTTTAAGTCCCTGCCTTTTTACACTTACACCCCCATACTTTTCCATATTTACCTTTTAGTCCCTACCTTTTTACACCAAGGTCCCTAAACTTTGCCATAATTAAATATAGGTCCCTAGAACTTTTCTGTTTTTACAGATAAGTTCCTAGAAACTTTGCTGTAATTGCAAACAAGCCCCTAGAATCTTTAAACGCCCATATCTTTTCCATCCTAGCTCCGTTTTGAGCGATTCTTGCGCTCACGCGTTCGTAGAAATGCAAAGTACCTTATAGTACTGTCCCTCCACACTAGATCTACCAATCGCCAATGCTCCTCTTCCCGAATGCTAAGCCAAATCGATCAAACTTATCAATCCTCTTTATCTCAATGCTAACTTAGTTAAACCACATTCCTTCTAGTGTTATCACCGACATCCATCCAGTTTATTGATTTATCGACCTCATTTATTTGGTGTCTTTTATTCGGAATTTTACTGATAATCCATTCATTGTTATTTGAGGTTATTCTCCTGTCATTTATTTATTACTTTGTAAGTGCATGTCATGACTGTATCATGTAGCTAATCTTGCACCATCATGCAATCCACCTTATGCATTTGCGCATCCTCTTTTCGAGCCACATCATGTTCTATAATAGAAATAACTTAGAGTTTATATAATAGATATGCACGCAATCACCATCAATGAAGCATGTGCATCTCATCATCCTCACTCTAAGTTTTCAGTAAATAAAGCTTCATGCCGAACCCTGCACCACGCTTCTTTTAAGAGAACTTAGATAATTAATAGTTTGTCTAGGTGAATATGCCCTTATAAGGCCATGAATATAACCTATAATAAATAATCTTTCATAAATAAATATGCATTGCATAAACATAGCCATTCTTCTTGGAGTTTTATCGATTCTTATTGGAGTTAATTGGATCTTATTTGGCTCTTTTCGTCCTTTATTTCCTTTGCGGTAGTTTATTTATACGTAATGTTTCTATGCGCTAGCTTACACGAAATTCGAAGAAGAGCCAGAAGAATTCAAGGAAGATCCAATCCTCAAGAATGAGCCGAAGAATCCAAGCCCAAGGACGAGTCGGAAGATACAAGTTTCGGGAAAGGATTTGAAGACATCAACTTCGATGGAAGAGCTTGAAGATCCAGAATTGAAAGATTATGATAGCGTTCTTCAGGCAAGCTCTACTTCTCCTTGATCATGATTGAACCTACTGTTTTCGCAATGCACCTATATGGCCTGTTCTCGTACTATGCATTACTTGCTATTTTACTGATTGTGTAGTTACGATCCTATTTGCTTACCGTTATCAATGCCATTATTTCGGCAATAATACATGAATCCTTGTTTACCCTTGTTTACCTGTCACCTTGATAACCTTAGGATAGTTCCATCATTTCTATGATGGCACGCTCACCTTGCTACTAGATTGCTTAGGACCCCTCGCAATGTTTCTACATTGCCACACCTTACTCATATATATGCTTTACAACTGTGTTAAATGAGTTTGGTGGTGTGCGTGATATTTGGGGTTGGGAGTAGCACAACTGTGTTAAGTATTGATGGAGACAGTGATGGGATGGTTGGATTGCGGGCAAGGCCATTAGTAAGTGATTGATGGCGTGATAGATTGTGTGATAGTCTCCTAGTGCGGGAGACATGGTGCTTGCCCGGCCACATAAGGACCGGTTCATTCAACCTTTAACAAGATGATTCTCGTACAACCACGGAACCTGTATGGGAAGGACTTACCCTACCTGCTTGGTGCCTACCACTTTGATCCACCTGGAGGGCAGTAGCGCAAACGAGCAACCACGAGAAGACTCCGGAGTTTGTATTGCTTAGGAGCTCCGGTCCGAGATCCCCACATTAAATGTGCTGTGGTTCCGCATGAAGACTATTGTAGTCTCATGAAAAGCCCCTGGGTTGGTTCGTAGGTGGCATTGTGTGTGGTACTCGGAGAAGATGGGATAGGCGTTACGTATCCTCTAGCTAAGGGTGCGTAGCCCGTGGGAAAAGATGTACAACCTCTGCAGAGTGTAAAATTCATCCGGATGGATGTTGTCACGGCATATGACACATCTATGTTGAGCTCGATATGATTAGCCACATTCATGATTCCTTGAAGTGTGAGTGAGCAGTAGTCTGCTCGTGTTTTGGAAGTGATGGCATGAATGCCGGGTCGGTATGACCATAGAGGTCAGAAGGCCCAACTAAAACTTGGGAACTGGCGGGAATGCCTCATACTCCCCCAGGACCAACCAACTAAAATATTGACAGTACTTCTCTGTTTTATCTAAGAATTCCTTCACATGCTTTAGTGAACCTTGCATAAAAGTTGCTTGCTGCAAATGAACCATACCGCCTATTCCTTGCTAAGACCAAATATGCATGTATATATTTACCCTTGCGTAGTGTAGAGCTTGCTGAGTACCTTATGTACTCACGTGTTTGCAATTGTTGGTTTAGTAGGAGAAGACTTCGTAGAGAACGACGACGATTGGGTTTTCGGTTCTGCTTCTCAAGTTTGCTTGTGGCGTTGGGCCATGGTTTCCGCTGTCTGCTTCACCGTTAGTCGGTCGGATGGACTTGGATGGTTTTGAATCCTTGTCGTACCGTCACTAAAGGTCTTATATCAGGTATCTTACTTATTTACCTATTCGAAGTATGCTTTTGATTATCATATCTGTGTTCTTGTGCGTATCAGCTACTGATCCAGGGACTGATACAGGATGCACAGTAGATTCCAGAAATGGGGTCTGACACCAAGCAAGGGTCAGCACCTGCACCGCGGCGAACACCTCGACAGTGCTTGCAGACGAGGCGGCCGGAACCGCCGCCGGGAGCTCGTCAGGAGACGCCGCTGCCAGTCCTTGTTTTGGCCCGAGAGTAGCCTAGAGGTCGATCGATGAGGCACCACATGCGGCCGGGTCCTGCGACAACATTCACAGCGGGGAGACGTCCCACAGTGCTGCCGTCGTCGTCGATGGATGCACCCTGCAGGTTGTCTTGGGGGGCGGCGCCTTTTCTTGAGCTCCACGCTCCGGCGCCCCGTCGCCTTCTCCTGCCCTCCTACAACGTTCAGTGCGCGCCTGCCGCCTGCGCCTGTCCTAACCTTCTCCATCTTCTGATGCAGGCCCATCGTGCGGAGCTCGCCCTCGCTGTGGACGACTTCCGTTGGTTACTTGGTTATGGAGCATTGCCTTTGCGTAGTCATGTCTTCCTCTATGATTCAGCTGGGTGCACGAGGCTGTGATCGGATGATTCCGGGCAGGGGCGACGAGCCAGAATTTGGACCGGGGGGGGGGGGGGGGGGGGGGGGGGGGGGGGGGCAAGCCGGTAATCGTCGGTGCCTCAAGAATTTTTTTTACATATGACATTTTTTACTGAAGATCTGGTATAATACCGGCATATATAAATAAGAAAAGTGAATTTTACATGTGCCTACTCGCTAATTGTTACCGCATCTTTTCCTAGTGAACGAGCCCTAATAGTTTGATCAGAGACTTAGATTACCCATGACATCACCAATAATTAACCATTTCCTTCCATAAAAAAATAATAAACCATTGCCTAATCGTTTTACCTAAACTCTAATTGTAATACAATTGGAGACTAGGAGCACCTTTTTTTCTTTGACACCGGAGATTAGGAGCACTAGTAGTATAGGACGCATACCTTCCAGGAGCTGGCAAATAGCTACCTCCGTGGCAGGTGATCACGGGTGTTGCGCCGTTGTGCGACTCGACGGGCAGATGTAGAGTGGACTGCGGCGGCGCGGAAGACGAGTGGAATAGAAATAGATCAATCGTGAATTCGTGATGCGGAGACATTGGAACATAGCATTGGTATTTGGCAACAGGTTCCCTTGGGCCAAATGGGTTTGAAGCTTAAAGCATCGAGGGCCTGCCATGCTTAATCGTGTAGTTAGTTCACAAACCCAGGGGGATTATACAGAGGGAACCCGAACGTTGGGGGGGGGGGGGGGGGGGGGGGGGGGGTGGGGTGGGGGCAGGACCCTGCTCGCCCCCCTGGCTCCGCCACTGATTCCGGGGACACAGCACAGAAGTGCGGGGTGAGCGGCGACACTTTGGTGGGAGCACGATAATCTAACCAGCAAGTTGATGGCCTCTTTCGAACGGGCTACTCGCAAATAGACCTCTCCCTGGCAGCTTTGTTGTTTTAAGACCAGCCCTTGAGCAAATCTAACTCAAATAGGACTCCTTTTTCCTTCCACCTAGGAACCCTTTTATGTCTGATGACGTGGCAGCACATTTTTAAAGCTCGGATTTCGGAGGGTCGTATATGTAGTGTCGTATCGCCTCTATCTGGACGAGCCACGTGCTGCGCCATTTCGGCTCGAGCACCTCTCCTCCCCTGGCCATGGCGGCGGTTCCGGAGCATGCGGTGATCGTCGCCGACAGCGAGGTAGTTCGTCCCCTCACTTGCCCTCCCCGCCTCTGTCTCTCCCCGGACTCCTCTGCTCTTCCCTCTCCTCTGCACTACTCCTCCTAACTGATGTCATTGGCATGAAACCCCATGGCAGTAGAGCCCGGCGGCGTGGTGGCCGTCCTTATTCGACTCGTATATGACCTCATCGTGCACAAAATACTAGTTTCCCGCCAAAGTAATAGTGTCCTAGGTAGTCCAGCTATATTTCGAGTGTGATATACTGAAATGGCAAGTGTAGAACGTGTTGCAGCAGAGTGTAATGTAGATATAAGAGTATGTCGTGTTCCGTAGGAATGTATATGCATGGTAAGGAACCAGGAATCCATGTTTCTTATAAGTGTAATATAATTTCAGAAAGAGTGTGTACATACGAGCATAGGTCGTGTTGCATAGGAGTGTAACATACATATTAGAGCATGTCGTAAGTCATATGTGTGTATATTATAATGAACCAGAGTTCCATGTATGTTCTAAGTGCAGGAAGAAGCCACCCACGGGTTTATACAGGATTTTTCTGACTATCAAAGAAGTAGTGACTAATGGGGCAATTGAAGAGGTTGTGAAGACATCACACGAGTGGCTGTGCGATGATCTGTGTACTTTTGAGGACTTGTGCCAAGAGGATAACATTGGAACCAAGTCAAAAAGCTGAGATTTGAGCAATGTTTAAGGAAACGGGAGAACTGGAGATGCTATGCAGCATCGGAAGCCTTCCATTGTTATTTTGAGTCATAATTTTGAGGAGCTACAAGATGAGATTGCCGAGAAGGTACGATTGAAGGAGACCCAAAGAGGTGAGATTTTTGCACTTGTGAAGGACAATGAGGAGCCCGTCCAGGTACTTGACACCATGGACCTACACAGTTTTTTAAAAGCATCACTCTGACATGAAAGAAGTGCCCTTGTGCCTTAACATTGTTGAGGAAGTGAGGGCAAAGAAGAAGGCAACAACCGGCTAAATGTAAGATATGAGTTTTGTTCATTAACATAAATGAGTGTGCGTATATTATTCTAACATTCATATTATGTTCCTAGATATATTTTGTTTTAATATGCAATATTGTGATAGAGAATAGTAAACGTAGTGAGACATTTAATATGGTAAGTTTGTTGTATACATTGTGAATTATTATATCAGCTATATGATACATGAAACCAGAGCATAGAAATTCAGATCCACGACAGTAAATCAAATTTAATGTTCTACTAGGTTGAGATATGAAAGTAACTGTTGAAGCTCTCAAATAGTCTATGTAGGACAACTTTTCTGAAAATATCTTTTGTGTCAAGAAACATCTTTAGAGGACAGTTTTCTATGATTTCCCATTACCATGCATATTAGTGTTCTCCTTTTAGGATAACGATTGTATAGGTTACAATTATAATTCAAAGACAAAATTTTGAAAAATAGAAAAAAGTAAAGGAAAAGTAAATTGTGCAAAAAGCTTGCGGGTGCTTCAATTTTGTAGGTTTCTGATTGTACCATGCTTTCTTACGTACTTTACATGTTCTACTAACTCGGTAACTATTTATTCATGATAAATTAGGAAAATTAAAAAAAAATAAGAAAGATAGTTCTAAAGTTTACACATATGCAAACCGAGCGTAGCCCAACTGGTTAGGTTCGTTGTGGTATGGTGGAACCAACCCACCAGGGCTCAAGTCCCAGACGTGACATAAGTATTGCATTTACAGTTAGTTATTCTTGTAGTCGGAGGCGACGTCCCCATTAACGGCGAGACGTCTGTGATGACTTCATGAATCTCAAGATCAAGCCATCTCGATCTGTCAAAGGCGCTCATAAAGGTAGAGTGTACGGCTGTACGCTCATATAGAGGTAGAGATGAGTACTCATGTTTGTTTGCGAGTGTCGTCCGTTACTTAGCAAAAAAAAAAAATTTACACTTTGTAGAATTATAGAACGTCAAAAAGAACTCTTTTGATGTTTGTTGTAATGTCTATATTCAAAACATGTTTTCTTCAGATTGTGTAATTAAAGTTTATAGCTCTAAGTAAGGTCACTTGGTGAGAAGTTTCAGATGTAAGAGCGAGAAGTTGGAGTGTTTAATACTTTTTTCATTATTCAAAATTGTTTCGAAAGTGCGTCACCCACATTCGCTTGCACAAGCCAATAGAAAAGTGGAACCGGGAGAGAAGCTATATATGTCATCATGCAGGCGTAAGTCACATTGCAAAATTGTTACATATCTCAAGAATCAATGGTTGTTGAAGACAAGCTTTCCTTGTCACAGTTGGGGCCACTGAAAATTTCCTTCGACATATAACGGTTTAGAGTTAATAAAAAGAAATTATTATCCAAGTCACGTACTCCCTCTGTCTCTAAATAGGTGTCGCTGTCGACTTTTCGACATCACGTTTGATCACTCGTCTTATTCAAAAAATTTACGTAAACTTTATTTTTTTATATCTTGTTTTATCATAGAAGGTATTTTAATCGTGACATATTTATTTTAATATTTGTATAAATTTTTTGAATAAGACGAGTGATCAAACGTGATGTCGAAAAGTCAACAGCGACACCTATTCATGGACGGAGGGAGTATATAGCCAAGTGGTTTATTGACCCGGACGGCGTGCAGCTGGCGGAGGGCCACGGGCAACGTATATAAGCGTCCTCCACGGCGTCAGAGGGGCTGCTTCTGGTTTGGTTTGCTTTGCAACTCTTCCCATTTCGACATGAGGTCAGTGACAACTTCGATAGCATTCATCAGACATGACGCACACTTAACGATATAAGCAACCTTTAATTTGATATAGTTGTACAGCTGACATGAAAGCGATACAATTTCCGTGTAAGTTTTCTATTGCAAGAGAAACGGTCGGTAGCATGCAGCATATGAATCCATATATATACTATACTTCATATTTTATAGACGATGATGCCATAGATCATATTAGACGTACGGACGGGATCAGACGAGTATCTTTTGAATCTTGCTAACTTTAAAAAGTGAATAAAATCGTAGAAGATGCATCAGAATCGAACTGTGACTGTGTACAGAGTTGAGAATATACTACTGTTGGCGTCACGAATCACAGGACGAGAGGTCTACGCGACGTGAGAACTAGCTAGCTAAGATGTGGCCGTTGGGGATAGCATTTCCGTCCCGCCGCGGCCTGATCCAGCCATTGAGAAGTCTGAAGAGCCAAAGGTCGCCAATTAATCACCACCATTTCCTTTTTCTTTTTGTTTTGCGCGGGAATCACCACCATTTTCAGCATATGACGCCCCTCCTGCGAAGTCCCGAATTAAGCCTGCTATATGTACCACCTGCGGACCTGCCCCTCCCCCGGGTCGATCTATCTACCTCCAACTTCTCTTTTGCGATACTTTCTTGATTCCAAGAGACCATACCTGAGGCCTAGCTAACTGAGATCTTTGACGACGATAATGGTGCTGGGCCTGATGAGAGGTGCCTGGCTGGAAGAGGAGGCCCACACTGCCGGCACTTCGGTACGCAGTCGTCGTCATCATGGGAAATCCGTTCAGCAGTTGATGGCTTGATGCTGGGTGGTGTGATCGCCCTCTACGCTGCCTCTATGTGCATCGCCTTGGACGCGTGCGAGTCACCAACGGGGCTCCAAGGGAACGCGTACTACTACTTCTACTACCTTGTCCTCTCGGCGGCATTTTTCGCTGGGGTGGCGGAGTTCATTGGCGCCGTCTGGATGCTGAGCTTCAACGAGGACCCCCGCGTCGATGCTGCCGGGCTGAAGCTCGTGTGCGCTTCGGTCGTCACACTCGCCGTCACCGCCGTCGTCTCGGTGGCCACGCTCTTTTTAATTTGGTGACAGGTCAGGTGAAGCTTGTGCGCCGACCCAACACCGCGCGCCGTCGAGCTCGGCTAATCTAAGCTACCCTGATCAATAATGGGGTGAAATGGGTCGTTTCTACTAAAGTTTGTGTTTCTTTTTTCTCTTGTCATGTACAGTGTACAGTGAGTACTTGTGCTTCGTCTCATGTACTGATGACTACCTCTATATATTGAAGTGCGCTGTAAGACTGACTCCAACAACCAGATGCAAACCCAAATATGCATCTTATTTGACACTGTGCATCACTCTTTCTTTCTCCAACAGATGATGCAAACCATCAGGCATTCTGCCTTCGGAGGAGAGAGGCGATGTAAAGATAGATCACCTCTCTCCTCCGATGCATTCTCCTCCCGCACGGCCGCCGACCCCGCGCTGCCCTCCACCGCCTCTACGGCCACCGACGCCGCGCTGGCCTCCACCGCCTCCACTGTCGCCCGAGAAACGCAAGTCTTCGGAGCAGCCACTCCGGGGTCGACGCTCCCCGGCGCGACCACCCGACGAAGTTGCGCCTCCAGGCCCCGCCCGACGAACCACCAGCTGGCCGCGCACGGAAGCGCAGGAAGGCGGCATCTCGAGCGCCGGAGACAGGAGACAGTGGCTCAACTGCTTCCAGGGCTTCTTCTTCCTCAAATTCCTTCTCCCCCTTTTCAACCGCAAGCTCAAAAATCCCAAAATTCACAACACAGACGATGAAATCGGCGAAATTGATCATACAAATACCATCTAAACCTTCCAATGACTCCATTTTAATGGTCACGGGCATCAATCTGGGCAAAAATCGATCCAGGTGATAGATTTCCTAAAGGGCAGACATGGACGCGGTGGATGGGGAAGGTTGCGTGCGCACGGCGCGGCATGCCGAGGCGGGCATGCGCGCGGCGGCGGCGAAGCGGGCGTGCGTGCGGCGGGCCATGGAGGGCGGCGCGGCGGGCGAGGCGGCGCGCGGAGGCGGCGCGGTGGGCGTGAGCGCCGCGGCGGCATGCCGCAACGGGCGGACGCGCGCGCGGCGGCGCGGCGTGCGCGCGGCGGGCCATGGAGGGCGGCGCTGCTGCGAGGCGGGAGTGCGGCGACGCGGCGTGCTGGGGCGGCGGCGCGGAGGCGGCGCGGGGGCGGAGCGCGCGGCGTGGGAAGCGGCGTGCGCGAGGCGGTCCATGGAGGGCGGCGCGGCGGGCGACGCGGCGTGCCGGGGCGGGCGTTGCGCGGAGGAGGCGGCGCGGTGGGGCGTGAGCGCGGCGGCGGCATGCCGCAACGGGCGGGGCGCGCGTGCGGCGGCGCGGCGGCGGCGAGGCGGGCGTGCACGCGGCGAGTCCCTGGACGCATGCTCGACCTTTGGCTCTCCAGTTTGCGTCTTTGTTGTTGGAGTCATCGAAAAAACTGCCTCTTCTCTTTCCTGTGCACGAGAGGCAATGGTCGCTTTGCCTGTCCAGTTTGGCTCTTGTCTGTTGGAGTCAGCCTAATGGCTGCAAGCAATTTTTCTCTCTGAACAGTATACCAAGTAACAAAGGGGTGCTGTGATTGCGTAACAGCGTAATCCGAGCAATTACTCGAGTCGTATCCGAAAGGGAGAGAAAAACACACACGCCCGAATCATATCAAACGCGAATAACACGGGATAGTTGTATGCATGCTGCATTCAGTTCACGTTCGTGTTCGCGTTAATGCGCAGTTGCATTATTGCGATTTGCGCCTTGCAGCAATAGCCGCCCATCGTCATGAAGCGCCCCGGTTATCCCAGGAGCTAAAACACTTTATTATACCAGTCCCTGGATCAGTCGCTGGTACAATCAAGTCTTACAACAGATGATATTACAAGTCGCGACCTGGCAGGGGTCGATTAAGAAGCAACAAGAACACTAGTAGATAGGCAACAGTAAACACAAAGCTAAACCAGAAGATGACTTCTAGGTCATCAAACGGCATAGCGGAAGCAACTAAGCGGTAGACTAATGCCACAGGCAGCTCGGGTGCGGACGAGACCAAGCTTAATCGTCTTCCTCACCGTCGGCGTCGACGAAGTCTGGATCTTCCTCTGTAATCAGCAAGCAAGAATGAGTACAAAGGTACTCAGCAAGTCGCAACCCTTACCCTATCATCAATGGATAAAGGTATGCATTTGGCAGTAGCAAGGTAAAGGCCAACAGGTTTAACATTGCAATAAAGCAAGTTTTACACATGCAAGGGTTCAGTTTATAAAGCATTTTAGCAAAAGCATCAAATTAAGATATTAAAGGGTTGGTCAAGTTTTACGTTGCCGGACACCCCGTCCACGACAACCTTCGGCGGGAGGCCGGACCTATTCTCAAAAACAACTCACGCATCAAGGAGATAAGCACCCAACCCATGCTAGTTCTTGGACCGAACCAAAGCCATGTCCGTGACCGTGGACTCGGCTATTCGAATAGATTTTTAACACTCTGCAGAGGTTGTACGCTGTACCCACAATCTGAGTGCATCACAAGCCACCGCGCTCGTGGGTGTGAAGACTCACAAAGCCATTACCCATCACAGCATCGTCCCGACTAATCGCCATGGGAGTTATCCAGGGGTCTAGCCTCTGATCTAGGTCCTCGACCGGGTCGCACACGTCTGCATCACGTCCACCTGCTCCATGGGCTCCCATTGCATCTCCAGCCTCCAGGCGATTAACAGACTAGCTGGCGGGGTTTAGACTAAGCCGTGCCGCATACACGGTAGTGTGGTCGCACTGAATAAACGGCTAGGTAGGATGTCACAAGCAACTCGGTCCTTATACGAGCCAAGGCAATCATCTCCACATATATGAACCCACCACAGAGGCGGCATTCATCTCCCAAATCACTTGTCATAAGCACACCACAGAGGCGACGCTTAATCTTCCATAAATATCATCAGGATCACCTCAGCTCTAACCCAAGTTCATTCATTCATCTTTCTTAAGTTATCACCCAACCTTACTACTACCACACAACACCAATCACGGTTTTCACATTTGCAAAATCTAGATATAAGTAGAGCACTTAGTGATACACAGTCCTAAGCATTTCTATAACAAGGCAATCATCCATGCGTAAATAATATTCATACATGGATTTCCTAAGTTTCATAGGGAATAAATTAGGACAGGTAATATAAGGCTCAGTGGTCTTGGTCATACTACACAAAGGTTTTGCAAACATCAGGGCAATCATTTCATGCAATAAAACGGCTGCTACGGGTTGTGTTTATAAAACATAGGAGCAGTATGATCAAAGGTAAAACGGATTGTGACTTGCCTTCGTTGACGTCCTCGGGAAGCTCCTGCTCGAAGTCTCCGGCTCCTGGTTCCTGCTCCTCCTCCTCCCTGTACTCGTACTCTCCGTTAGCTAAACGTGCGACCGGCAAACAACAAACAAGCAAACAAACACAAATAAATACAAAAGAAATAGAGGATGTGCTCTACAAGAGATGAAACTGGTAGGAATGGATAGAGCTCGATTTTAGATGAATTTAGGAGGAAGAACGAGGTCAATCGGAGGTCGGACGGTGGAGATATGGAATTTACAGTACGGGTACTGGATTAATTCCGAAAATAAACTCGGGAGGGAAATATCAGCACGTGTACGTGCTGGGCTGCTGGTGGTGGCTTGGAGCAGAGAGAGATGGGGTGATTGAGCAAGCTTGTGAGGTGGCTGCAGGCACGGGCAAGCTCAATGGTCACTTGACCGAGGCAAAGTGGCTCCGGAGAGAGAGAGAGGGAAACAGCATGGGGGCGGGCTAATGCTCACCTGGACGGCGTCTCGGCGGGGCTGGGGTGAGGCGGAGTTCAGGGGCCCTTTTATAGGCGGTGGAGGAGCTCGCCAAGACTTGGCTCGCGATGACGACAACGGGATTGCTGTGCGCAGGTCGTCGCCACTGTTTGCGAGCAGTGGAGCCTGGCGCTGGGCGGTGTGGCGGCTAGCGCGCAGCGCGGCGTGGTGATGGGACGGCGCGTGCTGCACGGCGCAGAGTGAGGAGTGAAGGCGTGTGGTTTTGGAGTGACAGGACGCGAGCGAGCAGGCACATGGCCACTTGCGGCGTGGGCGGTGCGTCGCGTAGCTGCGTGCGCGAGCCAGAGCGACGGGACTAGAGCGAGCAGCGTAGTGAATGCTCTGCGGAGCACAAGGAAGGCTGCTGGATTGGAGCGGCAGGGTGGAGTGTTGCTTTAGAGTGATGGGATAGCGGGGCTGCCGGAGCGGAGTGAGACTTTGGGTTGATGGGATGGTTCATGCAGGCTTGAATAAAGGCACGGGTAGGCGAGATTAAAGGCGCGGACCGAGGTAGGTAAAGAAAACATGCGTGCTGTGCCAGTGCACGGGGTGGAAGAAGAGACAATGACGAGACGGCGGGGCCAATGGTGTGGCGTATGGATTTGGGCTGATGAGACAACGACGAGACGCGACGAGATAACACAAGCATAGTGTATAGTGTCGTCACGTGGTTTGAGGTGACGAGACGACTCAAGCATAGTGCATAGTGTTGGCACAAGGTTCAAGACGACGAGACGACTCAAGCATAGTGCATAGTGTCGTCAGGTCATTCGAGATAATTAATGTGACGAGATGACTCGTGCGGGGCCGAGCGATGTGCCAGCTTATGCGACGGAATAAATGACGGTCACTGGGTAGGTGAAGGTAAAAACGCGCTGGACGGCAATTTAGCGCGCGAGGATGGAGGAGGGAAAGAAATAGACCAGACCGGAAAATCCAGTTGGTGTGGTCCAGAACAAGAGAGGGATTTTTGAAAAGTTTTGAAAACTTTCGATTTAAGTTTCGATTTTTATTTAAGATTTTTAGGGTCGATTTTCAGGGCGTTACAAACCTACCCCCCTTAAGGGAATCTCGTCCTCGAGATTCAGGCTCACCTTCGAAAAGATGAGGGTACTCCTTCCTCAGAGCATCTTCTCGTTCCCAAGTAGCTTCTGCTTCTGTGTGCCGACTCCACTGAACACGGTATAGACGAGCTGTTGATCCTCTGGTCTGTCGGGTGGTTACATCCAAAATCTTAATCGGCACGTCCCGATATCGAAGGTCATCTTGCAGATCCAAAGTCTCCACAGCGACATGCTCTTCTGGTATTCTTAGACACTTCTTGAGCTGGGACACATGGAAAACATTATGCCCATCTGCCAACTCTGGTGGTAGCTCGATTCTGTAGGCCACTGTACCGATTTTCTTCAACACTCGGTAAGGTCCGATGTAGCGTGGTGCTAACTTGCCACGGACTTGGAAACGACGTGTACCTCTAATTGGGGAAACTTTAAGGTACACATGGTCTCCCACTTGGAAACTTAAATCCCTTCTTCGCTTGTCCGAATAACTCTTCTGACGAGACTGTGCTTCTTTCAATTTTTCTCTGATTTCTGCAACTTTTTCTTCTGCCTCCTTAATGATGGATGGTCCTGTAAGGGAACGTTCTCCAACTTCTGACCACATCAGAGGTGTTCTGCATTTTCTGCCATACAACACTTCAAAAGGTGACATCTTGAGGCTAGCTTGGTAACTGTTGTTGTATGAGAATTCTGCATAAGCTAGACTCTTCTCCCAGTCTTTGCCATAGGTCAATGCACAGGCTCTCAACATGTCTTCAAGAATTTGGTTGATCCTTTCTGTCTGACCATCTGTCTGAGGGTGATAAGCAGTGCTGAAATCCAACTTAGTTCCCAGAGCAGCGTGTAAGCTTTTCCAAAACCTAGAGGTAAATTGGGTACCTCTATCAGAGACAATTCTGCTCAGTACTCCATGTAGCTTTACTATGTTGTCAATGTACAACTGAGCTAACTTGTCTCCTCCATAGTTGGTTCGTACAGGAATAAAGTGAGCGACCTTGGTGAGTCGGTCCACTATTACCCATACAGAGTTATATCCCTTCTTTGTTTTAGGAAAACCAACTATGAAATCCATGCCGACTTCATCCCATTTCCACACAGGGATTGGTAAGGGCTGGAGTAATCCTGCAGGCTTCTGGTGTTCTGCCTTGACTCTCTGACAGACATCACACTCTGCAACAAACTTGGCTATATCTGCCTTCATTCCATTCCACCAGTACTTTTCCTTTAAATCAAGATACATCTTGGTAGATCCTGGGTGGATGGAATATGCTGAGTTGTGGGCTTCATTCATGATTATCTCTCGGAACTTCCCTTCCTGTGGTACACAGATTCTGTCCTTATACCATAGAGTTCCTTTATCATCTACTCTGAAGTTTCGGGCTTTGTTTTCTCCAGTGTGGTTACAGATCTTCATTAACTCTTGATCCTTGAGCTGGGCTTGTCTGATCTGTTCATCCAGTGTTGGTTGCACACTGAGAGTATTCACACAAGCTCGAGGCACTATCTCCAGATTAAGCTTCTTTATCTCGGTCAACAGGTGATCATTGTGGGTCATGAGGTAGTTGCAGTAGGCTTTTCTGCTTAAGGCATCTGCTACAACATTTGCTTTTCCGGGATGGTAGTGGATCTCCAAATCATAGTCCTTGATTAACTCTAACCATCTTCGTTATCTCAGATTCAGGTCTGGCTGAGTAAAGATGTACTTCAAACTCTTGTGATCCGTATAGATCTCACACTTATTTCCAATTAAGTAGTGCCTCCAAATCTTGAGGGCATGCACTACTGCTGCTAGCTCCAGATCATGAGTGGGATAATTCTGCTCATGAGTCTTCAATTGCCCTGATGCATAGACAACAACTTTACCATCTTGCATTAGGACACATCCTAAGCCTTGTCTTGATGCATCACAGTAGACGACAAAATCTCTATGAATATCAGGTAAGACCAACACTGGTGCTGTTGTCAATCTTCTCTTCAACTCTTGAAAGCTTCTTTCACAAGATTGGGTCCATTCAAACTTCTTATCTTTCCTGAGAAGTTCTGTCATGGGTCTGGCTATCTTGGAAAATCCTTCAATGAATCGGCGGTAATAACCCGCTAATCCAAGAAAGCTTCTGATCTCTGACACATTTGTCGGCTGAGGCCAATGAGTAACTGCTTCAACTTTCTCAGGGTCTACAGCAACTCCTTCTGCTGTCAGAATGTGGCCAAGGAAGGCAACTTTCTCAAGCCAAAATTCACATTTACTGAACTTGGCATACAACTTGTGGGTTCTGAGCTTTTCCAAAATTACTCTCAGATGTTGCTCGTGCTCTTCGGCACTCTTTGAATAGATCAGTATGTCGTCAATGAAGACAACGACAAACTTATCTAATTCCTCCATAAACACCTTGTTCATGAGGTTCATGAAGTATGCAGGGGCATTGGTTAGTCCAAAGGACATAACTGTAAACTCATACTGGCCATATCTGGATACAAAAGCTGTTTTTGGGATATCTGCTTCTCTGATCTTCAGCTGATAATACCCGGACCTTAAGTCGATCTTGGAGAAGTACTTAGCACCTTTTAACTGATCGAACAGGTCATCAATCCTGGGCAGAGGATACTTGTTCTTGATGGTCACTTCATTCAAGGATCTGTAGTCTACACACATCCTCATACTTCCATCCTTCTTCTTGACAAAGAGAACTGGTGCTCCCCAAGGGGAAGAGCTGGGTCTGATATATCCTTTTTCTTGCAGTTCTCTTAACTGTTCCTTGAGTTCTGCTAATTCTGCGGCTGCCATGCGGTAGGGTCGCTTGGCTATTGGGGCTGTTCCAGGGATAAGGTCAATGATGAACTTAATATCCCTATCTGGTGGCATTCCAGGTAACTCTTCAGGGAACACATCTGGATACTCATTCACCACTGGTACTTCTTCTACAGTCTTGGTTTCCATTGAAAACACCATAGGGTCAGGTTTACTTCCAAGGGCTTGGCAAACTACTCGGGTTCCTTCATGGTTGGTCACTGTAACTGTTCTGTCTGAACATGCTATGACACCATCATGCTTGGTTAACCAATCCATTCCGAGGATTAGATCTATCCCCTTGGATTTTAGTACCACTGGACTAGCTAGGAAGGCTACCCCACTTAGGGTGATTCTTATCCGCGAACAACCCAAGTGACACTTGATGTCAGCTCCGGGTGATCGGGTTATTAAGGGGGTTTTAAGCAGTACTGTAGGTACTTTATGTTTTTCCATAAAACTTGATGATATGAAAGAGTGCGATGCTCCAGAATCAAACAAAACTGTTGCAAGAACTGATTCAACAAGAAACTCACCAAGCACAACTCCGGGTGCGTCCTGAGCTTCCTGAGCATGGATGTGGTTGGCGCGGGCACGTCCGAAGGACTGCTGTGTCTTCGCTGGCTGGTTGGAGACTTGGTTGGTTCCACGGGTGGCTCCAGATATCCTTGGTCCATTCACAGTGTTGGACTGAATGGAAGCAGCTGGCTTGTTCTTGTGGGGACAGTTGGCAATGAAGTGGCTAAGGTCACCACAGTTGAAGCAAGCCTTGGGTTGGTTGGTCACTTGACCACTGCTGTACTGCTGAGTCTTGGAGTTGTTCTGACTCTTCTGAGGAAAGCTGGGCTGACGAGAGACATTGGACGGAGTCCTGAACTGCATTGGGGCTTGACTCTTCTGACCTTGGAAGTTAGAGTTCCTAGGCCTCTGGAATCTTTCCTGCTGGCGAACTTCATGAACTGCAAACTTGCGCTTCTTCTCCTTGGACATCTCTATCATCCTTTCTTCAGTCAGGATGGTCTGGTTCATCAGGGTGTTGAAGTCAGGATAGATGTGAGGAGTCATCTGGGTTCCTAACTCTCCAGATAAACCTTTCTTGAACTTATTCTGCTTCTTCTTGTCAGTTGAAACTTCCTCAAGAGCATAGCGAGAAAGTTCAATGAACTTGCGGATATACTGATTAACAGACATGCTTCCTTGCTTCAGCCTACGAAACTCATCTGCCTTGAGTTGCATGGTACCTTCTGGAACATGGTAGCGGCGGAATTCTTCCACAAATTCTTCCCAAGTGATGGTTGTGGAATCATCAGTGGCTTCACAGTAGTTCTCCCACCAGGCTAAGGCTGTCCCAGTGAGTTGATGGGATGCGAGGAGAACTCTGTCTCTACCTTCACAGTTGATAGCATCAAGCTTTCTCTGGATGTTCCTCAACCAGTCATCAGCTTCGAGCGGGTCCTCAGATCCTCCAAAGGTTGGTGGCTTAATTCTGACAAACTCAGCCATCTTACTCTGAAAACCATGCACTTGCTGCTGACGGCGTTGGTTGTTGTTGTTATTATTGTTCTGCACAAGTGCTTCCAACAGACGGGTTTGCTGTGCCATAACTTCCGCCAGGGTGGTGAGCGGAGGGTTAGGCAACTGTCCATGGTTGGAGTTCTCAGCTTGAACTTCTGCATCTTGGTTCACTTCTTCTTCCCTACGGTTGTTGGGCTGGCGCCGTTGGCGTTGCTGGATCCTGGCAGATCGCTTGGGCGGCATCTGTTTTGAGGATAAGGGGGAAAGAGCATAAGATGAGAGAAGAACCTAAGATCTTCTTTATGTTATCATTTAATTCTCTTTGTTATTATATTTTTCTTTTTATAAAAGGGCGCAAGGCACAAAGGCCTTGCTGGCACACACAACAAGCAATTCACACAAACAAGCAGCACTCACAGATTCAAAACAACAGAGGGTACAACACTAACGAAGAGCTACTCGCGGTTACACTGCGACTACAAGGGACAAACTAAGACTTCGGGGGTACAGTCTTCCACAGACACTTCCTTGAACTCGGACCGGTAGCTTCATCCCACGATGATTGGATCTTCATCTCAGTAGACACTCAGGGGTCCTGGGCATCCATGAGGTTGGAGGCATCTTCCAGGCCTCTAACTGGGGATTCTTCATCCGAAGCGGTGGGGAGGCGATCTTCATTCTCCCTTGGAAAAGGCTGGGTCAAAGGGAGGGGCTCTTCTTCTTCTTCGACTTCTTCTTTACCCTCAGCTTCAGAGGGCGGTGGTGCAGGAAGATCTTCTGCGTACTTCCTCTTGATGTTGCTTCCCGCAGAGCAGATAGGAGTCCCATCCAAAACGGAACGTTCTCCTACTCCGGGGATATGCAGAGTCCTGCAGTGGGCACGCCCAGTGAGATAGGCGGTGCCGACTAGCTTGTTGTACTCCCTCCGGTTTCGAAATAAAGGTCGTTTCGGACATGGGTTACATTACCAAGGCTTGATTAATTGAGGGGTAATTTTCCCCGGATACCCTTATTAAATAGCATGTTGGGTCCACTTTACTCACTGGCAGCTCCCATCCCAACTGGTTAGCAGCAGTAGAATCGAGGCACGGCGTCGCGGGTTCGAAGCCTCATGGCTCCTTTTTTTTGCTTCGCGTGGAGTTTTTGCATGGCACTGTTGCGCGGGATTTCGTTGGCGCGGTGGCGTTCGTGCGAGCAGCGAGCAGAGCGCGGCAGCAGCGGCGAGCAAGCAGCAGCCAGCAGGCGGAGCGCTGCGTGCGTGAGAACTAGCGAGTAGGCGGAGCGCTGCGTGCGAACTAGCCAGCATGCGGAGCGCTGCACGCGAGGCGTCGTCCATTGGGAAGTCGAGCCCGACGTAAAGGCCGCAGCATGGCAGCAGCACGCAGAAGTCAAAAGGATCAGCTCTCGGGAATAGACATGCGCGGGGCAAAACCGTCCGTTCTTATGCTAGACAATGTAGAACGACTTGTATTCTGAACATGGCAAAAACTGTAGGACGACCTTTATTTCGAAACCGGAGGGAGTAGCGGTCTTCTGCTGACTTCAAGGCTTCTGCGGCAGCAACAGCACGGCTTTCTGCTTCTGCTTCACGAGCTTTGGCTTCAGCTAGCTGAACACGTAGGGTCCTAACTCGTGTCTCAGCTTCTTCAGCTCGAGTGATGCACCTTCGCAGTCTGGCTGCGGTTCCGTCATACAGCTCATCCAAGGCGAGCAGATAACGGGTCATGGCAACCACTGTGGGGTCTCTTTCAGCCATTCTCAGGCCTTCAATTGTCCTCATCCTTGCAAGCCAAGTGGGGCGGTTTCTCTCCAGGGGAGGGAAAAACCTCATTGGCGAGCGACCGATAGGCCTCTCATACACCTGGCACAAGTACCGAAGGGCCTTGCGTGCCACAGCTTGGTAGGTGTCTGGGAATCGTGACCCAGTAGTAGTCACGTTCCAGGGCTTCATCTCGGGGTGGTCATCACTGGCTCCAATGTGAATGGTGACTTCACAGCGCTCAGTGCCAAACTCTTCATACTCTCTTCCGACATACTCGGCAGGCTCCATAATGCCAAGTCTGACCATGGCATCACGTAGCACCTTTGGAAAGCCAGGGGTCTCCAAGCAGTAGTCGGTCACCCATCCATCTTCTTCCATCTGTAGAGGAGGGATTAAATAAGAGTCTTGCAAAAGAGGGGGAAAGAGCTAAGGAGTTTTCCAAAATAGTTTTTGCAAATAATTTTCACGTCCAAGCCTAAGGTCACGTCCTACAGCCAAGCACGCCTCTGATACCACCTGAAGCGCCCCGGTTATCCCAGGAGCTAAAACACTTTATTATACCAGTCCCTGGATCAGTCGCTGGTACAATCAAGTCTTACAACAGATGATATTACAAGTCGCGACCTGGCAGGGGTCGATTAAGAAGCAACAAGAACACTAGTAGATAGGCAACAGTAAACACAAAGCTAAACCAGAAGATGACTTCTAGGTCATCAAACGGCATAGCGGAAGCAACTAAGCGGTAGACTAATGCCACAGGCAGCTCGGGTGCGGACGAGACCAAGCTTAATCGTCTTCCTCACCGTCGGCGTCGACGAAGTCTGGATCTTCCTCTGTAATCAGCAAGCAAGAATGAGTACAAAGGTACTCAGCAAGTCGCAACCCTTACCCTATCATCAATGGATAAAGGTATGCATTTGGCAGTAGCAAGGTAAAGGCCAACAGGTTTAACATTGCAATAAAGCAAGTTTTACACATGCAAGGGTTCAGTTTATAAAGCATTTTAGCAAAAGCATCAAATTAAGATATTAAGGGGTTGGTCAAGTTTTACGTTGCCGGACACCCCGTCCACGACAACCTTCGGCGGGAGGCCGGACCTATTCTCAAAAACAACTCACACATCAAGGAGATAAGCACCCAACCTATGCTAGTTCTTGGACCGAACCAAAGCCATGTCCGTGACCGTGGACTCGGCTATTCGAATAGATTTTTAACACTCTGCAGAGGTTGTACGCTGTACCCACAATCTGAGTGCATCACAAGCCACCGCGCTCGTGGGTGTGAAGACTCACAAAGCCATTACCCATCACAGCATCGTCCCGACTAATCGCCATGGGAGTTATCCAGGGGTCTAGCCTCTGATCTAGGTCCTCGACCGGGTCGCACACGTCTGCACCACGTCACCTGCTCCATGGGCTCCCATTGCATCTCCAGCCTCCAGGTGATTAACAGACTAGCTGGCGGGGTTTAGACTAAGCCGTGCCGCATACACGGTAGTGTGGTCGCACTGAATAAACGGCTAGGTAGGATGTCACAAGCAACTCGGTCCTTATACGAGCCAAGGCAATCATCTCCACATATATGAACCCACCACAGAGGCGGCATTCATCTCCCAAATCACTTGTCATAAGCACACCACAGAGGCGACGCTTAATCTTCCATAAATATCATCAGGATCACCTCAGCTCTAACCCAAGTTCATTCATTCATCTTTCTTAAGTTATCACCCAACCTTACTACTACCACACAACACCAATCACGGTTTTCACATTTGCAAAATCTAGATATAAGTAGAGCACTTAGTGATACACAGTCCTAAGCATTTCTATAACAAGGCAATCATCCATGCGTAAATAATATTCATACATGGATTTCCTAAGTTTCATAGGGAATAAATTAGGACAGGTAATATAAGGCTCAGTGGTCTTGGTCATACTACACAAAGGTTTTGCAAACATCAGGGCAATCATTTCATGCAATAAAACGGCTGCTACGGGTTGTGTTTATAAAACATAGGAGCAGTATGATCAAAGGGAAAACGGATTGTGACTTGCCTTCGTTGACGTCCTCGGGAAGCTCCTGCTCGAAGTCTCCGGCTCCTGGTTCCTGCTCCTCCTCCTCCCCGTACTCGTACTCTCCGTTAGCTAAACGTGCGACCGGCAAACAACAAACAAGCAAACAAACACAAATAAATACAAAAGAAATAGAGGATGAGCTCTACAAGAGATGAAACTGGTAGGAATGGATAGAGCTCGATTTTAGATGAATTTAGGAGGAAGAACGAGGTCAATCGGAGGTCGGACGGTGGAGATACGGAATTTACAGTACGGGTACTGGATTAATTCCGAAAATAAACTCGGGAGGGAAATATCAGCACGTGTACGTGCTGGGCTGCTGGTGGTGGCTTGGAGCAGAGAGAGATGGGGTGATTGAGCAAGCTTGTGAGGTGGCTGCAGGCACGGGCAAGCTCAATGGTCACTTGACCGAGGCAAAGTGGCTCCGGAGAGAGAGAGAGGGAAACAGCATGGGGGCGGGCTAATGCTCACCTGGACGGCGTCTCGGCGGGGCTGGGGTGAGGCGGAGTTCAGGGGCCCTTTTATAGGCGGTGGAGGAGCTCGCCAAGACTTGGCTCGCGATGACGACAACGGGATTGCTGTGCGCAGGTCGTCGCCACTGTTTGCGAGCAGTGGAGCCTGGCGCTGGGCGGTGTGGCGGCTAGCGCGCAGCGCGGCGTGGTGATGGGACGGCGCGTGCTGCACGGCGCAGAGTGAGGAGTGAAGGCGTGTGGTTTTGGAGTGACAGGACGCGAGCGAGCAGGCACATGGCCACTTGCGGCGTGGGCAGTGCGTCGCGTAGCTGCGTGCGCGAGCCAGAGCGACGGGACTAGAGCGAGCAGCGTAGTGAATGCTCTGCGGAGCACAAGGAAGGCTGCTGGATTGGAGCGGTGTCACATCCCAAAATTTCAAATTTTGGTTTGTGAATAAATTTCACTAAATTTTAAAACTTTTTGGAATAGTTTAAAACTTTGCTTTATTAATTGAGTGTTATCGCTTTTATGTAGGCAAAGGAATTATTTTCTAAATAATATAAACTAATATAGGCTATATAAATTTATTTGTTGCATTCATGCTGGTTAGATGCATTAGGTATTTCTGTGTGTGAATAAATGAATTTCAAAACTCGATAGTGTTTCTATAGTTCGGATTAGTGATCGAATATCGATAAAAATCCTATTCCTAACATAGGCCTAATTTCGGCCAAGCTGTCACCTTATTCTTTTCTTCTATTTTCTTTTCCCCCACATCTTCAAAACAACCAAGCTATCTGCCTGCATCAAAAAGATGCAATTCAATATCTCTGTTTGTCCGTTATTTTACATCCTTGATTTCTTTCTATTTCCTCTCCTTTCAGCCACCAAGTATCGATGTCATTCCAGAGTTGTCAGCCACTCTTAATTTCTTTTCCTTCGATCGTGGCATGAAGCTTATGTATAACCAAGCCATTCTCTTTGCTGCTACTCTGCCGTTCTACTCTCTGTTCATTTCTAACCTTTGTTTGCAAGCAATCAAGCCACCTGCGAGCAGCTTGATTTCATTATTCAATCATTTCTAATTTCTTTATGTCTCTCCATCAGCTTGTACCCCACACGTTTCATTCCTTTGTTTATTTTCTATCCATCGTGACTTACTTGTAATCTACATACGTAGCTATATTGGAACCCAAGGTTGCAGCTTTCGACAACCTTTTCCCTTTCCTTTTGGCTCTCTCTCTGCCTTCTACATGCACCAATTCCTGCAACTCAGTATCTCGATCAGGCCTTACTTCTTTCTTTCTTACTCTTATTTGTATCTCAACTTCTAACTAAAACAGATAACACCAAGAAGACCCCAACATTCTTTGTGTTTCTTTTCTCTTTTTCTATCTTTGCATGCAAACTAGTTACAAATAAGTCACAGCAAACCACTGTTGTTATTTATTCCTTCTCCCCTTTTGCCTCACTCTGGTTGAAGACTAGCTACAGCCGTTGCAATTCAGTCTTAAGCTCCATCTATAGCTCACCTTGAGCCCCGCAAAAATAAACACATTTGCCTCTCTTTTGTGTCTTGTTTCATTCAGCCATGACCCATAAAATCCGTGTCTCCTCGTTATAACTTGACTAGTAGCGAGCCCTGCTCTATCTAGTTAAGAACACCACATCGCCCTGCAAATCCTAGCATGCACAAAATCTGCTTGCCATCGTATCGTGCAACACCAAGGGTTGCATCGTAGTTGCCGTACATCCCTATCTACCAAGAACATCGATGGTCAGATCCCTATCTCGTCTCCCCTATGGAAATCAGGTCTCCCTGATCATTTTTCTCTATCCCTCATGTCCATTAACACCGTCGTTCGACTCCCCACCGGTGTGCACATTTTCCTTTGCATCGTTGCTTTGGACAGCACAGTCTTGGGTAAGGAATCCTACAAATCCTTCATATATCTCCTGTTATCTCTTTTGTTCTTGTAGCGTGTTCTTGTTTACCTAGTTCCTCCTCACTTATCTTACACCTCCAACCAATCTGCTTATCCATTCCACAGACTCTTTACAAGTCATGCTACCTCGTGGCCTCTGTATTGGCATAACCATACAATGGTATTATATTATTTTAATTACCATATTTATGTCGATGCAATGGCAGGTGCACATGTCATCGTTACACAACATAATGTTGGGTGTTAAAATAATGCATATCATTTGTGTGTCATGTCTTATACCTAGTCAATCTTTTATATCTTTAATATAAATTTCTTTGATCCCTTGTCATTTTGATCTTCGTTGAGTGGAATCATTGTTTCTCTCATTATGCATTTATAAATTTGTACCTTGATCTATTCAACCATGATCTTCAGCTCCGTCTACGACTCTGTAGATCGAGTTGAGAGATTTTCTTGTTTTCTTTATTCCATTCCGCATCAATGTAAATTCAGGCTTGTGCATGTTCATTCTGACCCCATGAGTTGTGTTATTTCCTTTTATAACATCACCTCTCGCCATCTATACATTCATTCATGTCGACATGATGTCTCCCACATTCTACATCCAAGCTATGCTTCCATCCACATTCATTCCGCTTACCGTTTTCGCACGAAGAGGAAGAAAAACTGCATTTAACACTCGATTGATACACTTCCCTCCTCATTCTCGCGTTTTCTTTCAATGACACACCATCCCACTTTTTTTCTATAAACACCTGGGCTTTCCCCACGTCCTCCCTACCCTCTCAAACCCTCTCGGGCCGAATGCTAGGGCAGCCCGCCCTCCCCACACATCTCTCCTTTCGTTTCAATGCCGATTGGGCCGAAGCCCAGTTTTCCACGCCCCTCTCCTCTATGGGCCAAGCCCAAAACCTCTCCCAAACCCTAGACCACTCCCTCTATATATATTTGAGCCCCTCCCCACGTCCCACCTGCTCTCCCCCACGCCCACCTTCAACCCTCAAACCCTAACCGCGCCGCAAGGCTGCCGCCGCCTTCGCGTCCAGCCGCGCTGCCGCAGATTGGCATCCACGTTCCCGATGATCCACCCATCCAAATGCCGCCAAATTTTGCCCAGAGATGCGCCATGAAGTCCTCTACAACATATCAAAAGATCATGCCAAGATCTGACCTGAATCAACGGGGATCTGATTTGCAATGACCACTGCTACCTGTTCTGGATCCATCCAGCGCGCCTGATGGTAATTCTCTCCGTATTCCATCCAATCCCTTGCAAGTTTTGATGCATAATCAATTCCCAATTGTGTTCCAGCAAATCTACTACAACTTCCCCGAAGGATTCCCCAAGATACTGCAGGAATCAGCCAGGAACACCATGCCACCATCAGTTGTCACAGAACAACCTCGTTGAGATCCAACCATTCGATCTCATTTTCAGGTGATTCCGTGCCACAATCATCATGTGTTCGTTATGTTCCACAATGTTGCGCACGGTACTGTGGAAACCTTATCCTCAAACATGCATCACATCAACGGGAACACGCACATGTTCAGAGCACATACGTTTCTGTAATTCCTGTTTTAGTCCATGTAACTTTGAACTTGCATATCTTTTCAACCATAACTCCGTTTTAAGCGATTCTTGCGCTCACGCGATCGTAGGATCGAGCTCTAGCTTTTAGTACAGTTTTTGTAGCATTTTGATACTGTTTGGTGTACTGTTCCTTATTGTTTGTGCTATGTGTGCTTTGCATGTTACGGTTAAATAGAGAACGCGCCCGTTCGAGAGTTATCAAGACAAAGATCAAGACATGAAGACTCTGAGCAGCAACACTATGATTGAGGCAAGTGTCCTTGACCATTCTGAACCTATGTTTTTTTAAATGTGTCTTTTATAAACATGCATGCTTGTTTAATATTGAATCCTATGTGTCTACTTTACCTGTTCCATATCATTCCTTGTCACCCTAGCTTATGGTGGTTGCCTTTGGGTAGTTGTTGCTTAGCCTTGCTGTTGAGTCAATCACCTTATCATGTTAATCTTGACTAATGGTATACTTCAACTAAGTGTTAATCTGCTAATTTGTTTAGCAACATGGGAAGCTAGGGTCTGAGCAAGGGGATGGTTTGGATGGTTCTCGGTGAACATTTGGTTTGAGAATAGTTCTTGCTCGGATCAGCTAAGGACCGGTTCGTGGAACGTGTAACCATGACAACAGTGCCATCACAAGACTGATAATGGGTAGGCTAGCCAAATAATTAGGGTGTTCTTAATTTTGTACTCGCTATTGGGAGAGTGGGGAATGGATGCTTTGTGATCCTGGGAACCGCCTGGCATCAGAGGGGGCAGCTGGGGTGTTGGCTCTTGAGTCATGGTCCTGTGTGAACTGTGGGTTTCTGTGAACCAACACTTATGTACGGCTGTGGATCCTTAATGAGCGAGTTACATTGTTGGGAGCATTCTTTGTAAAGGCTAGTAGAGAAACCCCGGTCATCTACCTCGGAAGTGGAATGGCTCTACGGGAATCTCTATCTTGTGGGTAAAGTGGTGCCACCTCTGCAGAGTGTAAAACTTTCATGAAAGCCGTGCTCACGGTTA
This sequence comes from Eragrostis nindensis, assembly GCA_012490785.1. Taxonomy (NCBI): domain Eukaryota; kingdom Viridiplantae; phylum Streptophyta; class Magnoliopsida; order Poales; family Poaceae; genus Eragrostis; species Eragrostis nindensis. The sequence goes on along the minus strand of JAAXCT010000061.1, from coordinate 1,528,677 downwards.
CGAGCGGCATGGCCCTTTCGCACGATTAGTGGGTGTTGGTTGGTTGGGTGGTTTCTGGGTGAAACACATGAATCTTAGTGATCTTTTCCCTCACGGTCCTGTGTGAACCGTAGTCCTGTGTGGATGGTGTCCTTTGTGGACTTTTGTTTTATTTTACTTAATTTAATTGATGGGTAGTCTCAACACACCTAGTAATATAGGTTGCTTATAAAATGTGTCTTATGTTATAGTTGGCATTTATGCAAATGAACCATGTTGTAGCCTTTCTTCTTTTAAGCCTGCATGTCATATTTTCCCCCACTTGCGGAGTACGATATGTACTCACACTTGCTATTTCCACTACAATATCAAATGCTGCTCAGAGATTGAAGATTGCCAACTTTGGAGATGATGGTGAAGACTAAGCTTGTGGAGCCCCCGGTCGATTGCCTGTGGTGTTATGGAGTCTTCCGCTAGCGTTTGTATTCTTATAGTCCTTTGAGACATTTACTATAATGATATTCGATTTAATTATGACATTGGTTACTCTGCTTTGCTATACTTTGTCCTATATGTGTGAAACTTGATCCTGGGCACACATATAGATGAGCACTTGGTTTTGTTCTTAAAACCGGGTGTGACAAGCGGCAAGGTGGAGTGTTGCTTTAGAGTGATGGGATAGCGGGGCTGCCGGAGCGGAGTGAGACTTTGGGTTGATGGGATGGTACATGCAGGCTTGAATAAAGGCACGGGTAGGCGAGATTAAAAGGCGCGGACCGAGATAGGTAAAGAAAACATGCGTGCTGTGCCAGTGCACGGGGTGGAAGAAGAGACAATGACGAGACGGCGGGGCCAATGGTGTGGCGTATGGATTTGGGCTGATGAGACAACGACGAGACGCGACGAGATAACACAAGCATAGTGTATAGTGTCGTCACGTGGTTTGAGGTGACGAGACGACTCAAGCATAGTGCATAGTGTTGGCACAAGGTTCAAGACGACGAGACGACTCAAGCATAGTGCATAGTGTCGTCAGGTCATTCGAGATAATTAATGTGACGAGATGACTCGTGCGGGGCCGAGCGATGTGCCAGCTTATGCGACGGAATAAATGACGGTCACTGGGTAGGTGAAGGTAAAAACGCGCTGGACGGCAATTTAGCGCGCAAGGATGGAGAAGGGAAAGAAATAGACCAGACCGGAAAATCCAGTTGGTGTGGTCCAGAACAAGAGAGGGATTTTTGAAAAGTTTTGAAAACTTCCGATTTAAGTTTCGATTTTTATTTAAGATTTTTAGGGTCGATTTTCAAGGCGTTACACGTCACTACCCATGAACCGCTGCAAACAAAAAGGTACACGATAGCCTGGGCCTGATAACGGTTCAGATCAAGGGAAGCCATAACCGGGAACGGGTCAGACCATACTCTTTGGCCTACTATAAATTATGGTTTCTTTAAAATTAGCATAGCTTTGTTTGTGAACTCCCAGAGTGATTTTGGATAAGTCATTTGGCATCCTCTTTTCGATTTCTTTGCGTATTATACAGTCTAGGGAAATTGAGGATAGTCAGCTTTTCTTGCGAACCAGTTGTGCGACACATCTATCGAACAAATGTCCAACTCTATGATAGATTAGTTGCATGGCACCTGTCACTTGAATATTGATAGATATATGTTTCTTGGGGCATTATGTCTAGGTGGTCAGCGAGGTGTGACAGTCATCACATTGGCAAAGTCTGTGTGCTTAAGACACATACAGAAATTAAGAGCAACTCTGACAGTCTCACAATAATTCACTCCTAATAAAACGGTATTGGGAGGCTCCCAATAGCATCTTCAGGATATTAGGAGCAAGTGATTTTGCACTCTCCCAATAGCTGACTCCCAATAACTATGGGCTCCGCTTGTCATAGACTCACTTCAATTTCTTTGTATCTCTGTGCCACCATCCACATCCAGGGGTTTATATATGCATGGCTGAGCTACTTCGCCATCGGAGCCCACTTCCCAGTTTTTACATTAGTATGCTATATATATTTTTTAGATACAAGATTGTTTGAACTGCAATTTTCACCCCTTAAACGCATGCAATGTGTAACAAGATTTATGTATTTTCTAATAATGCAAATGCTGGGTTATTTATTTATAAACATTTGTATTGATATTTGAATATTTTTCATAAGTGGTAGTAGTTTTTATTTTTTTTCATTAATATGTCAACGTCTAAGCTTTGAAAGTGAAATGAATGCTACTATATCGCTGGGTAGTCCTCTCCTACAGTACCTCTTCCCCATGGGGTCATCATACTTTGTCAGCTTAAACTATAGTCTATACACTTCTTAATGAAAGCGATGTTGTTTCATGTTTGTCAATTTTCATGCAGTTTTATATGGATCGGAAACGGGTACTACGGGGCCATCCATACATAATATATTACCACTGAAAGTCTGCGCAACGATAGATTCGGTGTCTTAGATACCGTGATGGTAGGATAACATTCTTGAAAGAGCAAAACAGGGGAATATACCTGCGTGCGAAGTGTGTTAGTGTTACTGTCACGTAATCGGGCATAATGGGCAGCACGTACTCACAAGGCATTACGTGAGATGGAAGCCGCCTGCTCGATCGTAATTAACCTTTTTCGCCGCCGAAACGCCAACATGTTAGCCGCCCAGCTTAGCCTCCAGCCGGCAGCCGTTCCAGGTTCCACTGGCTGCTTGGGTATTACAGATTCAGAGAAAGAATTCACTGGCAGAGACAACAATGCAGTTTAAACATGTAACACGTCATCTGACATTAACCAGCATCCAGGTGCCCACTATGATGGATCGATCTTGGAGCGCTCGCGATTATGCTCGCAGACTGAAGGGGCAATATAGGCCGCGCGCGCGTTTACAAGACTCGTGCATGTTAACGCTTCGTTCTTGACGCCGTAGTTCACCGTCCGTCCGTGCCTGTGCATGAAAGACAGACAGGAGACGCGGCGTTACGCCGTCCACGGAGGCGACCGCCATTGCAAGGGACGTCCCAGCTGCGCAGAAGAACGTACGGAAGCGAACGCCAAGCTGGAATTTCTCGCGGGCAGGGTGAGGAGAAGGGCACAAGTAGGGATGGTAATGGGTACCCATTACCCGCGACCCGACGGATTTTTCTCCTATTAGGGGGAGGATTTGGTTGAAAAATTGTATCCGTAGGTATACTAATGGGTGAAAAGGCTTACCCATCGGGTAGACCGGGTAAGGATGCGGTTCAGCAGAACCCGAACCCGCCATCCGTGGATACCCGGTCCATGACTTGATGATTTTTTTTAAACTTCTGATCATGTACTAGACTGGTGGTAGTATTTGATGTTAAGTGATGAATGGTGATGTTGCTGAATTGCTAAATATGCTTGTGCTGTTTTTCTGTTATGTCACTTTTAGAATTAATCTTAGATATACATATTTACTGCTGTTATACTGCTGAAATTTCGAGATGGTTGGGAGTATGGGTACCCGATGGGTATATTTTACCCGCCGGGTATGGGTATGGTGGAAAACTCTACCCGTGACATTACTTGGGTTATCCAGCGGGTGAAGATTTTTTTAAAAGGTAAGGGTCTGAGGAGGGGAAATCCGATGGATTTCTACCCGTTGCCATCCCTAGGCACAAGGCTAACGTCAGGAGCGCGTCTGTCGTCAGCTGTCTCCCGCGGCCAGGCCAGAAAACGGAAGCTGGGCATTGGGCAAGGGTCGCCCGTATAAGCAACCTTAGGGCTCGTTTGGATTGGAGGAAAACTTTTTCTTTCCTGCATTTTTCCTGTGAAATTGAACTGTTTCCTGTGAAATTCCTGTGCAATTCTTGTGAAATTCCAGCGTTCCAGAGGAGGCCTTAATTTGTACAGCTTTTAGGTGAAAGCGATACCATGTCCATGTACGTTTTTTTTTTTTGTGAAAGGAAATGTCCATGTACGTTTTCTATTGCGAAAGAACCGGTACCATGGACCGAATTAGTAGTCCATATTATACTTCATCTTTTAGAAGATGACACAGTACGTGTTCGCATATGGACGGAGTCACTCAAGTATCTTTTGTAGAATCTTGCTGAATTTAAACAATTAACAAAATCGTACGAGATGCAGCGCAGAATCGAACTGTGAGTGATCGAGTACGTAGTCGAAAATATGTAGTGGCCATCACGAATAATAACATGAATGTGTCTACGTTACGTGAGAGCGAAGATGACCACTGGGTTTGTTCCCACGCGGATTGCTCAGCCGCGGGAGCGCCTCGTCGGGAATGGCCGCTCGCCCACCCAGCCCCACACGCAAAGTCCCAAAGCTTTCTCTTTTTTTTTTTTATTCCAAGACTAACAGGAACCGCGCGCACCCACTACCTAAGAAAATTTTTGGATGAAAAATGACTAAAAAAATAATTTTATCAAAATTTAAAAGAATGGTCGAAACCGGCCGGTAACAATTACCGCAGTGACCGGTAAAACTTTAAATTTGGCCATGCGGCCACTTATAAGGATTTCGATCTTTCAGCACCTGAGGCCTTTGTGCGAGACCCTAGGTTAACCAAACCGGTCAAAACCGAACCAGTTTTCACATTTACAAGAAACCGGTCCGGTCCGGTCCGGCTAAGAGACATTCGATATGAGTATAAATAAATTAATGAGACATTCGATATAATACAAATATTAATTGGATTGTTGATACTAGCCACGCAAATAAATAAACAGCCAAAGCTCAGTCTGTTCGTCCACCAGCAGTTCTCATTTCCGAGCTGAGCCAGTAGCGTTTGTCCGCTCCTTCCCATTGATATCCTGCTTGCAATTTCCTACTGCTACTCGTCAATTCTCGTCTGAGGAAGCGATTATTGATCAAGATATGGTGGGCTCCGTGGAGTTTGCCCAGCAGCACGGACAGAATGCCGGTACGAATACCTTCGGCGCTCAGTCCATTTTCGTGGCGTTGCTGGGAATGCTCGGCCTTGCCGCCGCCTCCATCGCCATCAGCTTGGTGGTGAGCGAGCCGCCGCCGGGGTTCGATAAGCACAGCTACTTTCTCGTCTTGTTGGTGGTGCTCCTTGCCGGAGTGACCCAGGTGGGCGCCTCCGTTTGGCTGGCTGACGACGCCTGCGGCCGCCGTGCTGCCTGGTCAAAGAAGATCGTCTACGCCTCAGCCGCACCGCTCGGTGTGGCTGCTGCTCAGCTGGTAATCCAACGTATGTTCCTGTCATCAGGACATTCAGTGTACGTGTTGTCGTGGATATGCATGGTTTGCTGTGATCATGCAGCCTCCAAAAATGTAATCAGCTGAATCAGTAGAGTGAATAATTTGCGTGCCGCCGAATGCACTGTTTCACTGCTTGGATCAGATCACCAACAGCAGTGGTCAGTTGTCAAATGTGCACTAAGTCCACTAGAGCCGAATATCACTCGGTCATCAGTTCTCAGTAAAAGTATTAATATGTCGTTTGTTTTCTTAATCATGGTGTGTGATGTTGTCCATGTGAGAGCTCTCGCAAGTGAATATAATCTTAAGCACGCCAGTTCTACTTTTAAGTCTGAATTGTTTGGGTTTTGGCAAAACATGCATGAAGATATGTGCTCTCATTGTTGACTAATTATTTTTTTTCCATTAATACGAGGCGTGCTTATCAATAATGAGATAGAAATGGCGTCTTATTCATGCTCAATATTTATCGACCGGTTCTCTTGTAGATATTTATAGTTATATAGTATGTGTTAAATGCGCTGAAATAGGTAAATATGCACGCGTATATGTAATTATTTGTGTTTGTACCATGTTTTTCATATAACCACCAAAATCTCAAAAATGACACCTGGTCTGCACTCTGCGGACGCGGAACTTGAGGGAAAAGCTAAATAACACTTAGTGTTTTAAGAGGCTCAAATTTTAATGGCGTATATTTTGTGACAAAATTTGTTTTTGATTTTTTTAATGAACTAGCTACTTGCTTTGATTTTCTTTTCCTTCTATGGGCCTTAAAACTACCTATATAGAATGAGAAAACAACATTACACACCAGCATGCCTTTGGGTGTTGAACATAAGACTGACTCCAACGCTGCTGCAGACCCAAAACCTATACTAGGTGCTGATGAGCATTAACATAGGAGACCAAAAATCCTCCATCTCCAACGGGAAGACCAAAACGAACACCTTCTTCCTCACCTGAGTCACCTCCTTCCTCCTCGGCACCTCACCCGCGCGCGCACCACCTCTCCCGCCGCCCCCTCCGCTTCCTCCTCCCGCGCCGCCCCCGCGGGGGACCCCTGTCGCGGCCCCGCGCCCCCTCCTCGCCGCAACCGCCACGGCGCCCACGCGGCTGCGTGGCCGCGTCGCCGCCCGCCAAGGCGCCGTTCTCGCGCCGGACGCCGACAAGCCGGGCCCCGGCGTCCACAGGCCCGCCGCACCGCGCCGCCGCCGCGCCAGGGAAGAGGCCGAGGAGGCTGCCGCGAGCCGGGCAAGAGGCGGAGAGGAGGGTGGCCGGCGCAGCCCGTCGAGCTCGGGGAGAGGGAGCCGCGGAGGGTGTGGCGGCCCGCCTCCGCATCCGGCGCCGGGAGAGGGGGAGGGGGCGGCGCCGCCGCGGTGCGCCTCTGTGTCCGGCGCCGCGGCCCGTCGCTCGCCCTCCGCGCCTCCGCGGCCCGTCGCTCGTTCTCCACGCCGCCGCCGACCGAGAGCGGGAGAAGGAGGAGAGAATGAGTCACGACCGGGAGTGGAGAAGAAGGAGAGAAGCGGGAGCCACCTGCGCGCGTCGGCGGCGACGGCGGCGGAGATCGTGCGGTCGCGTAGAAGAGGAAGAGAACAGGAACGGGAGAGGATGAAAGTGATCCATTTGTGGGTGACCGCTCCCGACCGCACCCACAATGGGTCTGCTTTTGCATCATCGGTTGGAGGCTGTTTTTCATGTTTTTAAGACCCAGTTTTGGTATAGGGCTCCTACTGAGTATCGGGTTGGAGTCAGTCTTAGCTAGCACATTTGGGTCAATTAAGTGTAATTTAGGAGGCTCCAACACAGGAGGAACCAAGATTTCAGCAACCTTATTATAGACAAACCGCTTCAATACAGGCATTGAAGTTGTACAAGAAACCAACATACTTTTTCTTGGTGTTGTTGTACTTCACTTCTCCTTCCACATGGGGTTCGACGCCCGTTAGGTGGGGTCGTTTGGTGGTGTACCCTTGCATGGAGCCTTCAGTGAACTGGGTATTAAACTATTAATTATAGAGTCAAGGCACTAAAATATTAAATTTGAAATTGTAATAGAGAGATAGTAGAGGTAGTGGACTGAAGTACTATGATATCAAAATAAAATGAATCTTATCCTTGTTGCATGATATCGGTTCGAAAGTTTCATTTTTTGGGTTCTACAGGTATTTATTGCAGTTTTGTTTGAAGATTTTTATGCATTAATTTTTCTTATGAGTGAGACTTCAATGTGGCAATATCACAGAGGATTCTTTCACATTAATCCATGTAGACATATTTTGCTTCTCGTATGCTATAAATAGGAGTGTGTGTGCAAACATGATATGCAGTAGTTGTATGCTAAAACAATAGCAATATTCAAGCTAGTTTGCGATGTCTATGAAAGTAGTGCTCCAAATCGTTCTCACTGCATTGGTTTTCACCATGTTCATGACACAACAACTTGGGGCTGAGAAAGATTGTCATGGTGAGAAAGTGTTGGTTAAAGAAAAGTGCATGAAATCAATTACACTTAAGGGCGACTATGTTCTTCCAAATGAAGCTTGCGTTCAAGCTGTAAAGGATTCCGACATGACTTGTATCTGTGGCATCATCGAGATCGATGATGAACTTGAAATCTTTACCTATCCCAATGCGGTCGCATTCGCGGGCGGCAGGCGCGTCCACGTCAACCCGTTAACATTTGCCGTCCGATTAACCAATCTTGTGACATAGACCGTCGGATGCAAATTGGATCGGGTCATTGCCCGCTACCGAAACCTCGCGAACTCTCGCGGCCTCTCTCACCCGCCGCGTCCCCTCGACGGCCGCCCCTCCAGTGCTCCAACGCTGCAGCGCTCCTCCGCCTGCCTCCCAGCCGCAAACCAACTCCGTCGAATTCACATGGTCCAGGTCGCAATCCGGCCGTCGACCGTAGCTCTCCGAGGCCGCAGCGCCCTTGGCCAAGCCGACGCCAGCGATGATGAGAGAAGAGATGGAGACACGTGCAAGCCTTCATCTTCCCCATGAGAATGACGGCGAGGATGCTGACCACAGAGAAGAGATGGAGACGAGCGCTTCGTGAAAAGGCACGGGTAAAGATTGGTCTTCTCAGCATATGCTCACATGTCTAACAAGAGGCACTGCTTCCTTGCTGGCAAGGTGCTCGACGAAATTCCGCTACTGCGATGTCCCCTGTGTTGGAAGTACGCTCAAGGCTACAGTGAGCTTGTGGGCTGGGAGCATGGGGAAAGGCGGCAAAAAGCAATCTCATCGATGTGCAGTCCCTTGTGCCGACGTCGACGTCCGCTATCCGCGCTGTATGCGGCCGTTCATGGCGTACTGCACTCCACTAGTCCTTCGGCTACTCTCCAACTGAAGCCAGAACGGTGAGGAATAGCTGTGGCTTGTGGCAACGCAGGACAGAAACCAACAAGGCAAGGCAGCTGGCTATGGCATTCGCTTTGTATGGAGAAGCAGACCAGCGACTATGGCATCACCACACGGCAAGGAACCCTATCTGAAGCTCATATATTCGTTCCACTCCTTGATTACTATCATTTCAAATGTGCTGCACGCCTATTGCTTGTGACATTGCCTATACAAAGGTTGGGTCGTAAATAATTGTTTGTGATGCACTTTATTAGCATCGAGTAGTAAGATTGGTTGGAATTATAGGGGCAGTGCCCACATTGACCAGTCTATGCTTTCCTCATATCGATCTTTGGAAAATTTGAGAATGCTGATTGTTGTAAACATAACACCTTCATTTTTAGTTCATTTTGTTTAGAAGATCCTTTGAAATTCATTTGTAGTAGAAAGGATGACACTCATTATCTGATAAGGAGGTGCTAATGGTTCAATCTTTACTGTTTTATTGTACCATATTGTAAGATACTTGTATTCTGAAGCAATTAAGCTCCTTCCTCTTATGTGCCTTACTGTTCAGCTCAATTTCTGCAACTTAACGCTCATCCATTGGATGCGCAATTGCAACAGATGAAATATTTACAAGATTTCAACTGCACACTTGTATTGAACATATATCTGATTGGTTGTTTATATGCACTGTACTTTCATGAAGATATTAAAAGCTCGACAATTTTCAGAGTGTTTAAGATACTCTTTGTTACTTTCATATTTCGGTAACAAACACAAAGAGAGAACGCGCATGTGCTTAAAGGCTAAGCTGCCAGCATATGGTCTCAATCAAAGTCCAATCAATAACCTTAGTGCCTTGAACTGAAATCAGGAAGTTTGATCACAGTTAGCAGACTGAGTTCGACAATGCGCAAACAGGAATCATAAGTGCAAACAAGGATTTCATTGATACTAAAATCATAAGTGCAGACAAGGATTCAGATCAACTGATCAAGAGTGCATCAGACCAAATTTTACTTTTGAAGTTATATAATTCTCGGCGATTGCAGGTCGATGTGCTCTTTTCTGTTCAAGAAGTCTGTATCATTCTCTATACCAATAAGGACGACTCCATCCATCTAACCCATATCCATTGGAACCAAAAGCGGGTTTAGCTTTGCTTTCGGGGGAGTCCTGGTGATAGGATCCACAAGAACTGGCTAAGAAACCGTGGGTCGATATATGTCCTATGCCTTTCAAACCCCTTGGTTACTGCAGCTGCACCAGTAACTACATTCTACAAATTGTTCTTCTTTTGGGCTTGCTGATAAGGCTAAAGAGCATGTAACATTTTCTTTGTAGACTAACCAGAGGTTGAATGTTGATTTTGGATATTGTTAATTGATTTGCTGCTACAAACTAAGGTGTCACTATACACTTATACAGCACAACATCGTCCCATCCCTTTGCTTTATTGTGAGTTTAGATAGTTTAATTGTATTTCTGTCATTCTATGAAAAAATAACAGCACATGTATCAGTTCATATAGTTAATGATTCACTGTTCGACAACTTTTAAGAGATTGAATATGGAGAACATCTAAATTATTGACATTTGTATATAGCTCTGATTAGATGTAGTGACTTTCAGTTTTGGAATGCAAAACCATACATTATGCACAATTAAAAGTAAAATGGTTGGTTGGTTCCTAAACTCAGAATATGTGGTAAGAAACACGAGCTTATATACAATATAAAAATGCAGTGCTTTATTGCGTCAAAAAATGCTGTGTTTTGTGAAATGGTAAAAACTTAAATAATGTTGATCTGATGTCCAGTCTCGACAGGTAATATGCACGAGACACTGACCGGTAAATGCCTCATTCTTTCGTAACAAGGTTGAGGTTATCTCATAAAATGGTTGAGGTCATTATTACAAAAAGAAAATACAAATTTTCTCTAGACACAACTTATTATTGAATTGATTAGCGAAGAATTCATGATTGACGAGGAAGGGGCGCGCCAAATGGCGCGCAATTTTTCTAGTTAGTGTATCTAAGTTTCTTCGTCTTGCACGTGAGTGTCACAAACCGGTGCCAGCCAAAACCAAATGTGGAAGTAAGTATCTTGAGATTCGTTTTTTTTCTTCAAAAAAAGAAAGATTTAGGTACAAATAGAGGATAACAAACATGGTATGAACTCTGTTTTGCAGCTTTTCCTGTTCCACCAACAAGGGCAAATATTGAGGGTTTATGAAACCAAGCAGCCAAAGGAAGATCAGGATAAATAAATATGTGCTTAGATGGCTTTCGTTTCATATACTTTTTTTTTCGTCTTGGCAACATAATAAATAAGAGTGAAATAAGTGTCAAACAAAATTTTCTTCATCTATGGAGGAATGGAATTTTCTTAAGCAACATCGGTTTCTCGCGAAGCCTTCCTGTGGATTATTGGAACTTCTGCATCACATGGGTGTGCAATTCTGAACTAAGCCAAGGATGTCAGTGGAAAATTTTTGCTGCAAGTGATATACATATGCCCATCCCCGTCCATGATTGGCTTTAAATCAACCCTAATTTTCTGCAACAAAATTTAGTAGCCTAGCATAGTCTATTTCTTCATGTCGATCATTTGGTACGTACTATAGGCGCTCCATGTTCGAGTTTCTTCAAATTGATACATGTGTAGTGGGTTTCTTGTGCTAAGAGTAGTATAGTCCCTGCTTCCTTAATTAGTATATGACATCGCCTACATCTAAACTCACTTCTCAAATCCTCAACTAACGTGCTGCTCGCAGCTACCATCCACTCTCTCCCATAACATCATATGACACAATACTATTAAAGGGAACCTCTATCTATTCGCCAAAAAAAAAAAAGGAACCTCTAGCTATGATGTACCCTCATCCTCCAACCCTAACCTGGACATAACCTTGTAGTTTACGCGTAGCACTGCTGCCGTCATAGAAGAAATTAATGGAGATCGCTTGAACACAAGCATAAATCTGAAAGGAGAATTGTAATTTTCTAACATCATGGATTATCCAACGACTCACAGCCGGTCGCCCGGTCGGCAAGTCCAGTTGTATTCCTAATCTGTTTGAATATCAAACGCGTACAGGTAAGAGGTCACCACCTCGTCACGTGCCAGTATGAAAAGACAAAAGGATAACTCTCTTTTATATATGATACCTTCATATATAAAAAGATTGGAAGGAGTATTTGGTTGCCTCCTCACTGAAATCTATACTTCTGGTCTTTGCTGTTTTCTTCTACCTAATAATGGGCCACGACTCACGACCATACACATCACGAATCACTAAGCTTGCTTGTGATTAAGACTTCAAAAGGTAAAACCTCCCACTAGCTTTCTCCTTTGGAAAATTTAGGCCCTTTCTCCTTCAGTCACCGAGCTCTCTTTTAATACTTCAGAATTAAACCTTATTATTTATTGTCACCCGTGCGGCCCATTAACCACTCTGGAAAGTTAAACCCCGGTGATTGTTGCAAGACTTTGAAAAGATTAAACCTTAAGCACCACTGTCTCATTCCACTAACAACAGCTTTGCAAAGGTAAACTTCTTTCGTCCAGAGAAGAAATGAGACTTATAATAATTCACGGGAACACAACTTTTAACCAATGAATCGACTGTTGTCCACTCATCAAAGCCATATCATGCAACTTTTGTACTCAAAATTCAACAAAGAACTCAAGCAATTCAGAACTATGAATATATAACCAATACCCGTAGTTAAAATTGGGTATCACAATTCACCTGATGAGGTAACTAGAACTCATCATTGTTGGTGCATGCGTGGAGGGGGAGAACGAAGGTTGTGTCGGCCAACATTCCAACATTCTGGTCGTGAAAGACTCCACTTGTCGGAAATGACAAATAGATGTATCATCGCTTTGTACCACAGATAGACAGCATCTCAATCCATCCAAAGTGTGACAGCCCTTTTTTGTGTCTAAATCGACCAAGTGTTGTGATTAGAGAAGTACTGAAACGATACTACAAAAAATGTTTGTGGTAATGGGCGTCAGTCATCACTGCTTCTGCCATTGGGAATAGACTATATGCAGTAATGGGCAGACGCCGCGCCTTGCCGGATCAGCCGCGCTGCAGGCAGCGTGCATGCAAAGCTTATTTTTTGATGGAACTATATATCTGCTAGCTTATTCTTGAACCGGATCAGAAGACTGGATTTACCAATGAGTAGTATATGTTTTTCTTGCCTAAAACTTGTCTGGTGACGTTACAAGACCTTGACCTGTCTCCTGGCTGTCGTCGCACCTAAAAGCATTATATAAACCCCACCCTAGTGGTCCCGTCCGTCCATGCCTTCCCCAAACCAGCTCCTTGCTCCACCAGTCTCTTGTTGCACTGTCCTCTTCTCCCTTAACCTTCGTCCTCGATCTTTTCTGCACTCGTTTCGTTTCCATGCCTACCCTGCAACTCGATAGCAACAACAACAATGATAGTGCCGCGACAGTAATCGCAATGGAAACGATCAGCGAACTCATGGGCTCTGTGGACCAGCCGGTAGTCGACGGCGCCGCCTCGATGCAGCTTGAGCGGCTGTTGTTTTTATCAGGGTTCTTCACTCTGGCCATGGATTTGGGTATTGCGCTTTACAAACCGCCTCAGGGAGTCGTGTTCGAGCACCACAAGCTGGCCTACTACCTCACACTCGCCGGTATTTTCGTTGCCGGGCTCGCCGAGGTCGCCACCGCATTCTGGCTGTCATGCAGCGGCCATGCCCGCAGCGCATTCGCGAGGGCCGCCCTCTACGCGTCCGTCGTGCCTCTGGTCGTTGTCGCGGCTCTCGGTGGCTTCACCATCCTCATCAAGCCCTAGTTTTGGCGGACGATACTGGCTTTTACCAACATTGTCATGGGTGTACATGTTCTTCTATACGTCACCCGCGCCTGCAGGGGGGGTTGATATCATATCACCACCATAGTCGTGGATATATGTGATTCATTGCAATTGCCTAGGAGTTAAAATGGGTGCCCTATTGGTAATCCCCAATCTTGAGTAGTATATAAAAAATGAACACGTTCACCAAAACGATCCCACTTAATTAGATGCGCACACATTGTATTCTTTGCAAAACACTGGGGTAACTACTAGATGCCCTTGGATTTCAAGTTCTTCATGCAGTTTGTAAATTTATCATCTGTTTGAATGGGGAACTCTGTCTAGATTTCTGGGTATGATTGAAGTCAAAGTTGACAAAGTTTTTCAACTTTGACCAACACCATTTGTAAAAATTAAATTATTTAATTAACATATAAAAATTGCATGTTATGAGAGTTAGTCTCACGATGAATATAGTAAAAGTAATTTTAGCCAATCCCAATGATTTTTTTTTCGCTACCGACAGTTATGGTTGAAAATATTTGGATTTGACAGATATGCTTACCTTTATCAAGGAAAAATTCTTGCATCTTTGGATAGCGGGATAAGATGCAAATGCAACTCCATATCTCACTTGCCTGCAATAAAATTTTAAAAACGTGGGCGACCAAAATGTGCTTAAACTTTAGTTTTACCAAAAGGAAAAAGAATGTTACATGTATGGAATGTTCATGATATATACTCACAAATGCTTAAGGGGAATAATGATCAGATGGCTGGCTTTTTGAAAACTTGTGGTGATCCAAAACTACAACTAAAACGAAATGGAGAAAGTGCAGTACTGTACATGTGCCTGTGTTGGAGTCCAGTCGCTCTCAGGAGCCGAGTTTATCGATGGGCCTTTTGCTCTTTGAAAAATTGCGGCACAGCTTGCAGTGACGCGAAAGACGCACTCTGCTCGCCGTCGATCTCGAAATTGTGGCACAGCTAGCAGTGACCGAAAGACGCACTCTGCTCGTCGTCGATCTCGACCGGCACCCAATACTTATTTTAGATTAAATTAGGGGAGGATCAATAATAGCTGTCGATGTTCTGTTTAGAAGAGGACCCTAATTAAGATTTGTTCCAACAAAGCTAGGGCCGATCCAGTTATATACCGCTTTCCGTCCTCCTCCCTCGCTCCTCCATTTTCTTCGTCTCACCGGTTCCCCGGCCTCGTTCACTTCCTCGTCCAGCCACACGACGAGGAAGCTAGATTGTTAGCAGAGAGGCTAGGAAGGAAGGAAACTTGGAGAGGAAGAAGAAGAAGAACAGAGATAGGAGCAGAGAGATGGATTGTATTAGCAAGAGTAGTTTGTTACATCATAATTGTCTCCTCGCATTTCTCTCAACTCGCATACATATAGTCACCGCGCACAACGCGTGCACACAACTCACAACAACTACTCACGCCACTCTGGGCCGATCACTCGCTTGTTGGGCCGACGGACTCTTCCGGACTGGCGATGGACTTGGGCCGAGCCAGGCTGTAACCCCACTGGAGAAGAGCTTGACGTAACAGGCACAGTGCTAACATCCCCTCCTCCTTTGCGGCCTGCTTGCCCCCAAGCAGGTGCCCTCGGAAATTGCTGTTGCACAGCTTCCAGGTTCTCCCAGGTAGCAAGAGATTCTGGCATAGAGGACCACTTGATAAGAACCTGAGTGACTGACTTATCACCCAAGGTGACCATGCGTTTCTGAAGAATCTGCTCAGGAACATTGAGCTCTGATAGTACAGAAGGCAGAGCAGGAGTAACCTGAACGTGAGCCCCAACTGCTTTCTTCAACTGAGATACATGAAACACAGGATGAATGAGACAACCAGGAGGCAAAGACAATTTGTAAGCCACTTTGCCAACCACAGCTTCGATCTGAAAGGGGCCAAAGAACTTGAAAGCTAACTTCTGATTGGAGCGAGGAGCTAAAGAGGACTGCACATAAGGCTGGAGTTTGAGAAACACCAAATCGCCCACAGAAAATGATCTTTCAGACCTGTGCTTATCGGCCTGTTTCTTCATGCGCTGCTTGGCACGATGCAAATGTTGCTGCACCAACTGTTGCATTAGTACTTTGTGAGACAACCATTCCTTGAGATCAGGATGAGATACTGCATCAGCTACAGCAATGCCAAAATGCCTGGGTTCATGGCCATATAGCACAGCAAAAGGAGTTTGACCAATAGCTGAATGAGGGCTAGTATTGTACCAGTACTCAGCCAGAGACAGCCACTGCAACCATTGCTTAGGACAGGCATGGACAAAACATCTCAGAAAAGTCTCCATGCACTGATTGACACGCTCAGTCTGACCATCGGTTTGGGGATGGTAAGATGAAGACATTTTAAGATCTACCCCAGCCAGACCAAACAATTCTGTCCACAGAGCACTAGTAAACACTTTGTCTCTATCAGAAATGATAGATGATGGAAGGCCATGCAATTTATACACATTATGAATATAAGCTTTAGCAACTGTCAAGGCAGTGAAGGGGTGGCATAGAGGAATAAAATGAGCATATTTGGAGAAGGTATCAACCACAACCATGATGCAATTAGCTTTGCCAGACCTGGGAAGCCCTTCAACAAAGTCCATGGAAACCTGCTGCCAAGCACCATCAGGGACAGGGAGGGGTTGAAGAAGCCCAGGCAGTTTGGTTCTATCAGGTTTAGCCTGTTGGCAAACCAAGCATTCCTTAACATATTTGAACACAGCAGCCTTCATACATTTCCAAGCAAATAATTGTTTGAGGCGCCTAAGAGTCACTGGTACACCAGAATGGCCCCCCACAGGAGAATCATGCAAAGCAGATATCAGCTTAGTCCGCAACTGAGCATCAGTACCCACCCAAATCCTGTTCTTGTATTTCAAAACACCATTAACGACAGAGAAGTTAGGCACCTCAGAAGATGAAGCTAATACCTTAGACATAATATCTTGCACATATGCATCATCATTATAGCTGGAAACAATAAGATCTAGCCATTGAGGGTGACTAACAGAAATTGCTTGACAGGAGGATTCAGGATTTGGCCTTCGGGACAATGCATCAGCAACACGATTTTCTGAGCCCTTTTTGTAGACAATTTTATACTGCAATCCCAGCAACTTGGTGAAAACCTTTTGCTGCCAGTGAGTATGTAGTCTCTGTTCAGTTAAATGAGCAAGACTTCTTTGATCAGTGAAGATATGAAATTCAGCCAACTTGCAGGTAAGATCTCCACTGTTCAATAGCAATCAGTATAGCTAGATATTCTTTTTCATACGTAGACAACCCCTTAGACTTGGGCCCAAGAGCTTTACTGATGAAGGCTATTGGATGACCAGCTTGCATAAGAACTGCCCCAACTCCTGAATCACTAGCATCAGTTTCAATACAGAATGTTTTAGAGAAATCTGGCAGAGAAAGAACTGGAGCAGAACTCAGTGCCTCTTTAAGAAGAACAAAAGAGTTATCATGTTCTGAAGTCCAGATGAACAGAGTGTTTTTCTTAAGCAAGTTGGTAAGAGGTTTAGCAATAATACCAAAGTTTCTGACAAACTTCCTGTAGTACCCTGCTAGGCCCAGAAAGCTCCTCAACTCTTTCACATTGGAGGGAGTAGGCCAGTGAACCATGGTAGAGATCTTTCTGGGATCAGTAGCTACACCAGCTTCACTGATAGTATAACCAAGATAGGAAATCTGCCTTTGTGCAAAAGAACACTTAGACTGTTTCAGTTTCCATTGATCCTTAGCTAGGAGATCAAAAACCATTTTAATGTGTTGGACATGCTCCTCATAGGTCTTACTGTATATCAGTATATCATCAAAAAATACCAGAACACATTTGCGCAGAAGAGGTTCCAGAGAAGAATTCATGGCCTTCTGAAACGTACCAGGAGCACCTGAAAGGCCAAAAGCCATCACTCTGAACTCATATTGGCCAGCATGAGTCTGGAAGGCTGTCTTATATTCTTCACCCTGCTGCAGCAAAATTTGATGGAATCCAGAACTAAGATCCAGGCATGTAAACCAAGAAGCATGAGCCAATTCATCTAAAAATTCATCAATTATAGGAACAGGGTATTTGCCCTTAACAGTCAAAGCATTCAAGTGTCTGTAATCGACACAAAAGCGCCAAGAACCGTCCTTCTTCCTGACCAACAGCACTGGTGAAGAGAAAGGGCTAGAACTATGCTGGATAATGCCATTGGCTAGCATTTCATTCACTTGCCTTTCAATTTCGTCCTTCACAGCAGGAGCATACCTGTAGGGCCTAATGTTAACTGGACGAGCCCCAGGTAGTAAGGGAATCACATGGTCACAAGACCTAGTAGGAGGAAGAGCAGTAAGTTTGCCAAATAATTCAGCATAATCATCCAATAACAATTGCACTTCTGGAGGAATACACTCTGTAGTAGATGACTCAGAATGCACCCTCTTATCATCAGCCAGTTGAATATTGCAGAGTTGCACAATAGCTCCAGGAGGCAAATTATCAGAGATACCCTGTATAGTGACAGAAGTACCAGCATAAGGAATGGATAACCATCTAAGTTTCCAATGAATAGTCATAGGACTATACTGTTCAAGCCAATCATAACCCACTATCATATCATAGCAAGATAGGGGAATGACCCTGAGATCAGAATGGAATACACAATTCTGGATGGACCAAGTGGCCTGAGACAAGTGAGTAGCACACTGTATAACACCACCATCTGCTACCTTGACATTAACAGCATGTTTCATGGCTGATACTCCAGCTAACTTGGCAGCAAGAGAATCACTAATGAAAGTGTGGGAGCTGCCTGAGTCCAGAAGTAATATAACATTCAGCCCTTGAATAGACCCCAATATTTTCATCGTCTTGGAAGATTCCACCCCAGTCATTGCTGCATGAGAGAGTGTCATGAACACCTGAGCTTCTGGTCCTTCAGAATTAGACTTGTCAGAAACACAATCAGAGGAGTCCAACTGAAACACATCCCACATTTCCTGTAAGGCATGCAGACTGACAGAAGATGCACAACGATGGCCTCGGACCCATTTCTCAGCGCATATCTCACACAACCCCATAGAGCGGCGATAAGCACGAAGAGCTTTCAACTTTTCATCCCCAGAACGAAAGCGAGAAGTGTCCAAATTCTTGCGGTCCTCCAACTGAGAAGATGGAGCAATCTTGTCTTGCTTAGGTGGAGGAGGTAAAGCATAAGGAACTTGCTTGTGAAAGGAGCGCTGAGGCACAGAGAAGTCAGGCTTCTTGTATCCCGATACTGACACAGCAGCTACTTCATCCTTCAGTTGAGCAAGAGTACAAGCTTCATCAAAGTTCCTAGGCCTCTGCACAATGACTGAAGCCTTGATGTCCGGCTTGAGACCATCAATAAACTTCGTAGTGTGGTAAAGAGGATCAGTAGAAATTTCATATGCAGCTAACTGGTCCACTAATGCAGAGAACTTATCAATATAGTCAGAGACCGAGCCATCCTGCTTGATGTGCAGCATCTGACGAATAAGCTGACCGTGCTGGTCCTTGCCAAAACGATCGAGCACCAGGGAACAGAAATCCAACCACGAGCAAGTTTTCAGGCGACGCTCAATAGACTGTAACCATCTAGCAGCAGGACCAGTAAAATGCATAGCAGCAACTTTAATCCACATCGACTTATCCACAGAGTACATATCAAAATAATCCTGGCTACGACTGATCCATAATTTGGGAGTATCACCATCGAAGGATGGAAAGTGCATTTTAGGCAGTTTACCCAGGAAATTAGAGTGAGAACCACTATGAGGACGAACAGAATTTGGATCAATCGAAGAGCCAAACACACGCGAGAGACGAGAAGAGCCAGTAACACCCATATCAGGAGAACCATGGGGGACAGAAGAGTGGGTGTAAACCTGACCATATCCAGCGTCGCGGTCGGGGAAGCCGATTTTGCCCGAGGAATTCTCCTTCAGCTCACCAGCGCGGGACGACGGATCCGGTTCACCACCCAGGATCCCGGGCTTGGAGAAGGGCATGTCACGCACCTCGCGGTCCCAGAGCTTGTTAAGCTTGGACACCTCCAGCTTGACGGTGTCGACGGCCGATTCGATCTGCGGCCGCCAGGACTCGAAGGACGACGCCGCAGCCTCCAGATTCGATACGCGCGCCGCCGCCGCCTCCAGAGCCGCTACGCGCGACGAAGCCGCCGCTGAAATCTCGGTCGCCGTGGCCGCCTCCTCAAGGGCGACGATGCGCGGCTCCCACTTGGCTTCGAGCGCGGCGTTGTGCTCGGCGAAGCGCTTGTCGAGAGCCGCGAGGATGGATGCGGCCTGCGCGTCGAGCACGGCCTTCACGGAGGGATCCATCGCACCGAGCTGCTTCGCGCGACGAGTGAAGTAGTCGTGGGGAAGATCCAGCACGCCGAGGACCGAAGTCTCTGATACCAGATTGTTAGCAGAGAGGCTAGGAAGGAAGGAAACTTGGAGAGGAAGAAGAAGAAGAACAGAGATAGGAGCAGAGAGATGGATTGTATTAGCAAGAGTAGTTTGTTACATCATAATTGTCTCCTCGCATTTCTCTCAACTCGCATACATATAGTCACCGCGCACAACGCGTGCACACAACTCACAACAACTACTCACGCCACTCTGGGCCGATCACTCGCTTGTTGGGCCGACGGACTCTTCCGGACTGGCGATGGACTTGGGCCGAGCCAGGCTGTAACCCCACTGGAGAAGAGCTTGACATAACAGGCACAGTGCTAACATCGACAAGCCGCTCATGGACCTCAGCGCGTCTCGGGGTTGTTGTTTCAGTTCATGATCATATTGCTTGGACTCCAGCGTACCATACAGAACGTCGCTCTATGCGAGATTTATGTGTCGTGGTTGCTTCTACGTGTGCACTGTTGTTATTAGCAACTCTGCTGAACATCAAGTCGACCAGCCCAGTTATCAAGGGTTTGGTGCGATTAACTTAATAACAGCCAAATGATTCAATGGATCGTATATATTCTGATTCAATGGTTCGGGGGTTCTCTTTGAGCACCGTACAGGCTCGCTTACTACCTCGCCCTCGCCGACATGCATCTTCATCGCGGGGATAGCCGATCGAGGTGGGCGCGTCATTATTCTGGCTGGCACAGCCCGCCCGCGGTGGCACGTTAATGGCGAAGTCATTCCTGGTAGCAGCTGTGTGGTGCCCCTCGTCGCCGTCGCTGCACTCGGCGGCTTCGGCGTCCTCGTGACGAAGAGCTAGTTGTTGCTGCAGGGCGCCGTCTAGGTCTCTGGGACTTAGCAGGGAGATGAGAGCAAAAGCTCATGGGTCTCGTACTGACTAGTCTCTTACCAGTCGCCATCGCCCTGCAAGCTCATGGGTCTCTACCGTTTCATGTCGTGCACGTGTTTTCCTCAAAAAAAAAAAAAAAGAAAAGAAACAATGTGTCCACGTGTCCAGTCCGTTGTGCTGAGTGTTTGTATTTTTGTCATATAGGTCCCATGATTTTTTTCTTTTTTTTTGCAATGAATTAATAAGATGAACATGCATAGTACTGTCATAGGCTCCACTAGGGGTAATAGGTCCATGCTTGAGTTTCTTCAAAATTTCACATTAAGCGTCTGTCATTAACTTGTGAGGATATCCTTAGTACTGCAAGTCTTGTTGAAGTTCAAAATATACCAAAATAGGAGTATATTGCGACTGTCTTGTGGATGTTACTACTGCTGCTACAAGTTTTTTTTTTTTGATAGGACTGCTGCTACAAGTTGGGGAATTTTTTTTTTTAACCAAAAGTAGGGGAGCTTGGGAGGTGCTTCTTTTTCTTTTTCTTTTTCTTTTTCTTTTTCTTTTTCTTTTTTCGGATCAGGAACTTGGGGTTTAGGGTGGATATGGGCCGTTTCTAGGCCTAGAAGAACGAACAAGACATACGTTCTGTTCTTGGGCTGGTTGGAACTCCAAGCCCAGTCAACAAATTCTAGGCCGAGCTAAACTTGCCGAGTTTCGGCCCAAATATAAAAGTGATCCCGGCCCACCCGATTCAGCTCACCTGATTCCCCTAGCAGGGTAGCACGCGTTCCAATCCTTTCTTCTCCATGTCCGACTCGATCTCACCTCCCACCGACGACTCTTCTCCTCTCGATCCCTAGGGTTCGAATCGCATCTCGCCGCCGTCGCCATGGACCCGTAAGTCTATCTCTCTCTGTTTCTTCACCTCGTTCCCTCCTATGGTTTCGTCGTATGACCCGATTCAGCTCACCCGTTGCACGCTTTCAGCTACATCGACGAGGACGGCGAGCCGCTCATGGACCCCGACGCGCGGGACCTGTCCCCGGAGCCGCAGCCCGAGCCCTACGATGACCTGGAGGACGACCTCGGCGACGGCGGCGGCGACTGGACCCGCGACCGCTCCCCGACGCCCGTGCATGGCGGTGACGACGGCGGGGCGGGGTCCGCGTCCAGGCCCCGTAAGCGCTTGCTCAAGAAGGGCGGGGGCGGCGGTGGCGGCGTGCCCGGCGACGACGGCCTCGAGGACTGGGGGCTCGAGGACGCGGGCGCGGAGGTGGCCGCCGCGAAGAAGGGGAAGGGCTCGTCGGCGCTGAGGGACCTGGCGAGGGGCGGGGCGGGTAAAGAGAAGAAGGAGAAGAAGAGGCGGAGGGAGGATGACGGGAGGGACAGGGGGATGGTCAGGGAGAAGAGAGGCTCCTCCAGTGCGAAGGCCTCTGGGGGCGGTGGTGGGCACCGGGACCAGGATGACGACGGGGAGAGGGAGATCCAGGAGCTCTGGGATACCATCGCCGGAGGCGACTCGGAGGTAAAGATTCGCTTGCTATGAGTTTTTGTATGCTGCAGCTGCTAGTTGATATATATAACTTTGCTTCCTTTGAGAAATCGATTTAGCTTTTCTGAGGCTGTGGTCGAATGAGTTTGTATGCAGCTGCTGGTTCACTCGCTTGTGTTTGTGCTGTTTTCATGGGCAATTTGAGATTACTTTAGTAGGTTTTACAACATTTTCAGCCAACCCTTTTGCATCAGGATGTGTTGCTGAATCATGATAGCATACAAAGTTTGGCAGATAGCATTTTAACTTAGACCGTGTAAGCTGTTGGTGTATCAGAATGCAGTGCTTAGTTTTACGTGGTTATGCTTATGGTCTATAAGATTAACGTTGTTTAACCTGTTTGTGATATCTTAGTTGAGTTCAGAGTAGGTACCAAACTTTAATTGGAACAGTACTCTGTTGAGTTCTCTCATGGAAAATTGAATATTGTTGTCTACTTAGGTAATCAATATCATTTTGGTACCAGTTCTATCATTTCCTTTTCATTCCGTGCACTGCGTTCACAAATTCGTTTGTGTGAATATTTTTGGTGTAAATCAAGCTAGATCATTAAATAAAACTTTTTAGGTGCATTGCATCGTGTTAATTGCTCGTATTTTCATCGCAACTGGTATTTTAATGATCTTTTGACATATTGTGCTCTGCTCTGCTGACTAAACATGCTTTTGGAACAGGATGATCAAGAAGGTGTTCGAACTCTAGATGATGATAACTTTATCGATGACACCGGGGTTGATCCAGCTGATCGCTATGGCAGTGATAATGAACGACATTCCCCTAGTCGTTATGCACAGGTGCGGGCTAATTCGCATCCATACCATCACTTTGGAAGCAGTTTTGATCTATACCATCAAGTTAGTCAATGACGTGGGGTCAGGTCCACATGTCATTGACACAAGGTGATGGTTTATAGATGAAAATTGCACCGAAACTGATGGTATGGATGAAATTATTCCAATTCTAATGCTCAGATGCCCTAGATAATTTATGTTTTGCACTCTTTCTAAGATAAAAGGGCATGCAGGCTGAATAAAATGTCATTGTCTGTTCTCTTTTGGATTTGTTGCTTACTATGACACTTGTGACTGTAAACCTTGTAGATTATTGGCGTCCATATTAAGTAAACAAAGTATGATATAGCATAGCATTGCAAGGGATGATTAGAAGCTTTAAAATTTACGTCCTTGCTGATAAGGCTAAGACCTAGTCATCTTATTGACTTTTCATATTGATATCAGCTTTCGTATTGGACACGGAGAAAATATGAATAGATATGTTATTTACTTATTCATTTATTTATTCTTTTGGGCCTTTCCAACCAACACGAGTGAATTCCTTTTATTGTATAGGCAGAGGAGGGTGAAGAAGATGATGAAATTGAGCGACTCTTCAAGGGTGGTAAGAAGAAGAAGAAGAATGACCGGCCACGTGCTGATATTGGCCTTATAGTGGAACAATTCATTGCTGAGTTCGAGGTAGCAGCTGAAGAAGATGCAAACCTGAATAGGCAATCGAAGCCGGCGATAAATAAACTTATGAAGCTTCCACTGCTCATAGATGTCCTCTCTAAGTAAGTTGTTGAAGATACTTTGTTTGGTTTTCCAATTCATATTGCTGTTTTTAAATAGCTAGGAATAATTATTTTCTTATCATTATTGTTTTGCAGGAAGAACCTCCAGCAGGAATTTCTTGATCATGGAGTGCTCACTCTTCTAAAAAACTGGCTTGAGCCCTTACCGGATGGAAGCATGCCAAATATGAATATTCGATCTGCTGTGCTGAAATTATTAACTGACGTAGGCGTCTTTGTTTCCTTCTTCCTTCTGTGTTGTAGAACTTCATTGTTTGTGCACAAGAACACATTTATATCTGTGATCAATATTTTGATTGCCCGTTCTGGGATCTAATTACTAATGAAGCTGTATGCTTCTTTCACAGTTTCCCATTGACTTGGAACAATTTGACAGAAGAGAGCAGCTTAAGAAAAGTGGTCTAGGAAAGGTATACATCTATTTGGTGCTCTCTGATAAATTGTTTTGCACGTTACATGCTATGTTCTAACTCTATCTGTTGTTGCATATCCTAGGTCATCATGTTTTTGTCAAAATCTGATGAGGAGACTACTGCAAATAGAAAACTGGCTAAGGAACTGGTCGACAAATGGGTAAGTTTGTGTTCTGAGTCTCATTTTTGTGTGCTTGTTTTTCTGTAAAATTTTTTTGGTTGATATGATCCTTATTATTGTTTTTAAAAAATCAGAGTCGACCAATATTTAACAAGAGCACGAGATTTGAGGATATGAGGAGATATGATGATGAAAGAGCTCCTTACAGGCGACCACAATTGAAGAAGTGAGTGAATGAACCTATTGTCCATTTGAAGACCAAATCTCTTGTTATAAGATTCTTGTGTATTTGTTTGTACTTATGGATTCTTATTGGTCATCATTTCATCTCGTTTCATGAAGGCCTTCATCAAGTAGCTCTGGAATGGAATCTAGAGACGATGATGTTGATGCCGACTTCTCTCAGTAAGTCTGATGCCACATATTTGTTTTCCATTCAATGCATCGTACAGGTTTGCCATTATCTGATAATTTGTCGATTAATTTGTTTATCCTGTCTGTACAGACGCAAGTCTGGGCAAAGTGGTTCGAGGCAGCATGCTTCACGGCCAGAAGCCTCACCTTTAGACTTTGTCATTCGCCCACAGTCCAAAATTGACCCTGAGCAAATAAGGGCCCGTGCTAAGCAGGCTGTACAAGACCAGCGCCGCCTGAAGGTTCTCTCCACAACTTGAAAACTCTGTAGTTTTATCAGACTACTATTTGCTAGATAAGATTCTGTCTTGCTTGTTTATCAAAGGACTCATTATTAATCATTCTTGTTGGACGTTCAGATGAACAAGAAACTGCAGCAGCTCAAAGCACCCAAGAAGAAAAACCTTCAGGCGTCAAAACTCAGCGTGGAAGGTCGTGGGATGCTCAAGTACCTGTAGATCATGCACTCTGGTATCCTCAGCCAGCAACGGCCATGTCCACGGTCATCGTGACTGCCGCGCGTTGCTGAATTAGTATGGCGCACCCTGCCACTTTCCCAGGGCCAACAGATCATGAAGGCCGTGGAATTATTATCTTGGACAATCTTGGATCCTTTGTCCAAGTATTGTTCCTGCCTGGTAGGGTGCTGCAGATGGGCTTACACCATCTAATCAACTGGTGATCATTTATAGGGGAGGCGAATGCATGAATATAGATAGTGATTTTCAAGCAAGAGCGGTGCCTTTATACTGTATAAATGTTTATCATGCTTCCAAGTCACAACTGTAGCGGATCGTGCTGTAAGTTGAGTTGAGTTGAAGTTATGTTTTTTGCGCCTGGAAAACATTGTCTTGTTATGCAGTCAAAACAAAATGTTATAACCAATTAATTGTGCTGAATAATTACTGCATACGATACTGGAACACAGACATTGATATATTATATGGTAATGCTTCAAATTTTTTACATCTTGTTGGCTGAAAGCTGTTGGTGATGAGGCATCTTTTTAGCTGCTACTGCGCTAGTGCTAGTTGAATGTCTTCTTATCCAACTATTGTCAGCTTGACCAGATACTCCTACAATCAATTGCAGAAACTTGGATCAATTATCCCTGGCTCTCACTGTCTTTTTCAGCCTTCTTGCTGTCACTGTACCGAAAGATGCACTATATGATGCGGACAGGAAAATCTATTCGAATTTGGACATCCAGTGGTACATGCGTAAAATGATTGCTAAGCAAAGTCATAATTTATCATCACAAAACTCACATTACTTCGATCAATTATAGACCGAATGCAACCAACAAAGACGTAAATCGATGGCGACATGCTTCGCTTGGCTATCTTTATTTGTGTTTCGTACAAGTTAATAGAGTTGCTACCAGTGATCTGTACACAAACGAAGTAATGGCGAATTGCCAATTGAAATGGGTCAAGTACATCTTCCGATGGAACATTTCAATAACATGACATGGCTGAAAAACCAAATGAACCATAAAATTTGCTCTGGCCGGATTCATGTTGCACGATTGTTTTTATTTTTGTCGAGTCCACGCGGAGTAAATAAAAGAACTTCGAGATTAAGGATTTCCTTTCAAAACAAGTTAATTTCGCAAGGAAAACCTTAACTGTTTTTTTCTCGCAAAAACGAAGGAAAAAAAAACTAAAAATAGAGGTCTCCCACTTTTCCCAGGTCGCCAGCTCGTCCTTGGTCTTCCTCCCCTCCCAAGCATCTCACCACGAGGCGAGCCACCTTCCCGAGCCGCCGAATTCGGCCCCGCGGGCTCGCATTTCTCGCGCCGCCCACCAATTCCCACCCGCCGCCGGCGCCATGCCGCGGCGGGGCGAGACGGCGGTGGTCCCCATTGACGTGGACGGCGGCGGCGGCCAAGGCCCGCCCAAGAGCCCGCGCCACCGAAGCCACGGCCCGGGGCACCACGGCCGCAATGGGCCGCACCACCAGCACCGGAGCCGCCCGGCCCCGCCGCCCCCGCAGGAGTTCCGGCCGTTCCGCCGGTGGTTCCCGTTCCTGGTGCCCCTCTTCGTCGTCGCCAACGTCGTCCTCTTCGTCCTCACAATGTACCTCAACGACTGCCCCGCGCACGCCCAGGCCACCGGCGCCGCGATTGGGGGGTCCATCGGCGAGAGCGCCACTGCGGAAGGGTGCTGGCTCGCGCCGGAGCTCGGGAGGTTCGCGTTCCAGTCGTTCAAGGAGAACCCCCTGGTCGGCCCTTCATCAGCGACGTAAGCTGCTTTTCAATTCGGCGAAAAATTGGGATCTATTTTGCTTTCTTAGTTTAGGTAGGGGTTAGATGCATGCATTGTGAGAATTCGTCCAGATTTGATCAAATGTGCTTCAGTTATGGCCTTTCTTTGGCCGTTTTTAGGCACTGTGATCAAATTGAGATTGTTAAAGAAACACAGTTTCCTTGCTTTACTTTTGACCTGGTCGTGTTTGGATAGCCAACCGTTGTTGGAAGCAAGGTATAGGCAATCGCTATAGAACCAATTTAGTCTCATTTTTCGATACAATGTGCTATTGTGCTATCCTTTATTTGTACCAAGGGTTCCCTATGTCCAATGATTGCTTATACCTAAATCTCTTTGACCAGTCAAGAAGCAGATACAAACAATGTGATGCCAAGATAAACTTTTGTCTTTTTTATTCTATGTGATGATCCATCTTTCTAATAAAAACTTCATAATTGAGAAAAAAAATGTGTCTCATTATGCGATAATTTTGATAGCATGTGTGCTCAATTGACATATGTTCCAATTTCCCAGGCTATTGAGAATGGGGGCGTTAGAAACCAGTAAAGTTACCAAAGATCATGAAGGCTGGCGTCTCATTACATGCATTTGGTTGCATGCTGGAGTTATCCACATACTTGCTAATATGCTGAGTCTCCTATTGATTGGGATCAGGCTCGAGAAGGAATTTGGTTTCAGTAAGTGTTGAAATAAACATCGTCTGTTGTTTGGAGTCTGAATGTCCTTTCAATGCCTCATGACCATATCATTTAACTGTTGATTTATGATTGCTTTGTTACAGTGAGGATTGGTACATTGTATGTGCTCTCTGGAGTTGGTGGCAGCTTGATGTCTGCTCTATTTATGGTGTCAAATATATCTGTTGGTGCTTCAGGTGCATTATTTGGGCTACTGGGTTCCATGCTGTCAGAGCTGATAACGAATTGGACGATATATGAGAATAAGGTTGATGTTAAAAATATATGCACTTTTTCAGGAATTATTGCATATTGTATTTGTTTGTGTCTAATTCCTTTCCTATTTGAAAAACAGTTTGCTGCATTGTTGACTCTAGTTATGATCATTGTCATCAACTTAGCTGTTGGGATCCTTCCTCATGTTGACAACTTTGCTCATCTCGGAGGATTTACATCGGGCTTCTTTCTTGGTTTTGTGCTACTAATGCGCCCGCAGTTTGGATACATTAACCAAAAGAATTCTCCTCTTGGATTTCCAATGGGCGCAACCAAACAGAAGTTCAAGACATACCAAATCATACTTTGGGTTATTGCCACCGTGATATTAATCTCCGGGTAAATGTCTTATCTACAGAAAAACAACAGTTGTCTACTGCTTTTGCTAAACTTTGTATTTGGCAGTTTCACCGTTGGCTTGGTATTGCTACTTAAAGGGTTCAATGCTAGTGAGCACTGTTCTTGGTGCCATTATCTGAGCTGTGTGCCTACTTCAAAGTGGAGCTGCAAAGCACCAAATAACTATTGCATGGTAAGCTCTCTGTACGCATATGGTTCTTACTAACTGTACTTCATCTATAAAGTTGATATAAGGATATGGCAGACGCTAGGCTCATATTTCTTTTAATATAGTATATGATGGATCCATTTTGTTAAATGAAAATGATAACGTGTATATCAACACTGGCTATGCATGAATATCTACTCTCTGATTCTTGCCTAATTTCTACTTAGATAAGATCATGAAAACCATGAGAATCTCAACCGCAAGCTGTCACCACATATTATGATATTGAATATGTTTCGTTGATTGGCTTTCAGTTATTTTGCCAGTTAGCAACATGTTAGTTCCATTGTGTTCATTCTGATAAGCATAGCTATTAGTTAGAATTTTGAATACCAGACATTGAATATCGATGCATACATGCAGTGTTTATTTACACTTAAAGTGTTGCTTTACCCCCTCACTACAAGTTTACTAATACTAAGCTTCTCCTGCAGTCTTCGCAGCTTGGAAATCAATTAAACCTGACATGTCAAAGCACTGGAAAGACAGCAACATACGTTCTCACTGATCCGAATAGCACGGAAGCAATCAAAAACCTTTGTGTTGGTCTTTGCAGTTAATGGAAAATGTATGGTATAGTTTCAAACAAGGAAATTGATGCTATCTATGGAAGAGAAAATTAGAAGTCCATATTTGCATTGAGCTTTTCTGGTAATGCTTTTATGGCTTCTATCTATGGTTTTATTCCGTTGTGCATCCTGTGTATTATGAAGTCAGTGGCAAAAGATGGATAATTTTAGGTAGTAGTTTCTGAAATATCAATGGAGTACTTGCCATATACCATTATGAAGATCTCAAAAGAAAGAATATTAGAGGACCATATTTAGAATGTTGTGCCGAATATTTAATACAGTGAAGGAGGCAGGGGACAACCATGGTAAACATTGTAGGAATCATGAGTTTCTCCTGATCAAATAAATTTGTTGTGAAAATGTACAGTTTTTTCTTTAGAGAGCTGTACGGTAGGGGAAGCCCATACTTTGGTAGTTATGTTAATATATAAAGAAAACTGAAGAACTATACAAAAGAAGGTGATACTGTACACTAGATATGGTTATACTGGGATCCTAGCCAAGTGTTGAGTCATGAATGCTTAAACTTATGATCTCATTTGCATATCAATGTTTGTATTCCTCTTCATACCTCCCATCCACATTCATGCTACTTATGTTTCAGAATTTGATGGGACTATATAAATCAAGGAAAAAGGAAACACCAAAGATATCTTATGCTGACGCTAAATCCTTTTTATACCCCTGCTTTTCGCGCTTCTTGAAGTCAGGATGCAATCTCCACATGGGATTTTGTTTCCTAATCCAGAGTTCACAATGCCAGCTCCCATCAAAAATTGAGATAGACTACACTTTGTATGATTTCCTTGATCACTTATAGCAATATTTTTTTTTCAATTAATTTGTCACTATATATATTAATGGATTTAGACTTAGGGGTAAACACTACATAATAACCGTAGCAAAAGGAAGAGGAGAAGAATCAATAAATTAGGCCCGTTGCAAAACACGTTTGTTTTCTATTATTTTTTTCTCTCTCTATTTTGACATGTTTCAGAATGTTTTCCTTGTATGGAAGCCTAGCTTCCTAGTCTGTAAGACCAGTAACAACATTGGACTATAAAAGTGAGGTATTTAACTTACTCAAAGAAAGCATGGCTGATACAATCAAACCTGGAATAGGATACTGAGCTCTTAGGAGCAAAACAGCAAAATGTGTCTTCTACAGTTAGACTTGCAGGTGCATAGAATGCTGATGCCTTTGATCTTAGAGTCTTGAGATAGTGGACTGCATATTAGCCTTTTTCCTAAGGTTGAGAGAAGCACTAGTGTGCAAGAGCAAAACAGACAGAGGAAGACCTTTAGAACTTTGTCATTCCATAGCATCCGCCCCCTGCGTCCCTGCTAACTGCTTATCTTCAGCTGCTCGAAAATATACTTCACCACCTCTGGCATTGTTGCCTTCCGCGCTTCCCTGAAGTTCCAGAGTTCATTCACAGCATGTCGTTCTCGAGGATTATAGTCGTTGAGCTCTCTCAGGGCTTCCTTAACTGCATTGCAAACATTGTCACCATAGTCGTTCTGCAACTGCCTCAATTTAGGATCATCTTCGTCCACAATATCCTGAATCATCCAGATGCAAGGCCTTTAACCCTCAAATGAAATTGAGAACATGCTACATATATTAATTTTACAGAAATTGGATAAAAGACCTTGTCTTCTCCATCAACCAGAATAGTTGTAAAAGGACGCCAGGATGTCTTCTTTAGTTCCTCCTGCCAACTTGAGACCAACCTTGCAGCTTTGCCTTCTGGATCGTCATCCCTGAATTTCCTCTTGCATGCATGGTGGAAGGGTTTTTCATCAAGTTGTCCCATCCTTTTGATCCCAATAACAGTACACTTGTCGATCAACATGCCCTCAAAGCCCTGACATTGTAACAATTCGGTATTACAATTTTTTTGTAATAACATAACCAAAACAGAGGCAATGAGATTTTGTTGTAACAAGGGTTAGTTACCTTAATCAATTCTTGGCGAGTCTCATGAAGCACAACTCTATTCAGCATGTCTCTTTTTATTTGGTCAACACTTACATTTTCCAACCTTTCACTTTCTTGGGCTAGACAATTTTTCAAAATTATCATCAGTCCATAAAGATGTTGATATTCTTCATTGCTTAGATTTGCCCCTGCTTGCAGTTTCGTGTTTAGCAGACATATTGCAGACTCCTGTGCTTGCCTTTGCTCCAGCTGCCTTTCAAGTTTAACTACCTTTGCATAAATGGCCTCCATCTCCTCCTAGAAAGCATACACATGACTGCACTTAGTATGAATTAGTTTGGTTATTTGTAAAAGAGTTGATACGGATGTTCTACTGAATTTTATGTCAAAATAGAAAATAACACCTTATGTTTTTCTCGAACCATTTGAGCATGGTTACTCGTCTTGGGCATTCTGTCTGTCATATCCAATGAATTGATCTCAAAAACAAGCTGATCATCATGTCAGAAACAACATAAGTTAAAAAGATGAAACTGAAAAGGTTGGGCCAAGATGAAAAAAATAAATAGGAAAGAAATTTGAAGCTTCGTGGCCCCCAAGGAAATACGCCAATGCTGAACTTTGGTAAGTAGTGATGTGATGGGGGAACTATCTGTTAATGCTATAGCCTAACATACGGGGGATGAAAGTGATGTTAACTGATGCTATTTCTGTTTTCGGTTGCCTGTATCATAACTGCAGCGGGGAAGCTGGCAGGTTGTCCATGATCAATATAAGATCATAAACATTTTCTCTTGAAAGAGACTTGGTACTACCATGTGGAACTTTAATTATAAATTTACTGTTACTTTTCATTAACTGCTGAAACGGTGATACAGATTTGCAAGGTAAATGCTGATCCGTACAAAACTCTGTAATCCAGAGAAAAGGAATGTACCTTCTGCACTTTGCTGCAATGTAGTAATTTGATTCTGCCATCCTTCAGCTCCTTGATCCGTTGCATGCTTGACTCGATCTCTCTGCTAACTGCGTCCAGCTCTTTCCTGAGGTTCTCATTCTCCTCCTGTATGCCTTGATTCATCTCGGCTAGGATCTTGTCGGATAAGTTTTTTAGCTCTGAAAATAACCAAAGGAGCATTGCATTATCAGATTCTGAAAGAAGTCGTCCATTATAGCTCCACGCAATTATTCTAAAACTTTTGTCCGAAAATTAGCAATTTATCTCTTGTCGCAATGGTAAGGGAGTAAAAAGATGTTTATGTTTCTTGCATGGACTGATCATTTTGTTATATAAATTTTTTTTTTTTTGCGAATTAAAAAAAAATTTAACCTTTGAGCTCGTCGTGGAGCCAGCTCTTCCCCTCCACGCTCTGCACCAACCAGACCATCTCGTCAAGGTTGGCCTCCAAGAACTTGGCCCTTCTCTCGTAGTCGCCGACCAAGGCGCCGAGCCCGGCGGCGACGCTCGCCTCGTCCTTCTCCACGTCCTCCACGCTCCTCGCCCTCGCTTCGG
The DNA here is from genome assembly GCA_012490785.1 of Eragrostis nindensis. Classification (NCBI taxonomy): domain Eukaryota; kingdom Viridiplantae; phylum Streptophyta; class Magnoliopsida; order Poales; family Poaceae; genus Eragrostis; species Eragrostis nindensis. The sequence goes on along the minus strand of JAAXCT010000061.1, from coordinate 1,496,076 downwards.
CCTCCCTCAGTAACCTCCCGACGGCGCCATTGCCGGCAAGATCTTCCTGCCCGGCAGCCCAGCCGAACACGCCGCCGGCGCGGTCACCCTCGCCGTGCCGCTGCCATTCTCCCCTCCCGGCGCCGGCGAAGTGAAGGCCGAGCGACATGGCGTCCCTGAGGCCCGACCAGCTCTTGCCGAAGTGGATTACCAAGAAATGGCGGCGGTGGTTGGCCGCCGCCTCCTCTTGGAGCGCGGTGGTTGTGATGCCGGCGAAGAGCTGGTGAGCATGGGCGGCGAGGGTGCTCGGGGCTTCAGCGCCGGCGTCGGTGGTGACCGTGGCGAGAATGCCGGTCCACGGCCAGACGAGGAGCTCGCCGGCGTTGCCAGCTTCGGCATTTGCCATTAGTATGTCGTCACTCGCCATGGAAGTCGCCTGATTGCTGAGGTTTCAGAGTCCAGTTGGTTGGTTGGGTGGGTGCTGGCTCAACTCTGAAATATGAATGTTACTGCCTGTTTTTTACTAGTAGCTTTTTACTTATATTACTGTGTCATGTGTTCATGCATCGAGCATGATGTGTGCTGGTGATTCCTTTTTTTTATGTGTGTTTAGATACATTGCCGGATCAATACCCCTTTCTCTTTTTGGTAGTGATCTTTGGGGCTATGCTATTTTAGTCTCACAACAGCAGAGAGGAATGCTCGAAGGGTTATTCCAGGTACTGAATTTTATCCAGAAAATCTGTTACGTGTCTGCCTCCCCATCACAATTATTTCAGTACGAAAGCTCAACTTGCTATATCATAACAAGATAATTGGGACCGTGAACATAACTTCATATCTTCGCCAAAAAAAAGAGAGAGAAAGAAAAGACGTATAAGTACTTCATACTCCTCGCGCATCATGCAAAAGCATATCGATCGGTATGTCTCCAGCTATTGAATCACAGACCCAACATTCAATCACGAGTTCACGACTCAATGCGACCAGAAATTTGGGCCGTAATAATTGCACGGAACCTTCTGATTCAGATAACCATAAGCTTCACATAATAAGCCAAAATGAAATGCAACTAATTAGGTGAAGTTATCTTCGTGTTGTGCATCAAATCAACTACTTATATATGTATTTAGCACTAGATTAAGAGCCCAAAAGCTCCACTAGAAAGTGAAGAAAAAAGAAACAAAAGACTGCCATGACCATAACTCTTCTCCAGGAAGTTTTGCGTATGTAACTTCTAGTATCTGTTACTAACAAATACCCGGATGCAAAGGGATGCAACGAACAGGCCAGTTAGTCAGACTCCTCTTCTTCAGAAGACCTAGCAGCCTGTTTCCTCAAAGGGCAATTGCGGAAGTCATGAAATTCAAAACTCTGACACGACCTGCAAAACCTTGGAGCTCTTGGTGGCTTTGCCTGTACACATAAAGGTCTTATTATAGCACATGGATATAACTGAATAGGAGTTGAAAGAAAATACAAAAAGGGTAAAAAAAATATGTTATTAAAAAACTTTCAGTGCACATATTTGGTTGAGATGGATTGCCATATTAAATGAGTACTGACCTAGATGAATTTTTTACTTGAATACACGGGAGAACTGTACATCATTGCATAATAGAAGGAAAGCCAAAAAAAAACAAAAAAAACATGCACACGCCCTCTTGTTCTGAAGTGTACATGTGTGCCACTGACTAATTTGAACAATCTGATACACACATTAAGGTCATAAGGTGCTCAACATCTCAACCCCCGCGCGCGATTAAGAGAAAACATAGCCAAAATGCATACTTTGTAGATTCCAAAGACTGTTCTTTTGTAATAGCTGCTAATCAAAGTTTTGGGACAAATCAATCAGATCAGACTAGAATCAGACCCTACTCTTACACTGTTATCCTAATTATGATAGGTTGATGGCGCAAAATAATTATTGCAGTCTTCCAAATAATTTTTCGGCTTATTTGTTACTAAGTGATATTTCGTCCTAATTTTCTTGGCCAGAGAAGTGCTCATCACTCGTCAGCTCATCAGTTTTGTACTGGTTCATGCTACCTAGACTGATCAACAGATAAAAACAACATTAAGCATGCATAGCCAGTGTTCCTGTGATGATAGCAACCTAGATAGCATGATTTTAATGAACAGAACAGCATAGGTAACTCACAGTTTTTCGTAGTCTCTCGTTCTCAGCTTTCAGCTCCTCATTCTGTTTCAGCAGGGACTCGTTCTCCTTTGTCTTCAGAACCAACTCTAACTTTAGTCTACGATTCTTTTCAAGCTCAAGCTCTTTTGTCTTCAACGCGAGCTGCAACTTCAGATTCTCATTCTCCATACGGAACCTCTTCGCATCCATAACCGCTGCACTCTGGAATTGAGCTGAACACAAATAGAAATCACAAAATGCATTTCAGGATATGCACCCAAACTGCTGTTCAAATACTAACAATTAACACGTGACGCAATTTTACCCATAAATCTATCCATGTCGTTCTGTTCCTCGGCTCCATCGACCTGCAGTTTAGTGCGCTTAGTAATTAGCTTCCTCTTCCTTGGTGGCATCCCTCCTTGAAGCTTCCCATTGCTGCGTCCAGAAACCTCCTCTGCATGTAAAGGTTTCACCTCAGTCACCCACACTCAACCAAAATGCAGGGAATGGGAAAGGGGAAATTCGGTCTCTAGTTACATATAGTACCAACTGCAGCAGGGGACTATGGTTCTTTCTTACATTCAAATGGATGTTGCAATGCCAGTGCCAAAATGTTGCAATTATCGCACGAACTTTGAATGGAATTAGCTTTTTCATTCCGTAATTAGTATTCTTCCAAAAGCCCCAATTCCCCAATCAAAGAGTACTACTTCTTGCCCACTCTTCTTCTAGATCCACCATGACTCCCTTTCCATTTCGGCCATTTACCATCTACGAGACTACGGTGCAGAGACGAACTTATACTGGTTATGTGATCTGCCGATCCTTTATAAGAAATGATGAGATGATATAATCCAGAAAACCCCTCATGCCAGACGAGCAGTAGTATTTCGTACAGTAAATGGTTGTAACCAAGCATCTCGCTTACCACCAATGTCGCAATCCGCGAGGCGCGGGCTGCTCCGCCTCTCGGTCCCGTCGCCGGCGCCGGCATAAGCCCCCGCGGCTTCCGCGCCCGCCTTCCCGCCGCTGCCGCCGCCCGCGACCATCTCCGCCTTCACGTCCCTCGCGACGGCCTCCGAACCCGCCCTCCCCCAGTCCCCGCGCGCCGCCTCCGCCTCCCCGTACCCCGCCACGACGCGCGCCTTCCGGCCCCCCGCCGTCCCCACACTATTCTCGCCGGCGACGCCCCGCTCCTCCTCCTCCGACACATCGTCGGCGTCGTCGTCGTCAACGGCGACGCCGTTGTTGAACCGCAGCCACCACGCCCTGGCTTCGTCTGTGGCGTCGGCGGCGGTGGCGGAGGAGGCCATGAGTGACGCCTGCAGGAGTTGGGAGGTTTGGACTGGAGTGGAGAAGAGGGCGAGGAATCAGGAGTCTATTGCGCGTTCTTCGCCAGTCGTGGGCCAGGGCCTCCTTCTGCTGCTCTTCTCCACCACTCCACGTAAATACAGAACCACCGACTGTGCTATACGACTGACTGCAGTGTACGGCCAACGGCCAAACCTGTTTATGTGTTCAATCAACCGAGATTAACTAAGCACTCACGCCGTGATTTGCTGGCCGTCAATGTCACGATGCATGCGGTCGTAAACGGCACACGTAAACAAGGGTCGTGTGTAGCGTTGTTGAAAAGAAATATTGGATTTCCCGCTCGTCTTTTCGCCGCCCCGCCCAAATATTTTTCTCGCCAACAAATACAATGTAAACTGCAACCGTATCTTATCTTTTAACTAGAATATAATTATTGACGATACTGAAAAAGCTAAACCACGGTGACGGTGCGTGTACACTAGATCACTAGACCATGTATGTACAGAAACAATATGAGAGATTAGGAAAGTGTAAAAGCAGCACAAAACTGGAGCCGCAGATCCTACTGGACTTTGCAGCGGCAGACCATGGCATGTCGTGGGCACCTGACATGATCAACCCCGTCTATCAGCACGACTAGCTACTATTCTTCAGATAATATGCTGTACACTTGCTTCCTGAAAATTGTAGCTCAGCTGAAATTTTTTGTGATTATATTGCGCTGGTTTATTGTCCATCTTTAGAGTCCTCGTATTTTTTTCGTTTCTTATGCAAAGCAGCAAGCAGATAACAACGCCTGAAAGACTCGGGTACTGAATATTAACTGAAAACTGCAGTGACCAGAGTCACAAGAAATTCACCATGAAAGCACAGGATACTAACATATATAATATGATGCGGTCAGACTCTTTGACAAAATAAACACATTTCATCTCTTGCCAGCCCAAAGCGCCATATGATCACATAGTATAATTCTTGTTCATTACGCAGGATCATTACTTTCTGATAACTGAACAACAGTTCAATATAACAATTGCAGGGACTACGATCCAGCAGACACGGTGTTCGGTTACATGAACTTCAGATAAGGTAATGGTAATACCAGAAGGTGATTGATTAGATACAGACATCTTGATGTTCTGCCACAAATCCACTACTTAAATATACATTGACACTAGAATAATTAAAAATATCAAAAGCTTTGCCAGAAGAGATACAAGACTGACATGACCATCGTTCTTCTCCAGGAAGTGACACAAACACCCAGGATGTGACCAACGAGTTAGCCAGAACCCTCCTCGTCCTTTTCTTCAGAAGAACTAGCAGGTTTTGACTTTTCAGGACAGTTGCGGCTGTCATGATGAACACGTTGTTTACAGTAGTTGCATTTCCTTCTCTCTCTTGTTGGCTTTCCCTGTTCAAATGCATATAGGTCTAATAAGCATGTATTGAAACGCGATACAAAAAATAAGGAATAGAAAAGAGACAGACTAGAGTGGCCAAATTACTTGCAAATGGAGCATTTGATCCAGAAGAAATATCAAACATGCAGCCAAATACATAGTTTGTAGATAATAAGATTGTTCTGTACAAGTAGGTGCTACTTACATTATTGATTTTTTCGGACAGATTAACCGAAATCAGACTGGACTCATATCCTAAGCATAATATCAACATATTGATTCTATCTACAAAATAACTTTTTCTCGAACAATATCTACAAAATAACTAACTATTCATTGAAACAACTTGGCATGTTGACGGTGAAAAACTAATTGCATTCTTCCCAATGTTATTGCTCTCAGCTTGTTTGTAATGAGTTATCAATCCAGAGAACTAGTGAAGAATCAGTAAGATAAGAAGTCCACCCAGCAAAATTTAATTATCTCGCTAACATAAGAAATACAATACCCATTATATTCTGGATATAATGAGTTTGTAAAATGCAAAAGAAAGAAAAAGAAACACAGGCTGCTACTCAAATAAAATGGACTCGACAAAAACATTGTCAAATGCACGGCCCGTGCTCCTGAGGAGTTAACTGATAACCTAGACAGCGTGGTTACAATGGAAATAATCATGCAGGGTTCTTACAGTCTTTTTGAGATTCTCGTTCTCAGCTTTCAGCTCCTCATTCAGCTTCAGCAGGGACTCGTTCTCCTTCGTCTTCAGAATCAACTGGAACTCGAGGTCTTTCGTCTTCAGAGCGAGCTGCAGCCTCAGATTCTCAATCTCTTTGTACAACAGTTTCACTTCAACATCCTTATCTGACGTAGGCAGATACTGATCTGAACAGAGAGAAATCAAAAACTGCAAATCAGAAAATGCACCCACCCACCTTGCTGTTTGAGTAACAACTGAAAAATGATGCGATTTCTTCATACCTTGATCCATGTCATCCTGGTCTTCAAATTCATCAGCCTGCAGTTTACGGCGATTTGCGGCTACCTTCCTTCTGAGCCGTCGTGGCTGCTCTTCTTGAGGCTGCCCCTTGCTGCTTCCTGAAATCACCTCTGCATTTAAATACCTCATTTGCATGTAATCAACAAATATGCAAGGAGAGAACACAGGAAGAGAGAAATCTATGCCTCTTGCTCTAGAGTACCAGATGCAGTAGATCAGAACTGACGGTTTTTTATCAGTTCGTACTTCTTGCATTCCGTCCATGTCGTAAAATTTCGGAAACGAATACAAATGTGAAAACGACTATTTGAAGTATCACGGTGCATGGCCTGAACAAATGCGCTACTAAGATACGTATGTACAACTCTATATAGTCGATCACTGGTTTGGAGAATGAAAGTAGCTGCTGCATTCCATCCAGATAAATACCGAAACAGCAAGGTAGAAGTTACTGGAGTGTAGGCCTAATTACTGAACAGGTGTGTACAGGTACAGCAACCTGGCCCAAAAATCTCCTCTTTCGCCTCCACGCTTCTCTTTCACCATCAGCGACGCACGTGCCATGAGGCCCCAATCCAACAATCGATCTCAAATTCTCAATTTTTCATGGAGCAAACGATGGAATGAAGATCTAACTAACCTCCCAATGCAAGCGATCGAAACGAGAAGCAGCATACACGATGCGGATTTTGTAAATCAGGTCCGCAGCTTACCCTCGAGGGCGCGATCACCCGGACGCTGGCTGCTCCGCCTCTCGTCGCCTGCGCGCCCCGCCTCCATCATCCCCGCCTTCCCGCCGCCGCTCGCGAGGTCCTCCGGGTAGTCCACCCTGCCCCAGTACCCGGCGGGCGCCGTCTCTGCGGACCCGGTCCCGTCCACGAAGCGCGCCTTCATGAAGCTGGTGGTGAAGGTTTTGGCCATGACGGCGCGTCGTGGGTTGTGAAGTGGCGACGAATGAGGCCAGTCGCGGTTATTCTCTCCGGCTGCGCCTCTCCAGCGCGTACAGGAATCGATTTTTCCCGCTCTCCCCTTCGCTATCCCGCCCAAAGTTATATTACTCGATTTCAAAATTGATAATTTTTTTTGAGAATCTTCAAAATTGATAAATGGCACTCGCAAAATAAAAATAAAAATCGAGAGCAATATGCGCTGCTTCCTTGTAAGGCCCATCCTAATCCGCAGCATCAACCAGCGAATGTAAAGCCCACCACTCAACCAGCTAATGTAAAGCCCAACTCTCAACCACTCACTTCGTTTTTTAATTTATTGCCGGACAACAACTTTAGTTTATTTTTTAATTAGAATTTTTTTTTGAATGAACTAGAATTGTTGTACTTTTTTTTTTGAGAAGGAAAATGTATTGATCTTAGCACATTACACCGGCCCGATTACAAACAGGATCCCAAAGAAAAGGAAAATTACAACGAAGTTCAAAACTCCTGATCATCTTCCTCGAAGCCCTCAGGGATCCGTTCGTCACCGCCGCCAAAGCCGCTTCCCAATCGTCGCCGGACGCCAGAGCCAAACTCCACGAGGTGAAGGCCGCAGAGGAGGGCTTACTGCTAGGCGAATCAGCCGAGTATAAGCTGCCTCCCAGGCGCATCGGCCAACTCCGGCACCCATGACGCAACCTTCGTTTCCAACCGGCAACCCGAGCAAAGCTCAGATTTTCACCAAAGATCATCTTCCTCGAGATTAACAGGGTCAACAACATCATCACCTGAAGAAGACGACGATGCGCCGGCCCCGGACTCCTGGACAGGTCTCCCCAGCCTCTCCATTGGCGTTGGAGAAGAACGCCACCGGAGAACGGAAGAAAATGGGAGAAATTATTCCTCTGCAACGCCGTCGCTTCGGCATCGTCGGCGCCGCCAGGAAAACCAAGCCGCAGAGAAGCCACGCTCCTCCGGCAAAAACTAACTCCACCGCCGAGCATCGGCGGCGAGCAAACCTTAGACCTAGATGGACTCGATCTACTAAAGGATGGACCCCCGCTCCCCTTGCCACCGGCTAGGAGGCCGGAGACGAGGGAGAACGGGGGACAGAGGCGGACGGCGGCGGCTGCGCGATCACGCGGTGGCGGCGGTGGTTCCGCTCGAGTCGCCCCTCGGGGGCGACGCGGGGGACGGGGGCAGATATCCTTACTAGAATTGTTGTACTAACCACAACAATAATAACAGAGGGAGTATGCACTAAATAGCAATAGCTAAACTAGGGTCGTCCTAGGCCATTTCTACTTTCATTGTAGAAGTAGATTTTTTTCACTACAAAATCATATTGTGTGCAATAATCCGAGAAAAATACGTAACATGATGTAGTGTTGTATTAAATCAATCAGGGTGATATATTTGTCAGATATGGAACTCTAGATTCTTGATTGTCTTTCACCTACATCTATTGTTTATTGTCGCCCCATTTTAAGTGTGCTTACTTTTTGTAGTCTCTTTATGTGCAGTCGTATCAGAATCCAAGTGACCTATTGCCAGGGGAATAGGTTTCTACTGCTTCCTATGACAGGGGCAAAGTTTGAACTACGGCATGATCCCCAGAACAGAGTGCATACGCAGACTTCAGGACTCAGGAGAACATAAAGCAGCGCAAAGGTGCAATAATTAGCTGTTACTGTGGACTCTGGTAGTGCCTAACAGGCTAGAGACTAACACGATGATCAACAAGCTTTACATTCTTGTGGAGGCTCTCGTGCTTGGCTTGCGCCGCCTCATACCTCAATTCTCATCACAGAAGCAGGCTAACACTAACACATGGTCAACAACAACGTCACACTACTCATGCTAAAATAAAATAAAAAAATCACACTGCTCATGGGACCATGACGATACAGTCAAATCGAAGTCATGACTTCAGGAAGGGTCAGCGGATCATTGACAAGGATCTTCATGGTTGCCCTCAGGTGGAGGTAGGGCGAAGGATCCTCAGCTGGGCGGCGTCGGACCGGCTGAGCTTGACATGATAAAGCAGATCATTAGCGGGTGGAGGAGCTCGGCTCGTCACATTCATTTGTGCGAGGCGATGAAGCCGTGGCATGCACGGGGGAGATGACATTGCTCACTGCGTGCACGCGACACCCAACTCGTGCAGCTAGTCGACGCAGGCGAACCTGAATCCGCTGCAAGAATACAACCGGGTTTGTGAGCTCCAAAGTAACAAACAACAAAAGACACTGCTATTCTCGCAAAAAAAAGGACACTGCTAAGCAACAAATAAGTACCTCAACACATTGCCGTAGACGGGACGCCTCATTCGGTTCTCCCGGGGCAATCTGAAGCACCATCCCTGCCTCATCCACTAACCTCTTAATGCCTCTACCCTGTGTTAGGTTCAAGATTGCATAAGTAATAAAGTTGTATGAGTTGACAGGACAGGGAATTTCCTCAACATACCATTCGATCGAGGATCGGGGCAATCTCAACTTGTGTGCCTGCACGAGTGGTGGTATCAAAAGGATTGTCCTCATCCCCTGAGGACTGAATGTCAGCATAGTCATCCTCTGCCCATGCTGGCCTAAGGTGCACGCGTGCAGCGGTGTGCAACCAGTCCAAGTACTGTCTGAACTCCTTGTCACGATGCATGTTGTGAACTTGCACCACATTTCTCTCATACCTTCTCCACTCATCAATGTATCCTCGATGATGGTGCATGAAGTCATCGATCTTCTTCTGCCTCCTCCGGTCAAACCTGGAAAGTGAGTGCATTGTTAGTTCAGCAGTACCCATTCCGCTGTTCGACAGATTGAAAAGCAAATCTGTACACTCACTTATGAAGCTGGATGGAAGTGGAGAATGGATCAGGGGGACATGACTGGATCTTGTTGAATTGGCGCATCACCCTGTGGGGGAGATGGAACTCCACCACGTAGAAGCAAATGAGAGGACACCTCATAGTCCATAGGTCCTCATCACGGCGGCACATGCTATTTAGCACCAAGTTCTGGACATCAGGCTTTGTGTATGGCTGCCACTCAACCTGGTGAGAAAGTTACAAAGTTGCATTATAAAAAGATAATATCACAAGAGCACACATTAGTCAATTTAATTGCATTGCACCTGTCCTGATGATAGGACGTCCAACTCGTTGGTGTAGATTAGGTACATGGTCTGTGAACGCCCATGAGGATGTTCAGCCGACTCCCACAAGTGCGAGACAGTTGGGCCCAAGTCCTGCCCACAGTCTGGGTACCAAGTACGCTGTTCCCGAAACAACGGCCTCCCAACAGGCAACCTCTCCCACATCCACACCTGGAGCAGAAATATGCAACCTGATAAATTTGAGCTCGGTGCAGTTCTGCAGCACGCCTCACAAAGTTGGCGGTACAAGAATCCAAGCACCGCGGACCCCCAGCTGTAAGTCCCAGCTTGATCCCAATCAAGAAGGCAGGGGATATACATCCACGAGGCTGTGCTCCCTCCACCATCAGGGAAAAGCACAGATCCGAACATATGCAGTACCCACGCCCTTGCATAGAATGTAAGTGTGTTCGCGTCAGCGTCTGCAGGACAATGTGAAAAGTTGCTACGAAGCCAACTTAGGAGAACCCCATTAAGTTTCTTGCCGTGACCATCCAAAGGTCTCCCCAAGAAATCCTCTGTGCGCTGCTGCCACCCCTCAGACACAACCCTCCCTGTCACAGGCTCCCCTCTGATGGGCAATGCAAGGATCATTGCGACATCCTGCAGTGTCACTGTCATCTCGCCACATGGCAAGTGGAATGAGTGTGTCTCCGGCCTCCATCTGTCCACTAGTGCCGTAAGTGCCGCACGGTTGAATGGAGGCATGCCACGCCGTATGACATTTGCGAAACCAGCAAGGTTTGCTCGCCGGAGCAGTGGGGTGTAACGCTCATCGTATGGCATGATAGAGTTGACTTCATGGGTGCGAACACGAAGAGCCTGAAGCACCTGCAAACGTAGATGGGCAAAAGAACATATGAAATGATACGGAAAATTGTTGCATCACTGCAACATGAATTTCACATTTGCAATTTTCAAACATCGCCCGCCTCAATCTTGGGTGCCCGATGCTGCTTCTCGTAGTATGGATCCAGGAGATGGTATACCACCATTCTGCAATAGGGAGAAAATGGATTACTACGAACACACAATAAAAGTATAGAGCAAATATGTACGCAACAAGGGTATCGAATATATCTAGCATGGCCAAATTTGTTTCTTGAACGCAGGAGAGCTGCGTGTCATTTGATAGTAGAAACAAAGTACACAGGTGAAAGAGCGCCCAAACATTACAAATAAAGGAAAACACCAAACGTTGAACGTGTGTGCCAAACTCTAAGTAAAAAACGACCGACGCAAACCAGGCTGGTTAAGTGCCTAGGCTTGCTAACCTGATCAGCAGGCTGTGCAACTCCCGGGCACCAGCCATACACCGCAGGGAAGCTTCACTCCCCACTGTCTTCAGCACCAAAGAAACTCAAAATTTGACACCAATTAACTAGCATGGCCAATTAACTAGTTCTCCAATTTGACACCAGAGTTCCTTTACACCCAACGAAATTATGGATATGCCCTCCTGACATGTTGAACACTACTACATCAATCCCATGGATATCATGGACTATGTAACACTAGGACCCATGTTTTACTGTAGAGATTTTGTAGTGTCACCTAATTTGGGATGAATCTGCCTCAAGGATAAGGGCTTGTTTCTAAAATAAGATTTTAACCGTAATAGTTGTTTGAGAATTGAACCTTCCATCATCAACTTTCTTCTCAGCACACTTGTCAGATGAGGATTCATCTGGCGACTTGGACATAGAGTCTTGTTTTTTACTCTGGCTCTGTAATTCAGAACTCAAACTGATGTTCTCTTGAGGTGCTATCTGAGCAGGGCTACAAGACTGAGGATTCATAACGCAGCAAGTTTCTGAAATAAAAATATATAGAACTTCATCACAACAGTATTGGCTGCTACCTAACGCTGTAAGAAACTATGGTAAAGGATGAACATTTGTTCTAGTTATACTTGTAGTTGCAACCAACATAGAAAATCATGGCATGCATATTTTAAATCAAATGAAACAAAATGCCAGAACTTTATAAGCTCTTAAGCAAAAAGTAAAACCCGAAATCCTAACTGAAACAGGGAAAGTAATGGGTATGAGGCACAATAATTCGTAAATTTGTTTCCCAAATTTTGATAGCAAAAATTAACTTGATCTGTCGAGTACCTCGATGCACACCCAACAGAAACATGAAATAATATGGCATACCTCCATTATTTCCCCCCTGCAGCTTCCTGTTGTCCTCCTCAAGCCGTGCATTCGATAGTTCCAATGCATTCAAATGCCTCTCCAGTTGTAGAAAATGTATGTTGTTAGCCTCAATTTGACTTTCCAGCTCCACAACCTAGATCAAAAAGGGAGAAAAACTGACGTGAGCAGTCAATTAGAATATTATGCTTTTCCATCATAATGTATGTAAAATTCATGAACATCCTTTTTGTTATCATCAAGATTCTTCAATTTACAAGCAGCAAAGAACAACAAAACTCTGATATACATGGATGGTATACGCTTCCTGAAAGCTACATTACATTTTCTTTAATCAGCCAAGATTTGAGGTTTAAAATACCATACAGATATCCTTCTTTTTTAGGAAAACTATACAGATATCTTCAATATGCAACGCCATATATTGATGACAGAATGTATCGCATGAAGTTAACAAAGCAAGGTAACCAAAAGCGGAGAATCATGTATTTTCCAGTGGTATGGACTTAAAGTGCATTCATGTGCTGTCCCAAAACATAAATAAGGGCAAACATCTGCAACTCACTCTTACAAGAGAACTATTGACCAACATAAAGGCCCAAAAAAGAATAATCAGTTGTTTTTTTGTACAAGTACATATGTAGCATCTGAGATTCCAGCAGACATAACTCGAATGCTTACATTGTTTTGGAGGTCCTCATTCTTGGATTTCAGCTCCTCATTCTGTTTCATAAGGCAATCCATATCTTTCGCCTTCAGAGACAACTCAACCTTCAGCTTCTTTACCTCCTGGGAGTACCGAAGCTCTTTCTTTTTCTTAATCAACTGAGATGTTAGGTTCTCAATCTCCTTGGAAATCCTCAGAGAGTCATCAGACGGCATATTTAAGTCTTCTGCATACAGAAAGTCAAAAGCAACGACATGTCAGAGAGAGAGAGAGAGAGAGAGAGAGAGAGAGAGAGAGAGAGAGAGAGAGAGAGAGAATAGAACTGTGTTTTAAAGCCACATACTCATACATACCTTCATTCGTTAAGGCGTCAGATTCTGTGATCCTCACTGCTGCTTTTCTCTTTCTACTTCCTGAAAGACAGTGCATCTGACTAATGTGAATTGCATTTATACTTAAGTAGGCAGGCTAACTGGCTACAAGCACACTGATTCTATCATTTGTTAATGACTCGATCAAGGTAGTTTTATTGACACAACTGGACAATGGCTAAACAAGACAAAAATGATGGTGATGATTTTAATTCCCAGGTGCTACAGAAAGTCAAAAGCAACGACATGTCAAAGAGAGAGAAAATAGAACTGTGTTTTAAAGCCACACACTCGTACATACCTTCATTTGTTAAGGCGTCAGATTCTGTGATCCTCACTGCTGCTTTTCGCTTTCTACTTCCTGAAAGACAGTGCATCTGACTAGTGTGAATTGCATTTATACTTAAGTAAGCAGGCTAACTGGCTACAAGCACACTGATTCTATCATTTTTTTAATGACTCGATCAAGGTGGTTTTATTGACACAATTGGACAATGGCTAAACAAGAAAAAAATGATGTGATGATTTTAATTCCCAGGTTTTAGCCCCAGAGGCTCCATTAACTAGCAGTCTGAAACAAGTCGATGTCAGCAGTGCACAGAAGCATGATTGTACGATCAGCACAGAAGCATAGCTTTAGCAGTTCTTGTAATAGAATGCTGCAGCATGTAAGCCTTTGAATGATTCAACTGAAAGTGGAAATGGTGCATAAAAGACAACAAACGGAAGGACTTGTATGTCTCTTTGTAAAGTTCAGAACATGGCAGTGACATTGAGACCAAGCTTGAGCCTTATTTTTTCTCATAAAGGGTCTGTTTTCGTTACGAGAGAATGCAAAACTTGGCAGTAAGTTGGTAAGGAGAAGCAAAAGAGAAGGCTAGAGAAAACTAGCTATGATAACTAGACATCCAGAAAGCCTAGCATAAGTAAAGGATGGGCAGAGGACTCCTCAAGCATCCATCTCCTTATCGTTGTACGCATCAAGTGGTGGCCCATCACTTGATTGCACGGCATATGGCACTGGAAGAAGTAACATGCTTAACATCTTATAAGGCAGTGGAACTCCAGAAGTGGAATTCTCCTCCACGATTCACACTACATATTGAGCTGACCTTCCACTAATTGCAATAGTTCTTCTTTCCTAATCCCGTCATAACCAACCGTTTTCGAAACACAGGAGCATGGAGTTTCTGTTGCACTAGGAGACCAAGTGAGCTTTCTCTCTTTTTCTGAAATCCTGATTGACTTCGAGCTTTCCCAATAGCCCAAAATATTTCTCAACTCATCAGCGATGACGTGAAATGAAACATATTCCCTCCAGGTAAGAAATTAATTACGGTGAAATCGGCCTATGAAATTGAATCTATCTAGTAATCGTTGTAATCTTCAGCCTCGTACTCTAACTTTTAGGGTTCCCCATGTACTGTTTATATCCCCAATAGCTGCTGAGGAGTAATCCCAGAGAAAGTGGTATCGGATCTATAAAAAGCGTCAACCAAGTCCACGGCCACGCACTCGAGGCGTATCCGTAATACATCGCAGAGAAGATTTTGCATCAGAGGAAAGCACAAAACGGAGAGTGGGTATATTCACTACTGTTGCAAAGACGGGCGGAGGGTCACAAGCGAAGGGGAAGAAATTCCTGGAGACTCTTACCGCTGCCAGCAGCAGCTCGTCCGCCGCCGCCGCGCTTGCGCGGAGCGCCGGACCCGGCCGCCCCGTCTCCACCGCCGGCGGGGGCCATGGCGACGGCGGGGTGTTGCCTGAGGAAGAGGACGGCGCTCACTGCAGGTAGGGCCAGCCAGTGACTAGGGAAGGGTGAATCCTCAACGGGCCACTCATTCGTTCCACGCGCCGATCCAACGGTCAGAGGATGCGTAGTTCCGAATCCGAGGGTGGTGGTCGTCCGGAATACCGACCGCAGTCAGTCAACGCCCACCACGGCACAAATTCACCTTGGCCGGTCGCGCGTCGTCGGCCGACGGTGCTGCTGCCGTGGTGGCCGCCATCGTCTTCGGCGCTTACTTGCGGCCCCGGCACGCAAGAGTGCGTCTCATCGGCAGTCGCCGGCGTGCCCCTAGTCGAAGGGCACTGTGCATTCCACATGCAAGACAAGATTCACGAACACGACATCAGCTTACTGGACTGCTCAAATTTCAGTATATTTTTCATCTATCTGAAGACATCTGTACCTAGCACACCGACAGCAACCAGAACTACAACTTACAAGCCTACACCGGCGACAAAATACATTGACAGCAGCATCACACCAAGACACGGTTCAGGAGAAGAGGCAGCAGGACAATGCTGCTGCAGTGTCATCTGTATCAGAAGTTCAGAACTAGTAACAAGCCTGTCAAAATCACACATGAAACGCGCCCTTCATCCGCAGCTGCTTGACGATGTGCTTCACAACCTCCGGCACCGTCGCCTTCCGCCCCTCGTCGAAGTTCCAAAGCTCCGACATCCCGTACCGTCCGCCGGGGCTGTGCTCATTCATCTCGCTCAGCGCGGCCGTCACCGCGTTGCACACCTCGTCGCCGTACTCGGCCCGTAGCTGCTTCAGCTCCGGGTCATCCTCGTCCACAACTTCCTGAAAAATTTGGCGATGATCGATTATATATGAGACCGGTGGACAAGCATTTTACTTTCTGATATGAAGTGAATTTGCATGAACACCTTTATTATACCGTCGTCAGAGTCAACGGCCTTCAAAGGATACCATGACGGATCCATCACTCTGTACTGCCAAGTTGCTAACAACATAGCTGTTTTGATCTCGGGTTCGTCACTTCCATGCTTCTTCCGGCATGCATCTTCGAAAGGCTTCACGCTAAGTTCACCCATCTGTTTTATCCCGATACCGTTGTGCCCGCTCTTAATGTCCTTCAAACCCTGCACATTGTGCTAATCATTTTGGAGGAAGAAATTATTCCATTCGTAGAACCACACATTATGTGTGAATCTACAGCTACAGCATCCTGGAATTAAGGGGCCGTACCAATATCAATTCTTGCCGTGTATCTTGTAACTCCATTTCTGCCTGGATATATTTCCACGCTGTAGCTGTGCTCAGATCATCAGAAATCTTTTCACGTACCAACATTTCACTCATCTTCTCCATCTTGCCCTGGAATTCTGTATTTAGCATTGCGACTTCCAGCTCAACCAGCTGTTTCAGAAGCATGAAAAAAGTGTCAATGAAGTGCTTAGCTTTTGAAAAAATGAACACAAATAGATGAATACATAATGATACTTAGATAGACAGTTAGTTAAGCTTCTGTCTTATCATCACTTTTTTTTTATCTACACTAATCTTATTCAATGCTGCATCTCCCAACTTGAAGCTTGAGTCCAGTTGTTTGGAAAAAAGAAGGAACTTTGTCATAATGCTGTTTATGCCCCCATGCAGACCAAGGAAATGAGGCTAATGAATATTAGGGCTACTTACACTTAAACCAACATTCCCGCTTAAGCAACAGGTACGCCACACCCATATAATTTAGCAACACTTGAGAAAGGTAGGGATTGTCCTGCTTCATTCCCAAAGAACAAAAGAATCTTGAGAAAGGTAAAACCTTACTAGTCATAACTGAAAGCAGAAAGAACCTATGGCAGCACATTTAGAATTTCAGCATCAAATTTCCTTTTTAAGATTGATGGAATTAGATCATTTTCAAATATGTAATATGTAACAGAATCATAATAACGCCTTACTCTATTTTAATGAACTTTGGGCAACTTCATATCACAATGCACACAAGAAATAAACTTGTAAGACTGTATACCTTCATCACAAGACTCATCTGCATTCCTCGAGATGTGCAGACGAAAATTTTATTGTGCTATGCGGTCCTTCACATAGCCACGCCCACAAGTGCTTTTTCTTTGTATCATTATGATTTTCCAGAATCTCCAATATCTTAGTTGACAGGATAAAAACTACTATAAATAGTCAATTAAACCTTTCAATTTCTTATCACCTGTTTCACTAAGACCAACTTATACATTTATATTAACAGAAAAGAACAAAAGAACCATGATGAAACAAACATTTAAGTGACTAAGGGTCCAGAACAAACAAAGGTAGGTCCAACAAAGAACAGCCAGTCGTCCCTACAATCAGTACAAACTACAAACCCTACACCTGTGATACAGGAAAGTGTAATACTAATTGAAAGGTGAGAGAGCTTACATTCTTGCTGAGGCCCTCGTACTTTGCTTGCAGTTCCTCATTCTGCTTCCTAAGGCATTGGATCTCTTTCTCTTTCAGAGCCAGCTCAGCCCTCAGCTTCTCGTTCTCCACACAGTACCCAAGCTCCTTTACATCCTCATCCAGCTGAGACCTCAGGTTCTCAATCTCCATTAAAATCTGCTCAGAGTCCTCATACGCCACCTCCAATGCTTCTGTATGTGGCGAGAAATATATTAAACAAAAGAATGATGTCAGTTTTCAGTCAAGTCTACCTCTGTCCCCATCCAAATTGTTAGAATTTCCGGATGTAACCATTTCTTTTCTCTTTCTATTTCCTGATGATGTTCCAAGATTGGTAAAACGAACATGAAAGGACCTAACCCTTTGCAATGAGGCCATGCTGCCTTAACCAGATGGAAACTAAAATATGATTTCAAAAAGAATAAAAACAAGATATGCTAACAGAACAGATGATCCAAACAACCACTTACACTTAGCTATCACAATTCCTACAACTTAGCATTTCCCCTAATTCATGTGTAATTGTTCCTTGTACAAGTCCTTGGACCATTCTATTCCTTTCTTACAGTTCTAATGGTGCGGTTAGTTTTGGGGGAAATGTACCGCTAACACGGAACTGACTATTCCTGAAATCCAAGAAAGGGTGCCCACCCACAATCAAGGGCGGCACCAAACTTGGAATGAAACGAAGCAGTAACTTAAATTTCGAAATGCAGCACAGATCTAGGCAACAAATACAGGTCGACCGCGGAGCAAGTCAATGACAATTAAATTTAAAGGAAAATAAAAGAAATCCGTACCCCCATCGATACGTGAACCGAGGCCACCCGTCTCGTCGCCTTCGCCAGCGGGGAGCATGTCGACGGCGGGTTCGCCGGAGGTTGACGACGGAGGCCTGAGTGAAATAGATTTGACCCTTTCTGGAATTATATTTTAGATTAAAGTGCATCCAGGTCCTTTGACTATTTCGAGATTCTCATTTAGGTCCATAAACTCTTAAAATAAAATTTTAGATCTTTAAACTATTTCAAGTTTTCATCTAGGTCCATAAATTATCAAAATCAAGATTTGGATCTCTAATCTTATTTAACGCCTAAGTAGCTATCTAGAATGAGGCTTGCGCTGGAATTATGATGACATGACATGTCGACTTGATCATTGTGTGTTTGGCTGGAGTTTCGACCTTATCTTTCAATATTGTTTCGGCAACAGCTGTTACTTGCCGTTCTAGTGATCTGAGTGGTAAAAAAGAAACAACATCTCATACCGTTCTAAATTTCAGCTAATACCGGCCGCTCTAATGGGTTCAGGAAGGAATATTCGAAAACACAAATTTCGATGAGCACATCAATAGCCTTTTCTAGACACTCGGCGTCCCCTTTAGAAATATGTATTTTCTAAAAGGACCCCTGACAAACGTATTTCAGTTCCTAGCTTCAGAAAGATTCATCACGTACTGCTCCAGTCGATTGGTTACGCTAATTTTAATGTACTACGAGCTCAACATCGGTAGAAGCTGAGCAGTGGGCGCGACCTATCTGGAAAGACACAAGTTGATCGTGATTTAGAAGGTGGTACATGACACCTCTCAAACTTTTAATTTAGAGTTCATCAGCCAGCCCTTTCAACATATGTGGGGGTACTACTAGGAGGTTGCAGTAGCTAGTATGGACGAACCTCCACAAGAAAGGTCGAGGACCACTCAGTGCTCCATGACCAGACACCAGAAGCAGAAGAGCCGTTTATGTTCATAGCAGTAACCGTGGTTTGGGATGATGATGATGATGAGACGACCTTGCTGTTCCGAGCTGACAGAGTGTGCACCCGGCCTTGGGGGCTGCGGGCTGTGAACTTTGTAATGTGATATTTAGCTGGGCTAATGGGCCGAAAATAAGCAGACGACCGTGAGTGACACTACTACACTGGAGCACATACATGTCAGGGCAAAGACATCAGCAAAGGAATATAAGCAGTGCTGGGTCACAACAGCATCGTGCGCTGAGGGCTTTGGTTTAGTAGACTTTAGTCTCTAGTCTAAGTTGATCTTCCAGTGGTTTGGCATCTAGCAGACCATGGCACCTGATCTAAACATTCAGATACAGTCTGCACAAGTTAAGCCAGACGTCTTTTCACACGCAGCTGCCTGAGCATGTACTGGAGAGCCTCCTTCACAGCCTCCTTCACAGTCGCCTTCCGCCATTCCCTGAAGTTCCAGAGCTCGAACACAGTAGAGCATCCACTGGGGTTGTACTCATTCCTCTCAATCAGAGCGGTCGTCACTGCATTGCACAGGCTGTTACCATACTCTGCCCGCAATTGCTTTAGCTTCGAGTCATCGTCATCCACAACTTCCTGCAACATGCGACGATGCGATGGATTATGAGTGCTAAGCGCAGCATCTCTTCATGGTATACTCGAACCGAAGTTGAAGCTGCAACAGTTTAGTAAATACCTTTGGACTCCCGTTAGCATCGATGATCTTAAAAGGATGCCATGATGGATTTCTCAACTCCTGATCCCAAAGGGAGGCCAGCATAGCAGCTTGGACCTCGGCTTCATCATCTCCATACCTCCGCTGACATGCTACTCTAAAACTTAGTTCATCAACTTCGCCCATCCTTTTTACCCCAATACCGACGGGCCTTGGAAGCATCTCCTGTAATCCCTGCACATTGCGATAATCATTTTTTTATGTAAAAAATATTTTCTTTTGAGGAATTTAACTCTCGAAGAATGGATTATGTGAATGGAAATGCTTCATTGACAGTGTAATGAGGAGTAATACCACTATCAGTTCTTTTCGAATGTCCTGCAACTCCATTTTTGCCTGAATAGAGTTACACACTGTGGCTGAAAGCTTTTCACCTTCCAACATTTCATCCAATTTCTCCATCTTGAACGCAATTTCTGCATCTAATTTTGCCATTTCCATTTCAAGCTTATCTTTCTGAAAAAACATGGTCAGGAGTGGGAACCCTAATTAATTTCCCTTAAATGAAATCAATGCTTAGATGGACAGCGGTTAGCTTACCCCTAACTTCTCATCATCAGCTTTCCCATTACCACCACTCTTTTCAATCGGTGATTGATCTACCACCTTGGAGTTTGGCCCTGGTTTTTTCAAAGAGGAAAAATAAAAGAACCTTGTCATAACGCTGTTCTTCCCAGTGCCCAAGAAAACATGGCAATGAAAAAAAGAATATTAGGGTTGATTATGCTTAAAGTAGCCATTTCCCACAAATAAGTGGTATATCAGTCCTACAAAATTTGGTGATGCTAGAAAATGGTAAACTTTACAAGTCACAATTGGAAAAATAAACTTATAATTATTCATAGTTTGAGCATTATTTAGAAGGAAAAAATGATGGAACTGATTATTTCAAATATGTAATGCATGGCATTAGTTACTTTCCCGAATTTTCAGCAACTATATATCACAATGCATTAAAAAGAAAGAAGCATGTATCAAGACTGTATGATACCTTCATCACATGACTTATCTGGTAATTTTTTGCATTCCTCAAGTTGAATCAACATAATTTCCATTTTTCTATACAAACCCTCCAACTGCCGAAGTTGTTTTCTCTTGACATCAATCTGATTTTCCAGAGTCTCTGCAATCTTGATTGACGGCAAGAGAAAACATTGTCAACTAAAAATTTCCATTTTAGCTATAATCTAAATTTACCCTCAACAAAGAGGAATCCTAACTGAACGCGTACATTCTTATGCAGGCCTTTATGCTTGTCTTGCAACTCCTCATTCTGCTTCTCATACTTAGCTTGCAGCTCCTCTTTCTGCTTCTCATACTTGGCTTGGAGCTCTTGTTTCTGTTTCTCGCACGTACATTGCAAATCCTCGATCTGCTTTGTGTTCTTAGCTTGCAGCTCCTCGTTCAATTTCTCGTACTTAGCTTTCAACTCCTCATTCTGCTTCTCGTATTTAGACTGGAGCACCTTGTTCTGCTTCTCATACTTAGCTTGTAACTCCTTATTCTGCTTCCTCAGGCGCTGCATCTCTTTGTCCTTCAGATCCATCTCAACCCTTAGCTTCTCATTCTCCTCACAGTATCCGAGCTCTTTCACATCTTCCTCCAGCTGAGACCTCAGGTTTTCAATCTCCATTGCAAGCATCCGACGGTCCTCACATTCCACCTCCAAATCTTTTGTTCATGAAGAAAACTATATTAAATCCATCGCGCCAAAAGATTGCAAAAGATCAAAAAAAGGTTTTAGGCACGCATACCTTCATTATGGCCCAAGTTGTTAGAATCTCTTGTCAATACTGCTGCTTTCCTCTTTCTACTTCTTGCTTCGACCCCAAGATTCTGGCCAGCTCTAGCTAAATACAGAGAATACATTTCCTTTCAGTAAGTGTTGGATAAGCATCACAAGTACAGCAAGACGAGTAGCATATCCCCAAGCATGGTTTCTTAAAAATTACAAGACCAAAAATCAAAAAGGAGAGTAAAAAGAACACAGATAGAACCTAACCCTTGGCTGAAGTGCTTAGAGCTATATCAGCGTAGGTGATCTTGGCCATGCCATCTTAACCGAACATAAACTAAATTTGCGTGGGTAGAAATTATTTCCATTTTCGAAAGAAACAAGCTAAATTCTGTTTTAGCCATACCAAACAAAAAATTTGCGTCAACGAACGTGACCACCAAAACAACTACCTAGAGTTGACAGCTGGTGGCAGCTTACGGAATTTTCCTCACTTGATATTCACTTAATATCACAGTCAGTTTCACACAACTTTTGCACAACTAAAGTGTGATTGTTCCTTGTAACATGCCCAAACACTCTTATTCCCTTCCTGCAGCATTGAACTTGACCCCCATTGCCCCAACCGAAATAGCACGCGACCCGCAAGCATAATTGCAGTACCAAACTTGTGGGGAAATCAAACGAAGGGGCACATTGAATTTCTAAATGCATCACAGATCTGATCAGGTTCACGCATCCAGGCAGCAATTACGATAGGCCAACCGAAAAGAAGATTGGGGAAGTATTAGGCAAACAACAACTACGGAGCAAGGTTGATCATTGCAAAAAAGGGAATATCGTAGGATCTTACCACCACCGACGAGACCTGGACCGACGCCACAGCGCTCGCTTGTCCCGGCAGGGTCGCCCGTCTCGTCGCCTTCTCCGGCAGGGACCATGGCTGCGGCGCCGCGGCGGGTCGCCGAAGGGCGGAGGCTGAGGGCCTTTTTTTTCCTCACTGCTTCCCAGGGTTTTTGCGAGCCGTGACCTCCCGGCTGCCACTGAACCCTTCCCTTTTCCCTCGCTTCATTACCGAGATTTTTTCCTAGGGTAACGCCTCTCCAAATGTAACACGTTCTATAATCGATGCGCTGAATTTCTTCGGAGCAAAGTTCTCTCATTTCCCTTTTGTTTTTGTGTTTCCCTCAGTTTTGCAAGATCAAATTGCCTCTGCCCCCGTAAAATCGAACTGGGTACCTGGTCGGCTGGTTGGGTTACGTGCTGGCTGATGAGCTAATCCACCTATTCCCTTTGTTCTCAATTGCTTTAAAAAAAAAAATAAAATTATCATTATTATATAATAATAATAATAAATACATTTCTAATAATGCAGACACTGCGGCAACCATCGCAACAAAAAGGCTCAAAGACTCACCTTCTGTCATCCTTGTTGTGGTTACAAGCCCATAATAGTAGAAGGGGGATCCTCCAAGGGTCTACCACAAGTGAGGGACCCCTAGGAAGGACTAGGAAGGGACCAAACAAGAGCCAAGAGAGGTAGATAATTTAGAGCTTGTATTCCATGCCTTGCCTTGAGGGTGGTAAGGGGGTATTTATAGGCTGATACACCCCCACAACCCTAGAATTACAAGTACCATATTGCCCTTCCTCCAGGGCACTATGGTCATTTCCTTATTACAAGGTGGGATTCCCTAACCCTAGTGGGCCAGAGGCCCATGTACATGGGCCTATTCTATACTATACATCTTCTTGGGCCTTGATAGGCTTCATGGCAGGCCAGGCCTTTGGGCCAGGGGGAGGGGACACAGTGGGCCTCCCCCAACAGCTAGCCCCACACAGTCGAGATCCACCTTCGTAGTGCCGAAACTGTGTCCGTCCGGAGGTCCGTCCGTCGTCCCCTCTTTCGGCGCTCCGAAGGTCTGGTCTGCTTCGGCTGCGGAAGGGACGCTTTAATGCTTCCGGAGGTCACGACCCCGAAGGGAGCTTCCGAAGGTGCAGTAGTCGCCGAAGGTTGACATCCGGAAGTGTTGTCGGCGTCGGTTGCGAACGGGAAGCCTTGTCCATGCCTCCGAAGGTCTCGTCTCCGAAGGGCGTTATCGCCGAAGGTGCGATGATCGACGAAGATTGTCGCAGATGGCCCGGAGGTTCCTTCCGGCGACGGCGCCTCCTTTGCCGACGGGCATGGTTGCCGAAAGTTGTTGCTGATGGCGCGGAGATAGCTGCCGGCTAAGACGCCGTGATAGCCGAAGGGCACGGTCGCCGAGGGTTGTTGCTGATGGCGCTAAGGTAGCTGCCGGCTACGGTGCCGTGATCGCCGAAGGGCACGGTCGCCGAAGGTTGCCGCTGATGGCGCGAAGGTAGCTGCCGGCTACGGTGCCGTGATCACCGAAGGGCACGGTCGCCGAAGGTTGCCGCTGATGGCGCGAAGGTAGCTGCCGGCTACGGTGCCGTGATCGCCGAAGGGCACGGTCGCCGAAGGTTGCCGCTGATGGCGCGAAGGTAGCTGCCGGCTACGGTGCCGTGATCACCGAAGGGCACGGTCGCCGAAGGTTGCCGCTGATGGCGCGAAGGTAGCTGCCAGCTACGCGTTGAAGGTGTCTTTAATGCTCGGCGCGAATTGCGGAGCAACTCCGTCTCGTTTACTGGGACTGCATCGGCGCGAAACGCGATGCGACGCCGTCTCGCTTGTCGGGACGCGTCTGCTTGCGTGGCGTGATCTGCGACCGTTGATCCCTCATCGGACGGTTAGGCCGATTCACCGGGGGCTATATATTTACCGCCCGGGCGTCTTGGGTTTTCACCCCGCCTCATTTCACTTTTCACTTGCGCCGCGCCGCAGCCGCTTGGTTAGTTTGCTTCGGAGTTCTTGCTGCTTCCGCTCGTTGCTTCGAAGTAGTCACCCTGGCTTCGGAAATGGCTCGGAAAGGGAAGACTAGCGCTTCACAGCGCGTTCGCATCGACGACCGCTTCCCGGCGTCGCCGTTTGTTGACCGGAGCACGATCGACGCGAAGGCGTTGGACGAGATGGCCGCCGATGGGATCCTGGAGCGGAGCCGGGCCGAAGCGCCAAGGAAGGGGGAGACGACCCCTAGTCTGAAGGACGGGTACATCGTACTGTACCGGCGGTTCTTCGAGGCCAGGTTTCGGATTCCTTGCTCCCCCTTCGTGGCCGAAGTGTTGGATCTCTTCGGCCTCGAGATTCAGCAGCTTACTGTCAACGCGCTTGTGCGGCTGAGCGTCTTCGAGTGGGCGTTCTGGCTCGAAGGGTCTCGGCCGCACGCTGGGGCCTTCGCGGCGACGCATTATGCGCACGCCGTGAAAAAGATCTTGAAGCTGGACGGGAAGGACGTCGTCGGCTCCATGGGAGTCATCTCCTTCGTCCCCGCCCCGAGGCCGTCGTTCCGGCGAAAGCGTATAAGTTGCACTGGGGGCGCTGGACGACCGGGTGGTTCTACTACCGCGTGGAGGACGACTGCCCCCTTCGGTCAACGATGTCGGAGGTGCTGTTCCACCGGTACCCGACTGTGCAGTTGGACGGGACCGGCGAGTCCCGGGTGCAGCTGTTGGCGACGGTGGCGCGAAAGCTCTCGATGCGCGACCTCTGCGAGGAGTTCGTCGCGGCGGGGGTGTGGCCTTTGCTCCGAAACTGGGAGCAGAAATTCGTAGTTCAAGTTCCGGGCCGAGACCCGGAGGTCCACCTGAAACCTGAAAATTTCCCAGGTACGTTTGCTCCGGTGGACACTTTCCTTCGGTTATTTTTCCTTTGATTGTTTGCCGTAACTTGATCACGTGGTTTGTGCAGCTAAGACGCTAAGGGAAGTGGAGGACGGCGCCGCTGAGATTCTCGGCCCCTTCCTTGCGGACGAGGCTGCGCGGCGGGCGAAGCTTGTTGTGGGTCCCCGCATCAATCGGGTGCTCGCCATCAAGTACCCGGAGCTCCAGCTGCCAGAGCGAGAGGTGCTCGTCGCTGTCCCTGCCAGCAGCAGAATTGAAGATGACGAGGCCGAGAGCGAAGCGCCGTTGGCTCCGGAGGCCATTGTCCCAGTCGGCGCGAAACGCGCTGCCGGAGATACCAGCAGGCCGGCGCCGAAGAGGTCTCGGCCCGCCGCGACGCGCGTCGAGGGATCTAGTTCCCGAGCCGGGGCGTCGAGCGTCGTTGCGGACTTGGGGTATGGCACCGATCTGGAGGAATTGACCGACGATGCTGCCCTCGTGGCGATTGCCGCGGCAGCGGCTCCGCGCGCGGCCGTAAAGGTGGTGAATCTCGAGTCCGACGATGAAGACGTCGGCTTCTTTGGGATGCCCTCCTTCGCAGCGGGCGTCGAGGGAACGATGGAGCCGGTCCTTCGGTCTCCCGGTATCGTTTTCTCTTCCCATCACTCTTGCTTTGCCGGTTGCGGAAGTCCTACTAACTCTGTTGCTCTAGCGGAAGGCCGTCGCGTCGAAGAGACTTCCGAGGAAGAGCCTTCCGGAGGAGAAAGGGAGAAGACCGACCCGACGCCCAGTCATGGCCGGGGGAAGGGCTACTTCGGGAAGTCGCCCATCGAGGAGGCGGGAGTCCCGAGGGAGTCGGAGGGTCGCCTCGATTGGAGCGACTTCGTGGATCGTCCGGAGGCCGCCGAGGTCCTTCGAGGGATCTACGACTTCAACGGGCTCGGTGAGCTGGAGGATGCGATGGAGGGAGTTGCTCCGGAGGATGCTGCAGCGGCCCTCTCCGGGATGGCGATGAAGGTTTGTACTCCTTGTATTTCGCTTGACGTTAATTACTTCGGCTGACTTGCTTCGCTTCGGCAGGCGGCGGTGCTTGCTCGACACCTCCAGTCATCACTCGAAGGGTTTGACCTGGCACGGCTCCGGGCGCATGTCGAGGTTGCAGAAGGGGCCGCTGGAGCCGCGCTAAAGGCCTGGGAGTCCGCGGAGAAGGGTCGTGACGCCCTTGCATCGGAGCTGGAGAAGGCCTTGGCGGCGGCGAAGACTTCCTCTGATGCCTTGACGTCGGAGAAGGCGGTCTCCGAGAAGGCCTTGAAGGAGCTGGAGAGCCTGAAGATCTCTTTCGAGGCTTTGACCCGCGCGAAGGACGCCACCGAGAAGGAGCTGTCGGAGACGCGGGCGCTGCTGAGTGCCTCCAAAAAGCAGAGGGATGAAGAAGCTGCTGCAGCGTGGCAAGCGCTTGACGACTTCAACGGCCTGTTGGAAGGGTTGGGCGTCGAGGTGCAGCCGATGAAGCATGCCGCTGATGACCTCGGAGGCAGCATCGGACGCCTCGTGCGCTCCGTGAAGTTGGCGTCCCGGGCCATGAAGTCCTTCGGCACCTTCTGCGCCGAGACCGCATGGACTGCAGCCTTCGGCTCCCTCGAGCAAGTGGGCTGCACTCATCTTCCCGCTGCTGCGTCTGCTTCGCGGCAGCTGGCGGAGATGGCGGCTGGTGATGGGAGTCGGTTTCGGGAGCTGGCCTCGAAGGTGCGGGACTTCGGGAACCGGCTCGGCCAACACTTCTGGTTGCCGGTGGGTGAGAAACTGGCCCGCCAGTCTGCTCTCGCTGCCGCAGCATCCCGGAAGTCGAAGCCCGGAAGCAGCGCCGCTGTTCCCGCTCCGGCTCCGGCTGCAGCTTCCTCTATGCTGACGCCTCCATCAGGCGAGATCCCAGCCGGGGCCGGGAGCGCTAGCACCTTAGTGGGTAGCGGGGGTGGAGGCTCGGTGGTGGCCCAGGGCACTGTTACGGAGGTTGACTCATCGGCCCAGCCTCCCCCCCAGGTGTGAGTTCTTCGCTGGCTTTGTGCCATGCTTTTTAGTGTACATAGATTGTACTAGGTGCCCTTCGGGCTTTTTGCAATGAACTTGGTCTTCAAGATGTTTATGCGTTTCTACTGCGACTTCTAGGTTTCGAGCGAGGCCGAAGGCAGTCACACCTTAGTGTGCCTTGACGTCGTTCCGGAAAGCATTCTGATTCCAGCTCCGGAGGGTCGCCCTTACTATGTAAAGGGCACGCAGTGGCGTCGTTGGTTTCGGCGCAACCCGGGCGGGTCCTTCGGGGACTTTTTCCGGGATTTGCGCCTGCGAAACGCACGGTTGATGGCGCAGGTACCGAAGGTCCCTTCCGAAGCTTTGCTTCAGAGGCGAATTCGTCGCGAAGCGCATTGTTTGGACTTAGCGCTGAACCCTCCTCTTCTTGTTGCTCCGAAGGTCGAGGTGGTTGATGTGTCGAGCGATGACGAAGATGCTGCCGCCGAGGTGGACTTGGAGCAATTGCAGGCCGATGTTGCTTCTGCATCGACTCCGGCAGACTTCGCTTCGCTCCGGCGCACAGTGGCGCGAGCCCGGGAAGAGATAGCTAGGGCCGAAGCGTCATTAGGGATGCGCTCCGGTAGTGGGCTGTAAGGGGGGCCTTCGGGCCCCGTGTGGAGGTGCCGACTTGATCGGTATTGTAATTCATGTCGAGCTGTTTAGCTCGACGTATGTTGAAATGTAAGCTCTTTCGAGCGTGTGATAATATTGTTGGCGTCGTTCCTTGTTTTTTTGAGTGGGACGAAAATTGTCGTCGAGGGTAGCCTCGAAGGTATTCCGTCGCTCTGCTTTCGGCGAGGAAGTGAGCTCGTTTCGAGCGTCGTCCCCCCCTTTGCTCGTCGGGAGTGGAACGAAAATTTGTTGGTCGAGGATAGCCTCGAAAGGACTCCGTCGCTCTACTTTCGGCGAGGAAGTGAGCTCGTTTCGAGCGTCGTCCCCCCTTTACTCGTCGGGAATGGAACGAAATCTTGAAGTCGAGGATAGCCTCGAAAGGACTCCGTCGCTCTACTTTCGGCGAGGAAGTGAGCTCGTTTCGAGCGTCGTCCCCCCCTTCGCTCGTCGGGAGTGGAACGAAAATTTGTTGGTCGAGGATAGCCTCGAAAGGACTCCGTCGCTCTACTTTCGGCGAGGAAGTGAGCTCGTTTCGAGCGTCGTCCCCCCTTTACTCGTCGGGAGTGGAACGAAATCTTGAAGTCGAGGATAGCCTCGAAAGGACTCCGTCGCTCTACTTTCGGCGAGGAAGTGAGCTCGTTTCGAGCGTCGTCCCCCCTTTACTCGTCGGGAGTGGAACGAAATCTTGAAGTCGAGGATAGCCTCAAAAGGACTCCGTCGCTCTACTTTCGGCGAGGAAGTGAGCTCGTTTCGAGCGTCGTCCCCCCCTTTGCTCGTCGGGAGTGGAACGAAATGTTGAAATCGAGGATAGCCTCGAAAGGACTCCGTCGCTCTACTTTCGGCGAGGAAGTGAGCTCGTTTCGAGTGTCGTCCCCCCCTTTGCTCATCGGGAGTGGAACGAAATGTTGAAATCGAGGATAGCCTCGAAAGGACTCCGTCGCTCTACTTTCGGCAAGGAAGTGAGCTCGTTTCGAGCGTCGTCCCCCCCTTTGCTCATCGGGAGTGGAACGAAGATTTGTGAAGTCGGAGGCGTCCCCCCATTGACTTAGTTTAGTTTCGTGCACGTTTTGCAGGGTCTTTAACGAATGCCCCACCTTCGACAGTTATCGTGTCGGCATCGATTTCCCCTTAGGGTTCGGAATCTAGGACTTATGTGTGCCTAGCTTCAGCCTGTTCCGGCGTTTTGCCTCCGGCTCCCGGCTGGATTTCTTTGTAATTGGGCACCGAAGAGTATTTCTCATTTCATTCAATGGTACCGATTACATGGCCCCTTAGGGAATGCAGCTAAGGGGATCATCGTGACCCTACTGCCGAAAGGAAGAAGAACACACCGAAACAAGATACAGGTAGCTTGTAGCGCGCAGGCTACGCGGCTTCGAAGGCCAGCGGATGCTAAGTCCTTAGACGTAGTATCGGCGAAGGGCATCGGCGTTCCACGTCCTCGGAACCGGTGTTCCGTCGAGCTCCATCAGGTGAAATGCCCCCGGGCGAATTGAGTTGTAGATGATGAAGGGCCCTTCCCACTTGCTGTTAAGCTTGCCGACAGATGTCGGTTGGATGCTTCGCTTGAGGACGAGGTCGCCCGGGATGAAGTGTCGGGGGTTGACCCTTTGGTTGTATGAGTTCTCCACCGAAGCCATGTACCGCTTCAAGTTGGCGACTGCTTGGAGTCTTGTTTCTTCGAGGAGGTCCTTGGACACGTCATCGTCGTCGGCGGGCGGCGAAGTGGTACGCAGTGAGCCATTTTGCACTTCCTCCGGGGTGACTGCTTCGGCGCCGAAGAGGAGGCGGAACGGCGAGAAACCCGTCGGCCTTGACTTAGTCGTGCGCAGCGACCATAGCACGTTGGGCAGTTGTTCGGCCCACTTGCCCTTCGGCAGGCCGAGGAGGCATTTTTTGATGCCGTCGAAGACAGTGCCAGTGGCTTTCTCCACCGCTCCGTTGGCTCGCGGATGGGTGATGGAGACGAAGCATTCCCGAACGCCGATGGAGAGGCAGTATTCTTTGAAGAGGCGGGACTCGAACTGGGAGCCGTTGTCGACGGTGATGTGCATCGGCACCCCGAAGCGGCAGACGATGTTCTTCCAGAAGAACTTGCGGACGGACCGTGCCGTGATGTTGGCGAGGGGCTCGGCTTCGATCCACTTGGAGAAGTACTCGTAGCCCACCACCGCCCATTTGAGGTTGCCGGGAGCGGTGGGAAGGGGGCCGACGATGTCGATGCCCCATCGGGCAAGAGGCCAGACCGGAGGGATGTGCTGGAGCGGAGTGGCTGGGCGATGAGATTACCTTCCCATCCACTGGCAGCTGGGACAGGTGCGGACGAGTTCTTTGGCGTCGCGGGCTGAAGTGGGCCAGTAGAAACCTTGCCGGAATGCCTTGGCGACGAGGGCCCGGGGTGCGAGGTGCGATGAGCACAGCCCCTCGTGGATGTCGCGGAGGAGCGCTTTGCCTTCGTCGAACGAAAGGCATCGCAGAAGTGGCTCCGAAACGCCTTTCTTGTACAGGATGTTATTGAAGATGATGTAACTTCGGGTGCGCAGCTTGACCCTTCTCTCTTCGACCGGATCGTCGACGCAGTGTCGCCCTTCGAGCTGCGCTCGAATCGGAGTGCGCCAGTCTTCACCGCTCAGGATCATGACCGATCCCGGCTTCTTCGGAACGAAGGATGCTTCTGATAGCACCTCGTGAAAGGCGTCGGGAGGTATCGGGAGCTGATTCGCCGTTGCCTTAGCCAGGGCATCGGCTTCCTGATTGTGTACCCTCGAGATGCTCTTCACGTCGAAGCCGGAGAAGTGTTTCTCCATGCTCCGGACGACTTTGAGGTAGCTTGCCATCTCTGGATCTCGGGCCATGTACTCCTTCGAGACTTGCTCGGCGATGAGCTGGGAGTCGGTGTGGACGGTGACCCTCCGGGCTCCGAGGGCTCGAAGCTGCCGGAGCCCGAGGAGGACACCCTCGTACTCCGCTGCGTTATTTGTCGTTGGAAACGAGAGCAAAGCCGAGTACCGAAGCTTCTGGTTGCTTGGTGAGGTGATGACGGCGGCGCATCCCGCTCCGGACGAGCCCCAAGCCCCATCGACATGTACTGTCCAGAGCAGCTCTTGGGGCAGCGTCTCCGGGGTCAGAGCGGGTGTCCACTCGGCGATGAAGTCGGCGATGATGCCGGACTTGATGGCTTTACGGGCCACGAACTTGATGTCGAAGGCCGCGAGCTCGATGGCCCATTTGGCCATGCTGTCCGACGCGTTCCTGTTGCTGAGGACGTCCTTCAGTGGGAACGAGGTGGGCACCGTGATCTCGTGGCCTTCGAAGTACCGGCGCAGCTTCCGTGATGCCATCAGCACAGCGAGAGCCAGCTTGGTGACGACGTTGTAGTTGAGGCGAGCTCCGGAAAGGGCTTCCGACACGTAGTATATGGGCTGCTGCACCAGCTTGTCGCCGACAAGGACTTCATGCACGAGGACCGCGCTGATTGCTACCGGAGCGGCCGACACGTACAGTAGAAGTGGCGCCTTCGGAGGCGGAGGGCGAAGCGTGGTCGCCTTGACCAGGTAGGACTTGATCTCGTCGAATGCTTTATCTTGCTCGTCTCCCCAGCGCATCGGGCCGGAGCCCCGAAGGCATTGGTAGAAGGGGAGGCACTTCTCTGCGGCGCGGGAAATGAACCTCCCGAGAGCCGCGAGTCTGCCGGTGAAGCGTTGTAGCTCCTTGGTGGTCTTGGGCGGCTCCATGTCGGTGATGGCCTTGATCTTCTCCGGGTTCGGGTCGATGCCTCGCTTGGAGACGAGGAAGCCGAGGAGTTTGCCGGCACGCACGCCGAAGGTGCACTTCGCCGGGTTCAGCTTGAAGCCCACCTTGCGCAGGTTCGCGAAGGTTTCGGCTAAGTCGCCGAGGTGGCCGGCGTCGGATGTGCTTTTGATGACGACGTCGTCGATGTAGGCGACGGCGTTTCGGTTGAGCTGGTCCCCGAGTGTCTTCTGTATCGCCCTGGAGAAGGTTGCCCCGGCATTCTTGAGGCCGAAGGGCATGCGGACGTAGCAGTAGGTCCCATCGTCTGTCTTGAACGCCGTCTTTTCTTCGTCTTCGGGGGCCATCCATATTTGGTGGTACCCGGAGTAAGCGTCGAGGAAGCTCATGAGCTCGCACCCAGCGGTGGAGTCGACCAACTCGTCGATGCGCGCCAAGGGGAAGTCGTCCTTCGGGCATGCCTTGTTGAGGGTGGTGTAGTCGATACACATCCTCCACTGGCCGTTGTGTTTCTTGACGAGGACCGGGTTCGCTAGCCAGGTGGACTTGTTCACCTCTCGGATTACTTGAGCATCCTTGAGCTTCTGGATCTCCGCCCGAAGCGCCACTTTCTTTTCTTCTGACCACTCCCTCTTCCTTTGCTTGATTGGAGTCACCTTCGGGTCGATGTCGAGCGTGTGCTTGATGATGCTGCGGTCTACTCCGGAGAGCTCGCTGGTTGACCACGCGAAGACGTCTTTGTTGTTCCGGAGGAGGTCGATGATGCTTGCTTCCAGTTCCGGCGGGAGCCCCTCGCCGATGAGGACGGCTTGGTCGGGGCGATCGGGGGATAAGATCACGCTCTTGACCTTGCCGTCGACGCGCGCCTTCGGAGTTCCGGCCGGAGGTGTCGGTGTAGCCGCTTCGACCGTCTCGGGTTTCGGCTCGTGTCGGAGCGGGTGCACTTGCTTCTGGCCAGGTGTTTGGCCGTGCTCGATGCGGCGGGCGGCGAGTTGATCACCGTAAACAGTGATGACGCCGTTCGGAGCCGGAAGCTTCATGCAGAGGTAGCCGTGGTGGTGACTGCGTTAAAGGCGTTGATGAGCCCCCTGCCGAAGATGGCGTTGTAGGCGTAGGGCATGTCGACGACGTCGAAGGAGATCAGCTCGGTGCGGTGTCCTGCGGGCCCGGAGAAGGAGACTGCGATCTTCACGCTCCCGAGGGCGTGGATTGGCTCTCCCCCGAAGCCGACGAGGGGGCTGTCGGAGGCCCGTAGCTCAGATCGGGGGATGCCCAGTTGGTTGAAGGCGTCGATAAAGATGACATCAGCGGAGCTGCCGCCATCAATAAGCACTCGACGGACCTCCGTCCCGCGCATGTTGGCGTTGATCACGAAGGCGTCCTTGTGCGGGTACTCCATCGGGCGAAGGTCGGCCTGAGTGAAGGTGATCGGTACGTGCGACCAGCGGCATTGGGCCAATGGCGGGTGGGCGGCCACGTGGTTGACCCTTCGCACGTAGTCGCGACGCTGTCTCTTCGAGGCGTATGGATGACTGGAGCCCCCAGTGATGGCCAAGATGACGTTGTGACTGGTTGGGTGGTGTTCCGGAGGCGGGGGCAAGGCCTCGCCCGCTCCGGAAGCCCCATGTATGACGTTGACTCCTCGCGCGGCGTCGGTGTCGCGGCGCTCCCTCGCCTCGCGCAGGGCGGCGATTTGGGGGCACTGCTTCGACGTGTGGCCCTGATTGACGCCGTGCACCTCGCAGTATGGGTCGCGAGAGCTTCGGTTGTTGTGCCGGCGATTGTTGTCGGAGTGCCGCGAGTTGTTCCGCGAGCCACCGGAACGATTGTCCGTCCTCTGCGGGCTCCGGCTTCGGGAGTTGTCGATGTTATGGACCTCTCGGCGCTGGGAGCGGTGGCCTCGGCGGTCATCCGGGGGGTCGTCGCTTCGGTCGCTATGACGCTTCCCCCGGTCGTTCTTCTTTTGGCTTGCTCGCGCCTCCTTCTCGCGTCGGAAGTCTTCGTCGGCGCGTGCATGTGCTTCCAGGATTTGCAGCAGGTGGGTGCAGGTCTTCGGCTCGGTCCATCGGATCTCGGACCTCGCCGGGCACAGGCTCATGCCCTTGGTGACGGCTTCGATGATGATTGAGTCTGGTACTCCCTCCACCTGGCACTTGAGGTGGATGAAGCGCCGGGTGTAGTCTTGCAGTGACTCGCCGTCCTTCTGCTTGCACGCCTGAAGGTCTGCCGCCGTGACCTTCGCGGCGTAATTGCCTTGGAAGTGGATCTGGAGCTGGTCCCGAAGCTGCTCCCATGAGTAGATGCTGTTCGCCGGTAGCTTGGTGTACCATGTCTTGGCGATCCCGCTCGAAGCGAGGACGAAGGCCTTGGCCTTGATGTCGTCGTCGCCCCCTGCTGACTCGATGGCGGTCTCATAGCTGATGAAGAACTCGCGGGGGTCGGAGGTGCCGTCGAAGGTTGGCAACTTCGCCGAGATGAACTTCCGGGGCCACGCCACCGATTGCAGGCGCGCCGAGAGCGGCTGGTTTGTGTCGGAGGAGCTTGCAGGACGCTTGCTTCCGCTGGAGTGGGTGTGCCTCTCGTCACGTTCTTGGCGATGTTCTGGCGTCTCGGCCTCCCGACGACCGGTGCGTCGCAGGGTGTTCAGCTGCGCTTGGAGGTGAACTTGCTGTCGACGCGCGGCTTCGGCTCGGAGGCGGTATGTGGCCTCGTCTCGATCGAAGTTCTCGAGGGCGCGCTGCCTCAGCAGGCGTTCGTCGGCTTCGCGAGCTTCGCAGTTGTACGCCTCCTGGAGCTCCGCCAGACGCTGCTCCTCGGCGACGGCTTCGGCGAGCCCCCTCTGGCTCCGCACTTCGGCTTCGGCGTTCCTTCGAGGTGGTTCCATCGTTTCGCCGCGGTGTTCGATTTCGCCCGTGTCGATGTTCTCTTCCTCGTCTTCGGAGGAGCCTTCGGCACCTTCGGCCACTGCCGGAAGGTCGACGTTGGTTGTGTTGGTCTCCGGAGGTGGTACCACCAAGGTCGATGCCGAAGGCAGTGTCGATGCCGAAGGAAGTGTCGAGCCGCCGGGGAAGGTGCGGATGACCGTCAGCGGGTCGACGCCTTCGTCCGAAGCCGCAGACCTGGTCTTCCGGGTGCCTCCTACCGGGAGGTCAGTTTTTGATTTTTCAGCCCTCTTAGTCATCTCGTTGTGGCTTCTTGTTCGATCCCCACGGACGGCGCCAACTGTTGTGGTTACAAGCCCACAATAGTAGAAGGAGGATCCTCCAAGGGTCTACCACAAGTGAGGGACCCCTGGGAAGGACTAGGAAGGGACCAAACAAGAGCCAAGAGAGGTAGATAATTTAGAGCTTGTATTCCATGCCTTGCCTTGAGGGTGGTAAGGGGGTATTTATAGGCTGATACACCCCCACAACCCTAGAATTACAAGTACCATATTGCCCTTCCTCCAGAGCACTATGGTCATTTCCTTATTACAAGGTGGGATTCCCTAACCCTAGTGGGCCAGAGGCCAATGTACATGGGCCTATTCTATACTATACATTTTCTTGGGCCTTGATGGGCTTCATGGCAGGCCAGGCCTTTGGGCCAGGGGGAGGGGACACAGTGGGCCTCCCCCAACAATCCTCTAAGCCACCACCATGCTTCCAAACCTTGTCCATCTTTTCGTTCTCAAATCCAGTTACGACAACAAATCTAGTTCAAAGCTGAACCAACATTGTCGCCGGAGTATGGGTGTGTTTGGAAGCCCGCATAGAGTATGTGATGCTCTGTGGATGCAGGCCAAGGTGAGCCAGGCTCTGTGGATGCAGGCCGGCATGTTTGGTTGCCCCCTTGAGGCCTAGCCAGGTTGAGTGGAGAAGGTGATTGGTTACCTGGTTTTTGGGCTGGACTGCATGAGTGGATGCAACCTCGGGTGTTTGTAACCCGCATATGAGAGGGATGCGGTGACCGTGGCTCTGGTTTGGTGATGCTTACCGCTCCTGGCTGGTGTCATGTTGAGCTGAAGGAGGATTTCTCACGGTGCGACCACCATTCGTTCCCCACGATCCTGTGAAATCTCGAAGACTTGGCCCAAATTAAGAAAAATGAAACTCGAAGACCGAACTGATTTGATGGATGTTTTGCATTATTTAGTTCACCAAAAAAATTATTTTATGTTATAAATTTTTTGTGTTAACCAAAATTACTTAGATTTTTATTATTAGAACTCCAAGATAACCAAATAAACAGAACTTCTCTAAATCCTATTTTTAAACTATTGATTGTATGGTCAAGTACTTGATTTCCTATTACTTTCAAGAAGGATTGATGCAATAAAGCTTTTGCTATCACTCAAGTTCAAGTTTGCATATATTAATATTCAGGACTTATTTTGATATATTATTATCATAAATCCTAAACGTTTCTGCCTCTGCTTCCTGAAGATGTACCCAATATCCTTCTTCACCGTCGCCTTCCTCCACTCGCCCAAGTTCCACAGCTCGGGGCACCGCGTACCGTTCTTTGGGTTTTTCCTCGTTCATCTCGCTAGATCAACGCCGTTTTCACTGCGTTCCACACGTCGTCGCCGTACTCAGCCAGCAGCTACCTTTGCTCTACATTGTCTTCGTCCACAACTTCCTGCAACATTCGGTGATGATCGATCGATTGCGAGACAGATACAGATGCGTCGAGTTCTGATATGCATAATCAAGCAGAATGCTAACAACGTGACCGTTTCATTGCACTGTAGTTCGCCGTTGTTGAACTTCCAGTCGTGGTTACACTAGTGTCAATGTACTCTTAAATTGTTATCAGCGACAGAAAAG
Organism: Eragrostis nindensis; assembly: GCA_012490785.1. Classification (NCBI taxonomy): domain Eukaryota; kingdom Viridiplantae; phylum Streptophyta; class Magnoliopsida; order Poales; family Poaceae; genus Eragrostis; species Eragrostis nindensis. The sequence goes on along the minus strand of JAAXCT010000061.1, from coordinate 1,459,553 downwards.
CTTGGCGCAGCCACCGGTTCCAAACAACGGCCAGGAAGCAACGGCCAGGCACGGAAGCCCCCAAGCACAGCTCATACGCATGCACGCCCCTGGTCTGCCGCCGCCGGTGACACGCCTCCGCTGCGTGCATGATTCTGGAAAGACTCGATGGAAAAACACAGAATTTACAAGGCCATATACTGCAAGCAAAGAACGCATGGCAACCGGTCTCAAACTTAATTTAGAAGTTCATGAGCCAGCCCTTCCAACATCTTGTGGGTTCAGAGGAGGTTGCGGTAGCTAGTATGGACAGTGTTCAGACCACAGTGACACTGCCACATTGGAGTTAATATGTGACGGTAGCAAACGAAATAAGAACCACAGGGTCGCACCTAAGTTTCAAAAGAACTTGGTTTAGGAGACTGTAGTTTAAGTTATATCCCAGCCGTTTAGCACCTAGCAGACCACTCATGGCACCAGATCAAACCATATTCTGCCTCCGGAAGCGACGCGAACGCAACTTTTCGAGCAGGTAATGGATAACCTCCTTCATCGTTGCCTTCCGCCCTTCCCTGAAGTTCCAGAACTCGGGCACAGAATAGCGTCCACTAGGGTTGTACTCATTCATCTCAATCAGTGCGGTCGTAACTGCATTGCACACGTCGTCACCATACTCCGCCCGCAGTTCCATCAGGTTCCCGTCATGATCATCCAAAACTTCCTGCAACGCGCGACGAAGCAATGGATATCAGTGCTACTTGAGCATAACTTCATGGTATACTAAGTAGAAGATGGATTTGCAACAGTTGAAAAAAAAATACCTTTAACTTCCCATCACTCTCGACAATCTTGAAAGGGTGCCATGATGGATCATGCAACTTGTCATGCCATCTGGAGGCCAGTACGGCTGCACAGAGATCGTTTTTATTTTCTCCATGCCTCCGCTCCCATGCTACTCTAAAAATTTGAGAATCTTCAATTTCACCCATCCTTTTTATACCCACGGCACTGCGCACGGGCCAGAGAACACTGTCGTCTAAAGCCTGCAAATTTCTATAATCATTTTTTTGTATAAAAAATATATTTTCATTCGATGAATTTAACTCTTGAAGAATGTATTATGTGAATGGCAGTGATTCATTGTTAGTGTAATTAGGTGTAATACCTTTATAAGTTCTCTACGAATGTCCTGCAACTCAATGTTAGTCTGAATAGATTTCCACACAGTGGCTGAGCCCAACTCTTCTACAAGCTTTGCACCTTCCAACAGCTCAAGCAACTTATCCATCTTGATCTCAATTTCAGCATCTAATTTCGCTACTTCCATCTCAAGCTTCTGTTTCTGAAAAAATATGGATCAGGACTGGGGACCCTAATTAATTTCCTGTAGACAGGGGTCAGCTTACCTTCAACATCTCATCATCAGCTTTCCCACCGACACCACTTATCTCAGCCGATGATTGATCTACCAACTTGGAGTTTGGATCTAAATGTTTGAAAGAGGAAAAATAAAAGAGCCCTGTCACAACGCTGCTGTTGCTCAATGTAACCCAACAAAACAAGGCTATGAACAAACAATATTAGCGTCGATTATGCTTAAAATAGCTTTTTAACATAAAATGATATATCACTCCAATAAAATTCGGTGATGATAGAAAAATGTAATTTTACAAATCAACAACAGCAAAGATTATCATACAATTATTCATAAGTTCAGCATTATTTTGAAGGGAAAAAAAATGATGGAACTGATCGGTTGCAAATATGTGATACATAGCAGAAAATAACCAATGGTTTACTTACTTTTTCTGAACTTTCAGCGACTGCATATCACATTGCATTGAAAAAAGAAGTATGTAAAAAGATTGTAGGATACCTTCATCACATGACTTATCTGGTGTTTCTTGGCATTCCTCAAGTTGAGCCAACGAAAATTCCATTGTGCTGTATAACCCCTCCAACTGCCGAAGTTGTTTTTTCTTAGCATCAATCTGATTTTCCAGTGTGCATGCAATCTTGAGTGGCACCAAGAGAAAACACAGCTAATCAGACATTTCCATTATAGCTATACATTTAAATTTACCCCCAAGAAACATGAGCCATGACGAACAAATATTTTGATTGACCGTACAGGGAAGAGTAATGCTAGGTGAAAGCTTACATTCCTGTGGAGGCCTACATTCTTGGCTTGCAACTCCTCGGTCTGCTTCTCATACTTAGCTTGCAGCTCTTCTTTCTGCTTCTCACACTTAGATTGCAAATCCTTGTTCTGCTTCTCGTACTTAGCTTCCAGCTCGTCGTTCAACTTCTCAAACTTAGATTGCAACTCCTCATTCTGTTTCTGATAGTTAGCTTGAAGCTCCTCATTCTGCCTCCTCAAGCACTGCATTTCTTTGTCCTTCAGATCCATCTCAGCCCTTAGCTTCTCATTCTCTTCACAGTGCCTGAGCTCTTTCACATCTTCATCCAGCTCAGACCTCAGGTTTTCAATCTCCATTGCAAGCCTCTGACGGTCCTCACATTCCACCTCCAATCCTTTTGTCCATGAAGAGGACTATTTTAAATCCATGGCGCACAAAACACAGCAAAACGTCAAAGAAGGTTTTCAGGCACGCATACCTCCGTTCCCAGGCAAGTTGTTAGAAACTCTGGATAATACTGCTGATTTCCTCTTTTTACTTCCAGCTGCTTCAACCCCAAGATTCTGGCCAGCTCCAGCTAAAAATACAAAGAAAACATTTCCTTTTAGTAAGTGTTGGATACGCATCACACCACAAGTTCAGCAAGGCCAATAACATATCCCCAAGCATGGGTTCAAAACTTACAAGACCAATAAACACAAAGGACAGTAAAAAGAACATGCAAAGTACCCAACCCTTTGCTGAAGTGCTTTGAGCTATCTTGGCGCAAGTGACAGTAAAAATAAACTAATTTGTAGCTGGAAACTATTCATATTTTCTAAAGAAACATACCAAATTCTGTTTTAGCCAAACCAAACAAAAAGTTTGTGTTAGGCAAAACTGACCATCAAAACAGCCACTTAGAGTTGACAGCGTTTCGGAAAATGTACACACTAAGCAGTCAATATCACAATCGATTTCATTCTAGGTTTGCACGATCCAAGTGAGATTGTTCCCTGTAAAAATGCTTAAACACTCTGTTCCCTTCCTGCAGTTCTGCTTCTGCTTTTTTGGGGGAAATCAACCACTACCCTAACAGGACATATTACTCTTGGAAAGCTAAAACATGTGGTTCCAATCGAAATATCACGCAACCCTCAAGCAAGATTGCAGCACCAAACTAATGAGGAAATGAAACGAAGGGGCAAACTGACTTCCTAAATGCATAGCAGATCTGGCTGCATCCAGGCAACAATGCTAAAGATCGGCCTCAAAGAACATCGGGAAGTATGAAAAAACAACAAATGCAGTGGTAATCGCTGTAAGAAGGGAAAAGAAAGGAATTTCGTAGGTTTTCTTACCACCACAATCAGCCATACCTGGAGTGACGTCACAGCACCCGCTTGTGCGGCTGGGCCTACCCGTCTCGTCGCCTTCCCCGGCAAGGACCATGGCTACGGCGGCGACGCTGGAGAGCGGAGGCGGAGGAAGAAGAAGGCACTGAAGAGAAGGGTTTTGCTTTCTTGGCCTTGCTGCTTCCCACTGCAAGCAGGGCTACAGAGATCGGGTTTTTGTGCGCCCGTGACCTCCCCTCCGCCACTGATCCCTTCCCTTCTCAATTATTACAGACAGCGCTGAACTGACCGCTTCACCTTTCACCCATACCCGTCTGGCCATCTCTCGATTAGCACGGAGTCGCATACTACTCCGTGGTCGATCAAAATGTAATGGGAAAACAGGTCCAGTAACTCTAACTAAACATACTTTCTGAGTTTAAAGTGTAATGGGAAAATATCCAAATCTTCTGAGTTTAAAGTGAGAGAATGGAGTATTGAAAATAAACATACTTTCTCTCAACAATGACGGTTAGCAGTGCATAGGTAAGATCGAATCATCGACACGAGAGGTTGAAGGCTTGAAGGCTCGAAGCAGCACAAGACTGCAGCTCCGTTTTTATATGCATCCCCTTACAGCTACGTGAAATCTACCTCCCACATTTCAGTTTCAAATATACTAACTACTGTACTACATCACATCACACATTTTAGTTTATAAACATGCTACCATTTCTCTTTTGACCCCGTCAATATACTACCAGGATACTCTCCTAGCAGTAATCTACCAGACTTTCATGTGGCTGACCACGGCGACTACTGAGCCCCTTGAGCTGCAGTCCGCTCTTCGGGCCTGGTACGTTTCTCCCTCAGCTTTATGAAGACGTACTTGAGACCCTCCTTCACCGTCGCCTTCCTCCTCTCGCCGAAGTTCCACAGCTCCGGCACGGGGCGCCGTTCTTTGGGATTGTGCTCGTTGATCTCGCTCAGCGCCGTCTTCACTGCGTTGCACACCAGCAGCTACCTCTCCTCTGCATTGTCCTCGTCCACAACTTCCTGCAACGTTCGGTGGCGAGACAGGTACACAGGCATCAAATTCTGATGCATATAGTACATTCAAACAGAATTCTAACAATGTGACCGTTTCATGGCACTACGATTCGCCGTTGTTGAAGTTCCTAGCTTCTGAAAACTCACGTACTATAGACAGTCATGGTTCCAAACAACGGCGAGGCGCGAAGGCGCCAAGCACAGCTCATTCGCATGCACGCGCCTGGTCTGCCGCCGCCGACGGACGCGCATGCGAGATAAGATTCTATGGAAAGACAAACTTAATTTACAAGGTGGTATGCAGCACGGTAGGACGTATGGCAACCCGTCTCAAACTTATAATTTATAGTTCATCAGCTAGCCCTTCATCATCTGTGGGTTCAGGAGGTTGCAGTAGCTAGTACTACCTCCGTCTCAAAATGTAAGCATTTGTTGACTTTTGAAGATCACGTTTGACCATTCGTCTTATTCAAAATAGTTATGAAAATATTATTTATTTTGTTACAGTTAGTTTTATTATTAGACATACTTTAAGCATGACCTTTTTGTTTTATATTTTCGTAAAAAGATTTGAATAAGACGAACGGTCAAACGTGATGTTGAAAAGTCAACAAATGCTTACATTTTGGGACGGAGGGATCACAGTGGCACTTCCACATTGGAGTGCATACATGACAGGGTACAAACACCAGCAGATTATAAAAATATTAGCAACACACAGGGTGGCAACAGCATCGCTGGCTAAGTTTCAAAAGGACTTGGTTTAGTAGACTAATATAGTATAAGACTCCAAGTCAATCTTCCAGCGGTTTAGCACCTAGAAGGCCATGCATGGCACCTGATCAAACCACATTCTGCTTCAGTTTGCGACGCATTTCACGCATGTTACTCAACAGGTACTTGAGAACCTCCTTCATCGTTGCCTTCCGCCCTTCCCTGAAGTTCCAGAACTCTGGCACAGGAAAGCGTCCACTAGGGTGTACTCATTCATCTCAATCAGCGCGGTCGTAACTACATTGCACACGTCGTCACCATACTCCGCCCGCAGGTACTTCAGTCTTGCGTCGTCATCATCCACAACTTCCTGCAACGTGAGACAAAGCGAAGGATTATCAGTGCTACGCAAGCACAACTTCATCGTATACTCGAACAGAAGATGGATTTGCGACAGGTGAAAAAAAAGTTACCTTTAACCTCCCATCAGAATTGACAATCTTGAAAGGATGCCATGATGGATTTTTTAACTCATCTTGCCATTTGCCGGCCAGCTCAAGCATAGTGGCTCTATAATCGACTCCGTCATTTCCATACCTCCGCTGACAAGCTGCTCCCGAAATTCGTACACCTTCAATTTCACCCATCCTTTTTATACCCACGGACTTGAGACCATTGTTCCCTAAACCCTGCAAATTTTGATAATCATTTTCATGTATAAAAATATTTTTATTCGATGAATGAAAACTTGAAGAACGGATTATGCGTGCGAATGGCAGTGCTTCACTGTTAGTGTAATGAGGAGTAATACCCTTATCAGTCCTCTTCGAATTTCCTGCAACTCGTTGTTTGCCTCAATAGATTTCCACACTGTGGCTGAGCCCAGCTCTTCTATTAACTTTTCACCTTCCAACAGCTCACGCAACTTATTCATCTTGATCTCAATTTCAGCATCTAATTTTGCTACTTCCATCTCAAGCTTCTGTTTCTGAAAAAAATATGGATCAGGACTGGGGACCCTAATTAATTTCCCATAGATTGATATCAATGCTTAGATGGACAGGGGTTAGATTACCTTTAACGTTTCATCATCAGCTTTCCCACCAACACCACTTTTCTCAGCCGATAATTGATCAAGTAAATTGGAGTTTGGATCTAGTTGTTTGAAAGAGGGAAAAAAAGAGCCTTGTCATAACGCCGTTGTTACCAATGTAACCAAAGAAAAAAAGGCTGTGAACAAAGAATATTAGCGTTGATTATGCTTAAAATAGCTTTTTAACATAAAAATCATACATCAGTCTTACAAAATTCGATGATGCTAGAAAAAGGTAAACTTTACAAATCACAACCGGAAAGATAAACTTACAATTATCCATAATTTCAGCATTATTTTGAAGGGGAAAAAAATGATGGAACTAATCCGTTGCAAATATGTGATACATGACAGGAAATAACCAATGCTTTAATTACTTTTCTGAACTTTCAGCGACTACATATCACATTGTATTAAAAACAAAAGAAGCATGTAAGAAGATTGTAGGATACCTTCATCACATCACATGACTTATCTGGTATTTCTTTGCACTCCTCAAGTTGAGCCAATGAAAATTCCATTGTGCTATACAACCCCTCCAACTGCCAAAGTTGTTTCCTCTTAGCATCAATCTGATTTTCCAGTGTGCACGCAATCTTGATTGGCAGCAAGATAAAACACAGGTAATTAGACATTTCCACTTTAGCTATACAAAGTGGCGGAGGACAAAGAAAAATCAAGGTGTGGCAGAGTTCCATTGCAACGCTCAGTCATGGAGATCAGCTGCTACAGAACAACAGGATGAAGAGTTTGATATGCTGGTGAAAAAAATTCGAGGTACCGGGCCCTCCGCCACTGGCTATACATTAAAATTTACCCCCAAGAAACATGAACCATGACGAACTATAATTTTGATTAATCATACAGGGAAAAGTAATGCTAGCTGAAAGCTTACATTCTTATTGAGGCCCACATTCTTGGCTTGCACCTCCTCATTCTGCTTCTCATACTTAGCTTGCAGCTCTTCTTTTTGCTTCTTGAACTTAGATTGAGAATCCTCGTTCTGCTTCTTGTACTTAGCTTGCAGTTCCTCATTCAACTTCTCAAACTTAGCTTGCAACTCCTCATTCTGCTTCTCAAAGTTAGCTTGTAGCTCCTCTTTCTGCTTATCGTACTTAGCTTGTAGCTCCTCATTCTGCTTCCTCAAGCACTGCATCTCTTTGTCCTTCAGATCCATCTCAGCCCTTAGTTTCTCATTCTCCTCACAGTACCTGAGTTCTTTCACACCTTCATCCAGCTGAGACCTCAGGTTCTCAATGTCCATTGAAATCCTCCGAGAGGCCTCACATTCCACCTCCAAACCTTCTGTCCATGAAGAGGACTGTTTTAAATCCATGACACACAAAAGATAGCAAGAGATCGAAGAAGGTTTTTAGGCACGCATACCTCCGTTCCCAGACAAGTTGTTAGAATCCCTGGACAATACTGCTGCTTTCCTCTTTTTACTTCCTGATTCAACACCAAGATTCTGGCCAGCTCCAGCTAAAAATACAAAGAACACATTTCCTTTCAGGAAGTGTCGGATACGCATCACACCCCAAATACAGCAAGACGAGTAACATATCCCCAAGCATGGGTTCTTAAGAAATTACATGACCAATAAACACAAAGGACAATAAAAAGAACATGCAGAGTACCTAATCCTTTGCTGAAGTGCAAGTGACAGCAACCATCCTAACCGAACACAAACTAATTTGTAGCTGGAAACTATTCCCATTTTCTAAAGACACAAACCAAATTTTGTTCTAGACAAACCAAACAAAAATTTTGTGTTAGCAAAACTGACCATCGAAACAGCCACTTAGAGTTGGCAGCTGATGGCAGCTTTTGGAAAATTTGCACACTTAGATATTCAGTTAATAACACAATCGATTTCATTCTACGTTTGCAAGATTCAAGTGTGATTGTTCCCTGTAAAAATGCTCAGACACTCTGTTTCCTTCCTGCAGTTCTGTTTCTCCTTTTTTGGGGGAAATCCGTCACTACCATCACAGGACACTCTTGGAAGGCTAAAATTTGTGGCTCCAATCGAAATAGCATGTAACCCTCAAGCAAGACTGTAAGTGTAGGTGCGTGTATGCGTTCACAGAAGTAAGTGTAGATGCGTTGTGAGTGTCTGAGTTGTACTTTGTAATTGGAAAAAAATCCTGTTAAATTTAAAGTAATGAACTAATTTCTGAAAATATGACGGTCTGAACCTCGCAGCGCAGGGGCTAGCTGATATCCTTGACATTTCATCATCTAAATCTGCATCGCGCATTTCAGTTTCAAATATACTAGCACTACATCACACATTTCTGTTTCAAACATGCTGCCATTTCTCTTTTGACCCGATCAAATATACTATCAAATGTACAGATTGTGAGCAGTAGTCTACGAACTTTAATGTAGCCGGCCACGGCGGCTACTGACCCCATGGGTAGCAGCAGTCCGCTCTTTGGGCCTGGTACGTTTCTCCCTCAGCTTCCTGACGTACTTGAGACCCTCCTTCACCGTCGCCTTCCTCCCCTCGCCGAAGTTCCACAGCTCCGGCACCGCGTACTAGTTCATCTTGCTCAGCGCCGTCTTCACTGCGTTGCACACGTCGTCTCCGTACTAAGCCTGCAGCTACCTCTCCTCTGCATTGTCCTCGTCCACAACTTCCAAGGTTCGGTGATGATCAATTCTGAGACGGGTTACACAGGCATCAAATTCTGATGTATATACATTCAAACAGAATTCTAACAATGTGACCGTTTCATGGCACTATGGTTCGCCGTTGTTGAAGTTCCTAGCTTCTGAAAACTTTATCACGTACTACAGACAGTCATGGTTCCAAACAATGGCGAGGCACGAAGGCGCCAAGCACAGCTCATACGCGTGCACGCGCCTGGTCTGCCACCGGCGACGGACGCGCCTCCTGCCCAAGGATTTTCTTACGCCTGCACGCAAGATTTCCATATTCCATGGAAAGACAAACTTAATTACAAGTGGTATGTAGCACGCTAAGATGCATGGCAACCCGTTTCAGACTTGATTTAAAAGTTCATCAGCCAGCCCTTTCAACATACTGGGTTCAGGAGGTTGCAATAGCCAGCTAGGATGGACAGTAATCAGACCACAGTGACACTGCCACACTGGACTGCATACATGACAGGGTACAAACATCAGAAAATCAAATAAGCAGCATAGGTTCGCAAGAGCATCGCACGCTAAGTTTCGAAGGGACTTCGTTTAATCGACTGTAGTATTAGTAAGTTAATCTTCCAGCGGTTTAGCACCTAGCCGACCATGCACCATGGCACCTGATCAACTGCTTCAGTTGGCGACGCATTTCAAGCAGCTGACTCAGCAGGTACCTGAGAACCTCCTTCGCCGTTGGCTTCCGCCCTTCCCTGAAGTTCCAGAGCCCGGGCACAGGACAGCGTCCACTAGGATTGTACTCATTCATCTCAATCAGCGCGGTCTTAACTAAATTGCACACGTCGTCACCATACTCTGCCTGCAGTAGCTTCAGTTTCTCGTCCTCATCATCCACAACTTCCTGCAACGTGCGACGAAGCGACGGATTATCAGTGCTATGCGAGCATAACTTCATGGTATACTCAAATAGAAGATGGATTTGCAACAGTTGAAAAAAAATACCTTTAACCTCCCATTAGCATCAACAATCTTGAAAGGATGCCATGATGGTTTTGTTAACTCCCAATTCCATTTGGAGGCCAGCATAGAGGCTCTGACATCGGCTTCATCGTTTCCATACCTCCGCTGACATGCTTCTCTAAAAATTCGTACATCTTCGATTGCACCCATCATTTTTATACCCACAAACCTGAGAACATTGTCCTCTAAACCCTGCAAATTTCGATAATCACTTTTTATGCATAAAAAGTATTTTCATTCCATGAATTGAACTCTTGAAGAATGGATTATATGAATGGCAGTGATTCATTGTTGATGTAATGAGGAGTAATACCCCTATCAGCTCTCTTCGAATCTCCTCAATGTTTGATTTCCAAACCGTGGTTGAGCCCAGCTCTTCTAAGAACTTTTCACCATCCAACAGCTCCCACAACTTATCCATCTTGATCTCAATTCCAGCATCTAATTTCGCTACTTCCATCTCAAGCTTCTGTTTCTGAAAAAATATGGATCAGGACTGGGGACCCTAATTAATTTCCCATAGATGATATCGATGCTTAGATGGACCGGGGTTAGCTTACCTTTAACGTCTCATCATCAGCTTTTCCACCAATGCCACTTTTCTCATGCGATGATTGATCGACCAACTTGGAGTATGGATCTAGTTGTTTGAAAGAGGTAAAATAAAAGAGCCTTGTCATAACGCTGCTGTTACCTAATGTAACCCAAGAAAAAGGCTATGAACAAAGGACATTAGCTTTGATTATGCTTAGAATAGACTTTTAATCTAAAAATGAGTACATCAGTCCTACAAAATTCGGTGATGCTAGAAAAAGGTAAACTTTACAAATCGAACTGGAAAGATAAACATAGAATTATTCATAATTTCAGCATTATTTTGAAGGTAAAAATGGAACTGATCATTTGCAAATATGTGTTGGGTTATGTTTGTCTTGGGCCAAACCAAGCCCAGCCCATATACTAGCTATATGTATGTATGAGAACAGAGTAATAGAGTGAGAAATCCAGATATTTCTACATGGTGTCAGAGCCAAAGCGATCGGCGACGGCGACCATGGAGCAGTCCTGCTCGGCGACGGTCGTCTGAATCGGTTCGCTTGGTTGGAGGTGCGCCGCACGCGCATACGAAGGTGGCAGAAGAGGCAGCTCGACTGGGGAGAGAGTGGCTGAGGTGCTGCTGCTGCTTCGTGTTGCTTGACGGTGAAAGCAGGTGGGCGTGAGGTTGGAGGAGCAGTGCAAGGTAGCAGCTGGTGGCCTGTGGAGTGCCCAGATCGGCAGTGTCTGCAACTGGCGGAGCTCACATTAGAGGCAGCGGCAGTCGGAGGTTAGTTGTGAAATTGGGAGAGGAGATCCATCCCTGGAGCCTGTGCATCAGGAAGGGGATTTGCACAGCTGCTGCTGCTCCAGGTGGTGAAGATTTGGTGAGGGGGAGCAGCTTGGGGAAGAACTCCGGTGACGGCGGCGAGGTGCGAAGCAGATAGAGGCAGGTGTCGGTGGCATCCTCTGTTCGCTGCAGGTGCTGCCGTGTGTGGAGGCTGTGGCGGAGCTGCGCGAGGTGAGCAGCCGTAGACCAGCAGAGGAGCTCGTAAGTGCTGGGGTGCAGGAGGAGCAGCAAGTCCAGTGGTGGCTTGCTGTGTCGTGTGGCCGGAGGAGCGTGCGCAGGAGCAGCAAGATTCAATTCGAGCTGCAGCTGCTTGGAAGCTAATCCCGTGAGTGATTTTCTCTTCCATTGCACCTGATTTGGGAGGAGAGAGTGAGAGAAATAGCAGGTCAGCGGCAGCGAGTTGCAGAGGAAGAATTGCTGGCTGCTGAGAGGAGGCGTACAGGCAAGCAAGTGCAGGCAGCTGTGAGTGTGTGGAAACAGCTACTATTTGGTTGTTTCTGGTGATTGTGTTGTCGATTTGAGAGCTTGCCGTAGGGTGGTGCTGGTGCTGCTGTGCTTGGAAATTTTTTGGTGGTGTGCTCATATCTGAAGGTACAGCTGGTTGCCTGTTGGTGGAAGTGTTGCGTGGTGAAGGAGCAGCTGGCCTGGAATTGGCAGCTAGCTTGCTTGGATTCGGCACTCAACTGCAAGGAAGAAGATAAGTGTTGGTCGCCTGTGCCATCTGTGGCAGGGAAGAGTTAAAGAAGAAAGAAATTGAGGTGCGACTGAGCTGGAATTAGTGCTGCTAACACTGAAGTTAGATAATGGAGGCTCAGAACAAAATAATTGAGCAGATAATGGAGAAGTTTGCCGAAATTCTTACTGGGAACCAACTTGAGAATATTGCTCAAATATTTTTGGCGAAGAGTTCCGAACGAATGTCAATAACTAAGGCAAAGGAGACTTCAACAGTACTCGGCAATCTAGTCAATATTGCTTCTCTGGACAAAGGTACATCTCTTGCAAATTGGATACTAGACTCAGGTGCATCTAGACATGTCACAGGGGCATCAACTGAATTTTCATCATATAATCCATTCCCTCCCACACGGAATGAAACCATTCAAACTGCAGATGGAACAGCACAACCCATTAAAGGTGTGGGTACAGTTGAATGCACTCCATCAATTACTTTATCATCAGTCTTATATGTTCCTTCCTTTCCAGTAAATCTAGTATCCTTGAGTTCTTTAGTAGATCACATGGATTGCCGTGTCACTCTAGATAGAGAAAATTGTATAATTGAGGATAGAACGACTGGAAAGATACTTGGAAGTGGCATAAGACGTAATGGGCTCTGGTTCCTGGATAGAAGAACATATGAATCTCGGTGTAGTGCTTTGACGGTTGCTGCAAGCAAAGAGGTTGTTGAAGTAATACTCCAACATTGTCGATTGGGTCATATGTCTTTTGACACTATGAGTAAAGTTTTTCCTGATATCGTGAGGAAGGTGGACAAGAACAAGTTGATATGTGATGCCTGTGAGTTTGGGAAGCATATCAGGTCATCCTATGTGAGTAGAGGACTCCGAAGCCCTTCGCCCTTTGTGTTAGTCCATTCTGATGTGTGGACATCCCCTGTCATCTCGGTGAGCGGTATGAAGTATTTTGTGACATTTATAGATTGCTATTCCCGCATGACTTGGATATATCTTATGAGACATAAAAGTGAGGTATTTAAATGTTTCAAGGACTTCTATGCATGTGTGAAGAATCAGTTCAATACACAAGTTAAAATTATCAGAACTGACAATGGGACCGAGTATGTGAACAATGAATTTAGTAGTTTTCTTTCAGCTGAAGGAATACTTCATCAGACCTCTTGCCCTGATACACCTCCACAAAATGGTGTCGCTGAGAGGAAGAATCGACATCTATTGGAGGTAGCTCGGTCACTTATGTATACCATGAATGTGCCAAAGTTCTTATGGAGTGAAGCAGTTATGACTGCTACTTATCTCATTAATCGTACTCCATCAAGAGTGCTTGGGATGAAGACTCCATATGAAATGTTGTATGGAAAGAATGAATTCAAAGTTCCACCAAAGGTATTTGGGTGTACATGTTTTGTTAGAGATCACAGACCTTCAGTTGGAAAGTTGGATCCTCAAGCTATAAAGTGCATATTTGTGGGATACTCTGCCGGGCAAAAAGGATATAAGTGTTGGAGTCCTAGTGAACGACGCTTATTTGTGAGCATGGATGTCACATTCAGAGAGTCAGTGCCGTTCTATGGTGAGAGGACTGATCTAAGTTTTTTGCTTGAATATGATTCTACTAGCATACATGAAGCTAGTCAAGAGGGGGAGAATAGAGATAGGCAGGATGGTTTAACTGACTCTACTAGCATGGATGAAGCTAGTCGAGAGGGGGAGAATAGAGATGGGTTGGATAGTTCAACTGAGCGACCATCGAGTAAAATGGAAGTGGTGATTGGTGTTCCTCGGCAAAGAATGGAGTCTGTGACTAGCGAAATGGATCATTCTGGTAAGGATAATTCTATCAATGAAGACCCACGGTACAAGGGCCCTGTGAAGGTTTACACAAGGAGAAAGTTTAGGTCACAATTGGAGGCTCCTATAGCAATTTCATCTCCAAATCCCGAACAACCTTCACAGGCTCCTAGACCAGAGATGATTGATGAATCATCAACCTCTCAACATGAGATGGAAGACACTTCTTCATATAATATGCCCATTGCATTGCGCAAAGGGACACGAGCCAATGCTGGAGTACCTCCACCAAGGTATGGATTTGAAAATGATATTAGCAACTACGTCTCTTATGGTTCTTTGTCTCCTGCATATAGAGCGTTTGTTGCATCGTTACAATCCATTGTGATTCCGAGAGACTGGAAAGAAGCAAAGCGAGATCCTAATTGGCATGAGGCCATGTTAGAAGAGCTGAGAGCTCTCGAAAAGAATAGAACATGGGATTTTGTAAAACTACCCGAAGGGAAAAAAGCAGTTAGCTGCAAATGGGTATTCACTGTGAAGCAAAGTCCAGAAGGAAAGGTGGATAGATATAAAGCAAGACTAGTTGCGAGGGGATATAGTCAGACATATGGAATTGACTATGATGAGACATTTGCACCGGTGGCAAAGATGAGTACCGTAAGAACATTGATTTCTTGTGCTGCAAACTTTGGTTGGCCATTGTACCAACTAGATGTTAAGAATGCATTTTTGCATGGTGATCTTCGAGAGGAGGTTTATATGGAGATTCCTCCTGGGTTTTCTAAACCTGAGGCAATCGGGAAGGTTTGTAAACTGAAAAAATCTTTGTATGGCCTCAAGCAGTCTCCACGGGCATGGTTTGACAGGTTTAGGCGTGCGCTATGTGGCATGGGATACAAACAATGCAATGGAGACCACACTGTATTCTATCGACACTCTGGACGTAAAATCACAATTCTAGCCGTATATGTCGATGACATTATCATCACGGGAGATGATGAGCTAGAGATCAAATGCCTAAAGGAGAATCTAAGCAAGGAGTTCGAGGTTAAGGACCTTGGTCATCTCAAATATTTTCTTGGCATTGAGATTGCTCGATCGCCAAAAGGTATTGTCCTCTCACAAAGGAAGTATGTTCTAGATTTACTTAATGAGACTGGTATGCTAGGGTGTCGACCTATATCAACTCCTATTGATTCGAACCACAAGTTATATGCTAATTCTGGTGATCCAGTGAATAAGGAAAGTTATCAACGGCTTGTTGGTCGACTCATCTATTTGTGTCATACAAGGCCTGATATTACTTATGCAGTTAGCGTGGTGAGCCGATATATGCATGATCCTAGAAGTGGTCATCTTGATGCTGTTTATCGCATACTACGGTATTTGAAGAGTAGTCCTGGAAAGGGAATTATTTTCAGGAGCCATGGTCATTTGAATGTGGAGGGCTATTGTGATGCTGATTGGGCCAGTTGCCTTGATGATAGGAGATCGACCTCAGGCTATTGTGTTTTTGTTGGTGGAAACTTGGTCTCGTGGAGAAGCAAGAAACAACCAGTTGTATCTCGTTCAACTGCTGAAGCGGAATATAGAGCTATGTCATTGGGGTTGTGCGAAATGTTATGGTTAAGACGTCTCCTTTCGGAATTAAATGTTCTAAGAAAAGGTCCTCTGAAGCTTTGGTGCGACAACAAGGCAGCCATTAATATAGCTAATAATCCCGTTCAGTTTGATAGAACAAAGCATGTGGAGATCGATCGTTTCTTCATCAAGGAGAAGTTAGATGATGGTACACTAGAGTTGAGTCATGTAAACTCAGGAGGTCAACTAGCAGACTGTTTAACAAAAGGATTAGGAATTAAACAATGTGATCTGGCATGTAACAAGATGGGCATGATTGATATATATCGCCCATCTTGAGGGGGAGTGTTGGGTTATGTTTGTCTTGGGCCAAACCAAGCCCAGCCCATATACTAGCTATATGTATGTATGAGAACAGAGTAATAGAGTGAGAAATCCAGATATTTCTACACATGGCAGAAAATAAGCATGCTTTTCTGAACCTTCAGCGAATGCATATCACATTGTATTAAAAAAAGAAGCATGTAAGAAGATTGTAGGATACCTTCATCACATGACTTATTACCTGGTATTTCTTTGCATTCCTTAAGTAGAGCCAATGAAAATTCCATTCTTTTATACCACACCTCCAATTGCCGAAGTTGTTTTTTCTTAGCATCAATCTGATTTTCCAGTGTGCACACAGTCTTGATAGGCAGCAACAGAAAAAAGTAGCTAATTAGATATTTCCAATTTAGCTATACATTTATTTATTTCTTTTAGGGAAAGCTATAAATTTAAATTTACCCCCAAGAAACATGAACCATGACGAATTAACATTTTGATTGACCTTACAGGTAAGGGAATTCTAGCTGAAAGCTTACATTTTTATGGAGGCCCACATTCTTGTGTTGCACCACCTCATTCTGCTCCTCATACTTAGCTTGCAGCCCTTCTTTCTGCTTCTTGTGCTTAGCTTGCAGCTCCTCGTTCAACTTCTCGAACTTAGCTTGCGACTCCTCATTCTGCTTCTCATAGTTAGCATGTAGCTCCTCATTCTGCTTCTCGTACTTAACTTGTAGCCCCTCATTCTGCTTCTCGTACTTAGCTTGTAGCTCCTCATTCTGCTTCCTCAAGCACTGCATCTCTTTGTCCATGAACAGGACTATTTCAAATCCATGGCGCACAAAAGACAGCAAAAGATCAAAGTAGGCTTTCAGGCAAGCATACCTCTGTTCCCAGGCAAGTTGTTAGAATCTCTGGACAATATTGTTGCTTTCCTCTTTCTACTTCCTGCTTCAGTGCCAGGATTCTGGTCATCTCCAGTTAAAATACAAAGACCATATTTCCTTTTAGTAAGCGTTGGATATGCATCACGCCACAAGTACAGCAAGACCAGTAACATATCAAGCATGGGTTGTAAAATTACAAGACCAATAAACACAAAGGACAGTAAAAAGAAGATGCAAAGTACCTAACCCTTTGCTGAAGTGCTTTGAGCTATCTCGGCGCAGGTGAAAGCGACCATCCTAACCCGAACACAAACTAATTTGCAGCTGGAAACTATTCCCATTTCTAAAGAAACAAACGAAATTTGTTTTAGCCAAACTAAACAAAACTTTTGTGTTAGCAAAACTGACCTTCAAAACACCCACTTAGAGTTGGCAGTTGATGGCAGCTTTTAGAAAATTTGCACACTTAGATATATTCAGTTAATATCACAATCGATTCCATTCTACATTTGCACGATTCGAGTGTGATTGTTCTCTGTAAAATGCTCAAACACTCTGTTTCCTTCCTGCAGTTCTGCTGCTGCTTTTTTGGGGGAAATCCACCACTACCCTCACAGAACATATTACTCTTGGAAGGCTAAAATTTGTGGCCCCAATCGAAATAGCATGCAACCCTCAGGCAAGATTGCAGCACCAAACTTATGAGGAAATGAAACGAAGGGGGCAAACTGATTTTCTAAATGCATCGCAGATCTGGTTGCATCCAGGCAATAATGCGAAGGATCGGCCATAAAGGACATCGGGGAAATAGTAGGCAAAAACAACAAATGCAGTGGTGATCGCTGTAAGAAGGGAAAAGAAAGGAATTTCGTAGGTTCTCTTACCACCACAATCCATACCTGGAGTGACGCCACAGCACCCGCTTGTGCGGCCGGGGCTACCCGTCTCGTCGCCTTCGCCGGCAAGGAACATGGATACGGCGGGGTCGCCGGGGAGCCGAGGCGGACCTGGCGGAGGAAGAAGGCGGCGATGAAGAGAGGGGTTTTGCTCTCTTGCCCTTCTGCTTCCCACCGCAAGCAGGGCTACAGAGATCGGGTTGTTTTTTTCTTTTTTATTTTCTTTTTTAGCCGTGCGCCCGTGAGCCGTGACCTCCCTCCTCCACCACTGAATTGACCGCTTCACCTGGACATACCACTCCGTGGTCAAACAAATATAATGTGAAAACAGATTTTTTTTATATAAATATATAATGAGAAGATTGTATTAAGTTTCGGTCTGGGTTTTGAAACAAGCTATAGCCGCAATGACGACTTTATAGAAAGTTACAGCCAAATACGACCACTGACAAAAACCAGCCATCATCAGTGCATAATCGCTACATTGATAAAACAAACAAAACAAACTAAAAAAAACGACTCCTATCAGCAATCTTAGTTGTCTTCCGGTGTTGTTTCTTAAGTACGATTGACTCTTTATGTCCGTTCTTTCACCACCTCAGGTATCGGACAAAAATCAAGCATAGGCAAATCTAACGATGAACAACACTCTTTGATTGAAGCAAAAACCACTCAAGCAGCCACCGACGAAGAATTTGAAATAATATAAGTTGCACGAGATCATGACCAGAAAAGATCGACAAGCGAGAATAATCTTCAAAACGCCACCTTGTCGTGGAGGATGCAACGTCAAAGAGGTTATCTACTACCATCCAAAATCGAATTTGGGTTTTCGCTGAAAGATTCACTTAGACTGACTCCAACCCTTGTGGCTACCCAAAACCCAGATTGGGTGTAAACAGTGCTCAACATACAACACCCAAAAACCTACATCTCCAACCCAAGTCTCATCCTCAAACCCAAATCCCTCTCTGCCGCCGCCGGTTCTTTCTTCTCCGGCGAGTTCCTTCTTCTCTGGCGACTCCGGATGCGCATCCACCCGCCTCCGCTCCCCCTCCCCGAGCCTCTCCTCCATCGCGCCTAGCTCCCCTCTTCCCCCTTCGCCTCTCCACGGCGGATTCGGAGGTTATAACACGGCAGAAGGAGCACCACCTTCTGGCCCACGCCCTCGGCAGCGCGCCGGAGTCGTTCTGCGCACGCCCCGCGCTCCTCGGCGCTGCCCCACCCTCTCGCGTGTAAGCTTCATGACCATTGGAGTTCGGAAACCCCAAAGGTATGAATGTTTTGGTGATTGGGTGACCATATTGATGTGACTAACATTTCCTTGTAGGATCAAATGGTCATGTCAATGAAGCGTCGTCTCACATACTCTATCTATCGACGACTTGGTGATTGGTTGCCTCGACAATTCGGATCGAGAACTTGATGGAGTCAAGGTTGAAGATGGATCAAGGCTAAGGACATGATAGACCAAGCAAGTGTTGGCTTGGTGTAGATGCTAGTTTGAGTCCATAGGAAAAACCGGACTATCAAGAGGGATCGAATTGGTTCTCTTAGAGCACACTAGGTTAGAGATCAAATGGATGCATTGTGAGTCTCTTGAGGGCTAGGGTGGCTGAAGAGAAGAAGAGGAACCAAGAATGGAGAAGTTGGAAGCAAGGATCAAGAAGTGGATCAAGTTTTCAGTTTTTGCAGTAGAGATCGGACAGTACGGTCCTAGGGACCGTATGGTACGGTCTTCATTGAAGATCCAGACAGAGAAGTGAAGTCTCGGGATGCTGAGAAAATGAAGGCAGGACAGTTGACCGGACAGTACGGTCTAGGGACCGTACAATACGGTCATCAGTGGATTTCCAGACAGAGAAGATGGAGTTTCTGGAAGTGGAAGAAATGAAGACCGGACAATCGACCGGATGGTACGGTCCTAGGGACCGGACAGTACGGTCTTCATTGGAGATGAAGAAGAAGATGGAGATGCGCCTGGAAATAGAGACCGGACAATACGGTCTAGAGGAGACCGGACAGTACGGTCCTTTGTACGGTCTCTAGTTTCGCAGGGCACTTTTGGGCAACGGCTAGTTTTGGGTTGGTAGCCTATAAATAGTTGGTTGCCCGCCCTTTGAGGGGTTTCTTGGCCATTGTTGGAGTGCAGGAAACTCAGAGTAAGCCAAGAGCAAGAGAGAGAAGCACTTGTGAAGGATTTGGAGTGATCCTAGTGCTTGAGAGAGTAGCAATTGCATCCACTTGATCTCTAGGCTAGTGTGAGCTTGAGAGAGTCACTTCGGTTTGTTACTCTTGGTCTATGGCGAGGCCTAGACCGGTTAGGCGTCGGTGTTGAGCTGTCCGAGGAGAGTGTGGAAGCCAACACAAGTTTGTACACGGTCTTGGAGCTTCCCGTGCGAAAGAAGCATCACTAGTGGAGCGCCCTTTGGCACGCATCACGTGCGGAGCCTTACCTCCGGAAGAGTACCCGGGATCGAGCCCGGCGGGACGTGCCCGCGACTTCACTCGGAGGGTGAAGTGTGCTCTAGGAGGGATCGCCTTCGAGCGGAGGGACGGGGTCGAGACTCCGGCGGGAGTGACCCAACGTGGAGTAGGGTAAGGCGCCATCCTTCCGAGACCACGGGAAAAATCATGAGCATTCCTATCCTTATCTCCTTTACTTACTAGCATTTACGTTTCCGCATTTACCTTATGTGCTAGTAGAATTGCATGATAGGTTGTCTCTTTACTACTTGGTAGAATTGCTTGTTAGGGTGTTGCTTGTTGCATAGACTAGATTGTGTGCGCGCATCGCTTGCTTTTGTTATCACCATATCTAGTCTTGCTAGCTTCACGCCTAAAGTACGTTTGGGAGAAATTGTTGACATACCGATTCACCCCCCCCCTCTCGGTGCCCTTTATCCTTTCAAGTGGTATCAGAGCCTCGTTGCTGAAATAGGGCTTAACCGCCTTGAGCCCCCGTTCGATGGGACCGACTATGCCTATTGGAAAGCTCGCATGCAAACTTACCTCGAGGCTCTCGACCCTATCGCATGGGAGGTGACAAGTTCCGGTGTCTCTCTAAGGACTCCCATTGGTACTCTTGATGTGAATCTCGCAAAGGCAAATGCTAAAGCTAAAAATGCCTTGTTTGAAGCTATCACTAAAGAGGTCTTTGCTCGAGTCAAGTCCGCGGGTACCGCTCATGAAGTATGGACACCAATTCAACAAATTCATGAGGGTTCCACGGACGTGAAAGAGGAAAGATACTATGTGCTAAAGAACAAATATGATGACTTTGCCATGTCTTCAAATGAGCTAATCAATGACACTTACTCTCGCTTGAATGTGCTTGTAGAGGATATCAACTCTCTCGGTGTGAAGGACAAGGTTGATGATGGTGACCTTGTGCGGAAGATCATGAGGATTCTCCCAAGGGAGAAATATGGAGCACTCATCACATGTCTCTTCAACACCGACATGCGAGACCTCACCACCCACAAGCTACTTGGGAAGATCACCGCCTTCGAGAGCTACAACCTTGAAAAGAAGCTTGATGAGAAGCCCTCCAAAAATCTTGCTTTTACGTTCGAGGGATCAAGCAAGAAGATGAAGAAGGTGGTGACTCAAGATTCAAGTGATGAAGAGCTTGAAGAAGACGTTGAAGACTTGTTGCAACTTCATCCAAATGATCTAGCACTCCTCATGAAGAGAAGCAACTTCTTCAAGAGAAGATTCATCAACAAGAAAGATGCCGAGTGCTACAATTGTGGGGAGAAGGGTCACTTTGCCAAGGAATGCCCGAAGCCAATTAAGAAGAGCAAGAAGAAGACTCAAGAGTCAAGCGATGATGAAGAAGAAGACCCTAGAAGCAAGTACAAGACAAGGAAGAGGTTTGTCAAGAAGGAAAGCTCTAGAGGCAAAGACAAGAGAAGATCATCTCGCAATGGACTCTTTGTTGGAGGGTGGGTCACGGATGATGATAGTGAAGAAGAAGAAAGTGATGACTCATCCTCCAAGGGAAATAAGATGGCCGGCATAGCTCTCACCAACATCTCCGAGACTCTACCTCCACCACCTACTTGCTTGATGGCCAAAGATGATGATAGTAGTGAAGATGAGAAGAGCGAGTCCGATGAAGAGTTTGGTGAGGAGGATAAGCCCACATATGAGGAACTCTTGGATAGCATTCTCCTAACCGGAAAGATGATCAAGAAGAGGGACAAGACCATTGCTCGGTTGGAGAAGGAACATGAAGTGGCCGCTTTCCGAGTTCGTCAACTTGAGGGTGAACTTAGGGACTTATCCATCTCTCACAAGGCCCTAGATGAGGACTATGACAAGCTTGAGGAAGACCACATGAAGCTCAAGGAGAAGTCCAAGTTACTAGAGGATGAGATCAAGCACCTTTCCACTTCGCTCATGACCTTAGATGAAAGCTATGACAAGCTCAAGGTTGATCACAAGAGGCTCAACGACAAGTTCAAGGTGCTTGAGGAAGAACATCAATCCATCGTCGAAAAGAGTAACACTTCTTCTTCTAGTTCATCTATTTCCGATTCTTCATATATTACTTGTGATGGACTAACTCCCTCTCTTGAGAGCATCTCTCTTGATGAGAAAATCTTGAAGGAATATCATCAACTCAAGGAGGAGAGAGCTTCGGTGATGGACGGCTTCGAGAGGCTCACAAGGGGAAGGACCATTCATAAGGAGATACTTGGTCGGAACCTTGTGAACAACCCCGGGCACAAGGGACTCGGCTCCTACCCCGCCGCCATCAACCTCATCGGCAAGGACGAGGACATTCCACCTTAGGTAGTTCCCCTCATGGCGAACGACTATTGTGAGAAGTGTTGCCGTGACGGGCACACTAGCAAGAATTGTCCCAAGGTGAGAAGTTCCAAAGTTTTGCCCAACGCTAACTTGTTTCATGAGAATACACACTACAAGCTCTTTAGGGACAAGAAAGGAAGGGTGAAGGCAAAGGCTCTTGGATCACCCGACAAGAGGAGGATGATGAGGAAGATTTGGGTGCCCAAATGCATAGTTGACCTTGAGAGGCCAACCAAGTGCGAGTGGGCTCCCAAGAACAAGACCTAGAAGGGTGATGGTGGTGGACCGTGCGCCGCAACGTCAACTCATGAACGTCCACCACAAGCATGTGTGCTTCATCGACAAATCTACTCTTCAAGGAGGTAACTTGTATCATAGTAGTTTCTTTTCTTTGCATTGCTTGCATGGTAGCTAGGTGCTTCTTTGTGAACTAGTATGTTTGCATCCATGCATATGTAAATAACTAAAAGAAAAGAACAAAAAAATTAGTTCAAGGTCTAACTTTCTCAAGATAGCTATGAGCATGGGGGATGCTTGAGTTGGTGGACCGATGGACTCAAGGCAAGATTTGGTTCATAGTGAGTAAGCTTGAGAGAGGCTCAAACTTGACCTTGAGTAGGTTTCCTTTATACGTTGTCTTAACTTTGT
Source organism: Eragrostis nindensis (assembly GCA_012490785.1). NCBI lineage: Eukaryota > Viridiplantae > Streptophyta > Magnoliopsida > Poales > Poaceae > Eragrostis > Eragrostis nindensis. Next base: position 1,436,588 of record JAAXCT010000061.1, on the reverse strand, counting down.
TTGCATATCACATGGCATATTTACTTTCCCTTGCATTTGTCTGATATGCTTGTCTCATGCATTGCATATAGGAAATCACAAAGGAGTTGTCACACTATAAGGAAGTGCTTCATTCGCAATATGATCTCACATCTCATAGAAGTGTGACTAAAGAAAAGAATTGCGCTTCATGCCCATTGAGTCTTGCTAAATGATCCTCAAGGTTAAATCTACTTGCACGGATCATAGGCAAAGGGCTCATACATACCCCTCCTTTGGTTTTATCTCTTTTGGTTCTTATTTGGTTGCTTCTTATTTGCCAATTGAAAAATTTACTATAAGCCTATGCGCAACCTATATTGGTCTATTTTCAAAGGAGTGTTTGAGAGTTCCCCTTCTAGTCCATGTATGGCGTTTATTTGGTTTTTGTGTGAGAAACTTGGACTTAGAAGGAAATTCCTTGAAAATCAGTTTTTCTGGACTGGACCGTACAATACGGTCAAAGGGACCGTACAATACGGTGTGCTTTTGCACGAGATCCTTCGAAACCTGAGGCAGAAAGGAGACCGGAGAATACGGTCCTGAAGACCGTACAATGCGGTCTCTATAGCTAACTGTCAGGGTTAAGAAAGAGACCGTTCAATACGATCCCTATGACCGTACAATACTGTCTGGTTAAGTTCATCGCGAGTTCGCCTTCCAATCCGATCCGTTGATTCAAATTTGAGAAGATCTCGGCCATCAGTTCGAACTTAACCTATTCTAACGGAAATCCTCCACGGTACTGTGCATCTTCACCGAACCACCACCACTGCTCGCCGTTTCGCTCTCCCGTCTCGCCGTTCCCGCGCGCGCGCGCCGTACGCCGCCTCCTCGCCGCCGTCGAGCTCGCCGCCGACGAGCACCAGCACCACCGCGCGCCGCGCTGCTCCACCACGCACACGCGCTCGAGCCCCACGCAAACCCTAGCGCCGCCGCCACGCCGCACCTCCACGACGAGCCGCCGCCGCTCCACCTCGCCTGCGCGCGCCGTCGCCGAGCTGAGGACGACCTCGCCGACGACCAGTCTGTCGAGGAGCTTCACACTTGCTCGCGTCTCCGAGTTGCTGATCGCGCGTGACGAGCCCTTTCTTTCCCGGTGTCTCACTGGACCTGAGCACCACATCACCATCTCCGGCGATCATTGTCATTCCGATTGCTCTGGTGAGATTCTTGGGATCAAAATGGTTGCATAGTAGCCTCAATTCCGTGATTCATCTAGGGTTTGAGCCATTCCTCTTTCATCGATTAAAAATCCCTAGAAATTTCGATCAAAATCGAACCTTTATTGCGAAATCGATTTGCATTGCCTCAATCTCTCGCAATTTAGGTCGCCATGTGTCATAGTGTTCGAGTTATATACTTCTTTTATCTATGACATGTTGGTCGCTTTGTGTCGATATCATTTCCATACAATATACACTTAGCTCGACACTAGCGTTTCCTCGGTTAGTGGTACATTGTGTCTATTGCATATGATCTATGTACACTAGTCGATCTCCACCTATAGTCGACAATGCCGTAGTTCCTTTTGCATATTTACCGGCATTGTGTCCTTCACCTCTGCGCTAGGACTCCATATAGATTTATGCGCTTACCTACGATTCTTGCTTGTAGATTATAATAGGTTATTCTATACTCATATACCCTGTCTTATTCCTATCGTGCAGTGGCAGTGGTCAGCGTCAGTGGGCAGTTGACAGCAGAGCAGAGACAGTGGACGGATTGAGGGCCAAGCCCTTAGTCCTATCTTTGGCAGTCAGCTTGTCAGTGGACGGGTTGGTGAGCCAAGCTCACTCGCCCTATCTAGTCTGCAGGCCAGTCAGCAGTTATGGCAGGAGGTTCTGGCAGAGGCAGAGGCAGGGGCAGAGGAGATCGTGACAGAGGCAAGGCCAAGGTCGTTGAGCAGCCCGAGCAGCCCAAGAAGAAGAAGCAGAAGACTGGTGATCCAGAGTGGGACCAGATCCTCAGGGCAGCAGATGTTGATATACCACCTGGCAGAGACACTGGGTTCAGGATCAGGGACACACCTGCTGGAGGTCATAGCTCATGTTTTTACTCCATATATATCACCCATGTGCTTTAACTCTATTTTGCAGGTGATACCTTTTGAGCTATGACTACCTTGTTCTCTGTTTTACTTGTTCTTCATGCATATCTAATCTTCTTGATCACTCTTGCGCTTTACATTCTCTATCTTTTGATATCTTTTGATATATGTTGTCACCAATCACCAAAATCAGGGAGATTGTAAGCTTCATGACCATTGGAGTTCGGAACCCCAAAGGTATGAATGTTTTGGTGATTGGGTGACCATATTGATGTGACTAACATTTCCTTGTAGGATATTCAAATGGTCATGTCAATGAAGCGTCGTCTCACATACTCTATCTATCGACGACTTGGTGATTGGTTGCCTCGACAATTCGGATCGAGAACTTGATGGAGTCAAGGTTGAAGATGGATCAAGGGTAAGGACATGATAGACCAAGCAAGTGTTGGCTTGGTGTAGATGCTAGCTTGAGTCCATAGGAAAAACCGGACTATCAAGAGGGATCGAATTGGTTCTCTTAGAGCACACTAGGTTAGAGATCAAATGGATGCATTGTGAGTCTCTTGAGGGCTAGGGTGGCTGAAGAGAAGAAGAGGAACCAAGAATGGAGAAGTTGGAAGCAAGGATCAAGAAGTGGATCAAGTTTTCAGTTTTTGCAGTAGAGATCGGACAGTACGGTCCTAGGGACCGTATGGTACGGTCTTCATTGAAGATCCAGACAGAGAAGTGAAGTCTCGGGATGCTGAGAAAATGAAGGCCGGACAGTTGACCGGACAGTACGGTCTAGGGACCGTACAATACGGTCATCAGTGGATTTCCAGACAGAGAAGATGGAGTTTCTGGAAGTGGAAGAAATGAAGACCGGACAATCGACCGGATGGTACGGTCCTAGGGACCGGACAGTACGGTCTTCATTGGAGATGAAGAAGAAGATGGAGATGCGCCTGGAAATAGAGACCGGACAATACGGTCTAGAGGAGACCGGACAGTACGGTCCTTTGTACGGTCTCTAGTTTCGTAGGGCACTTTTGGGCAACGGCTAGTTTTGGGTTGGTAGCCTATAAATAGTTGGTTGCCCGCCCTTTGAGAGGTTTCTTGGCCATTGTTGGAGTGCAGGAAACTCAGAGGAAGCCAAGAGCAAGAGAGAGAAGCACTTGTGAAGGATTTGGAGTGATCCTAGTGCTTGAGAGAGTAGCAATTGCATCCACTTGATCTCTAGGCTAGTGTGAGCTTGAGAGAGTCACTTCGGTTTGTTACTCTTGGTCTATGGCGAGGCCTAGACCGGTTAGGCATAGGTGTTGAGCTTGTCCGAGGAGAGTGTGGAAGCCAACACAAGTTTGTATACGGTCTTGGAGCTTCCCGTGCGAAAGAAGCATCACTAGTGGAGCGCCCTTTGGCACGCATCACGTGCGGAGCCTTACCTCCGGAAGAGTACCCGGGATCGAGCCCGGCGGGACGTGCCCGCGACTTCACTCGGAGGGTGAAGTGTGCTCTAGGAGGGATCGCCTTCGAGCGGAGGGACGGGGTCGAGACTCCGGCGGGAGTGACCCAACGTGGAGTAGGGGAAGGCGCCATCCTTCCGAGACCACGGGAAAAATCATGAACATTCCTATCCTTATCTCCTTTACTTACTAGCATTTACGTTTCCGCATTTACCTTATGTGCTAATTACTACTTGGTAGAATTGCTTGTTAGGGTGTTGCTTGTTGCATAGGCTAGATTGTGTGCGCGCATCGCTTGCTTTTGTTATCACCATATCTAGTCTTGCTAGCTTCACGCCTAAAGTACGTTTGGGAGAAATTGTTGACACACCGATTCACCCCCCTCCCCCCCTCTCGGTGCCCTTGATCCTTTCATCGCGCCGCCACCATCTCGGCGCGCGCCTCCTCCCACTCGTGCCTCCGCCGCTCCACGTCGGCGCGCCGGCGCTCCTTCTCCGCCGCCTTCCGGGCGGCCTTCCGCTCCGCCTGCCGCTCCTGCTTTAGCAGCTTCTTCCTCGCGCTCTTGGACAGCGCCCGGGGCTGCTCCGCATCACCCTCCCCTACTGCGGCTTGCTCGCTCCCCGCATCATCCACCATCTCAACGCGCCGACGCAGGAGCCGGAGCGGAGGGGGTTGGGCGGCACGCCGGGGAAGGGGCGGAGGAGGGAGGGCGCCGCCCGGGAGATCCATCCGTGCGTGTCTGGCGCCAGGAGAGGGAGGGAGGGAGGGGGTTGCGGTGGCCGGCTGGCGCGTCGGGCGGCAGCCAGGCGCGCCCGCGAGGGAGGGGAAAGGGGTGGGGCGGGGGCGCGGCGACGCCGCGGAAGAGATGGGGCACGCGGCAAGGTGCCCGATTTGTGCGTCGCCGGGGGTTCGTTTCCGAAAACGGATAGGGTGTTTGGGTCTTCCGTTGGAGATGATTTTTCCACGTTTTAAGACCTATTTTGAGTATAGGTGCCTCTTTAGGTCATCCATTGGAGTCAGTCTTAACATAGAGATGAACTTGTTGATAACAACGCCTCCACGGAGGTAAATAACGCCTGAGGACGTCGTCAGTTGTCGGTGCCAGCAAAAGCCGGCGAGGCTTTCGCCGTTTGAACCCACCATCGGAATGCGATGGAAAGAGAGAAGCAACACCACGGCTGCCACCACCATGCCAAGAGCCAACTAGATCACGCAGCAGAAGAACGAGACCACAACTGCGCAGAGATGCAGCCGGCGGCCGCCGCCGCCTACCAGCACGACGCGCCGCCGCGCCGCGAGGGGACAATAGTAACTCTGACGAAAACATCCAATCCTTCTTAGTTTAAAGTAACAAAGTAATTTTTTTAAAATAAACATACTTCCTCTTAACAATGATTGAATCATCTACAGGAGATAATTTTTTTTTAAAAAAAAGAATCATCTACAGGAGAAATTGAAGGCTTGAAGCAGCACAAGGCTGCAGCTCCATTTTTACCTGCATCCCGTAACAGCTACGTGCATCTCGCACGCAGGTGCCGAGATCCTTGACATTTCATCTAAAAATGTACCTCCCACATTTCAGTTTCAAATCCTTGACATCACGCATTTGAGTTTACAAACATGCTACCATTTCTCTTTTGACCCCATCAACATACTACCAGGAGTACTCTCCTAGCAGTAATCTATCAGACTTTCATGTAGCTAGCTGACCACGGCGACTACTGAGCTCCTTTAGCTGCGGTCCGCTCTTCGGGCCTGGTACGTTTCTCCCTCAGCTTCCTGAAGACGTACTTGAGACCCTCCTTCACCGTCGCCTTCCTCCCCTCGCCGAAGTTCCACAGCTCCGGCACTGGGCGCCGTTCCTTGGGGTTGTGATCGTTGATCTCGCTCAGCGCCGTCTTTACTGCGTTGCACACGTCATGTCCGTACTCAGCCAGAAGCTGCTTCAGCTCTGCGTTGTCCTCGTCCACAACTTCCTGCAACCAACATCCAGTGACGATCGGTTATGATACTGGTACTCAAGCATCAGAATCTGACAATAGGATCAAACAGAAGGTGAATTTACAACAATTAGATTGACACCTTTGTTATCCCGTCGGCCTCGACGGTCTTGAAAGGAAGCCATGACGGCTGCATCACTTTGTGCTGCCACTCTGCTGACAGAAAAGCTGCTTTGATCTCGGGTTCGTCATTTCCATGCTTCATCCTGCAGGCATCTTTGAAAGGCTTCAAACTAAGTTCACCCAGATTTCTAATCGTAATATCCTTGCTCCTTCTCTTCATGTCCTTCACACCCTGCACATTGTGATGGTCATTTTGAAAGGGAAAATTATTTCTAGGAACCGATATCTTGTGAGAGGAAAAAAAAAATGCGTGGAAAGTAACTGTTAAAGGATTGCAGCTTGAAGAAGTGGTACCGCAATCAATTCTCTTCGTACATCATGTAACTCCATGCTTGTCTGAATATATTTCCCCACCGTCACTGAACTCAACTCTTCTGAAAACTTTTCACGTTCCAACATTTCGTTCAACTTCTCCATCTTGTCCTGAATTTTTGCATCCAGTTTTGCAACTTTCAGCTCAAGGTTCTGTGTTCAAAAAGGATATTTATTGATTCTAAAAAAGATCAAATATAGAAGAATATTGAATTATTGACTGATACTTAGAGCGACAGCTAGTTGGTTATTACCTTTAATTTCTCATCATCGTCTTCCCTATCGTGGCAGCTTTTCTCAGCAATAATTCCATCTACCGATTCAGAGCTTGAATCTATTTGTCAATAGAACCAAGAAACCAACATTAGGACTGTTATGCTTGCAACCAACCTTCTCTCACAGACCAGTAGTACATTAGGCATATGTAAGATGGTAGTGCATGCAAAACACAAAACCTTACTAATTATAACGAAAAAAGGGTACAAAATATCAAATCATATTACAGCGTTTTGTTATAAAAAGGACTTTTGGGACTGTAACAATGGCACATATATACATGCCACAACATAACCAGCAATGCTTTACATATATAGCTGCACTGAATTTCAACTTGGGGGGAGAGACCTAATTTGTTTTTTAGCAATATAAACATCATCATATACTCAAAAGGAGTTATGTCACAAGACGGTATACCTTTGTTACATGCCTTCTGTGCCATTCTCTTGCCTTCTTCGAGGTGTGCATTAAGTTCCACTGTGCTCTGCAACCTCTTGAATTCCAGTAAATGCTTCTTCTTAACATCAATCTGATTTTCCAGTATCTCCACAATCTTGATTGACAGAAGAGAAATGAATATATGCAGTCAATCATAAAATTTATACTTTACTTATACAAAGTTCATAAAATTCTAAAGAAAAGGACAAATGGACCACAATGCCACTTTGACTGACAGGGTTACCATGGTAAGTTATGTTCCACACAAAGAACAATCAGCTCATGTGGCAATGGAACAAGTTTCGTACCCTACATCTGTGGTTCAAGCAAGTGTAATTCTAACTGAAAGCTTACATTGTTCTGGAGTCCCTTGTACTTGGCTATCAGCTCCTCATTCTGCTTTCTCAGGCATCGGATCTCATTAGCCTTCAGAGCCATCTCAACTCTCAATTTCTCATTCTCCTCACAGTACCCAAGTTCTTTCACGTCCTCGTCAAGCTGAGACCTCAGGTTCTCGATCTCCACTGAAATCCTCAGGGAGTCATCAGCCTCCAATTCCGAATCCTCTGTCCCAAGAGACAAATACATCAAGCCATGGTATGGAAAATATGTGAAAAGTTAAAGTGGGTTTTCAATCACTCAAACCTCTATTCTCAGCATTGATAGAATCTCTGGGCATAACTGCTGCTTTCCTCTTTCTACTTTCTGATTGTGTGTCAAAATCCTGGCATGCTGCTTCTGCTGCAGAAACAAATAACACCGTCAGAAATTGACGTACAGGGGCAGCTTTTGCAACTTTGCACACTTGATTTCGCTTACTCGCGAACAGGTTCACTTGCAATGTAAGCGAGGGTTTAACTGCCTCAGTGCTGCTGATTACATTTGCGGATATCAGGCTACCACTAGCAGAGAACTTTTACATTTACGTAAGATTGCAGCAGCAAATTGCGAGGAAATGAAACGATTTTTCTTTTTCATGGGGTCGAAATTGAACGAGTGGGCAACCTGATATTCGAAATGCATCACAGATCAGGCCATGTATCAGAGCTCCAACTACTAGTCTACTACAGGACTACAGGTCGGCTCCAAAGAACAAAGGGGGAAGTGACGATTGAGCAAAACCGCAGGGAGGTGATGGCATGGTGATCAAGGTAAGAAAAGAGGAAAGAGATTTGTTGCTTTTCTTACCGCCACTGACACCAAGACTTTGATCGACGCCACTGCACAGAGGAGGCCACCGGGGCCGACCTGTTTCGTTGACGGCGGAGAGCATGGCTGCTGCGCTGTTTTGCTGGAGGCGGAGGAGGAAGAGGGCAAAAAGAGAGTGTTATTTGTTCTTTCTCCTCCGAGGCTCCCAGCAGCAGCAGGAGGCAGAGGAGCGCGCGTTTTGTGGGGGAATGTTATAAGCCAACCAAACGCTAGCGTCCTTTGACCACACCACCCCGAGTCTTCTTCCTTCGCCGACCTCGGGATTTGTACCTCCAAATCTCCTCCTTCTCCCTCCCGACTTAGAAATATGAAATAAGGCCGGCCTGCGGTGATGGAGGGTGGTGGACGGGGCCTAGGTGGGGAGTCAGACGGCTGACATTTAGCGGTAGTCGAGGCTGGTGGGGTGGCAGCGGGGAGTGTGGGCGGCATGGCAAAGCACCGCCGGCCGCTGGAGGTGGTGGCAGGCGGCAAAAAGGGAAATGCGGCGGGTGGCGTTAGAGGCCGTGGGGAGGGGGCGACGATCGATGGGGATGAGAGGGTGAGAGGGCAACGGCGGCGCTCGAGCTCGAGGACAGAGCGTTGATGGGCCTGCGTGGGCCAAGATCGGAGGTGGTTGAGGTGAGGCTATCTATCTCGGCGGTCTATATATAAGCACCGCGGGTTCCGCGAGTCAGTGAATTATTGTTGGTTCCGTGTACTTTATCTATTATATTTTTGGTTTCAATAAACACCTAAAAATTATAATTGTACTTCATAAAAGTTTGAGGACATATATGTAAATTCTGATGGTTGAGGGAATGCGTGGTTCCTTCGGGCTCGAGGCGGCTCTCCACCAATAGACTAGTATGGATCAATCTTGCTTCATTTAATTATAATCCTCTACATCTCTCTGTTAAATGTTTGGTACAGACTAAATAACCCCCCAAAAAAAACTTAACATGAAAGCTTTTTATTGAAGTTGGAACATTTAGTCCTCTCGTTCATCTTTTTATAACTTTTTCTATAGGATACGGTTTTACTAAGGCTTGAAACTTGTATATTGAAGCCATAACAAATAGGATGGATGTCTGGAACCCATGTTTCTTTAAGATGGGTTGATTTGTGAACTACGGCCATAATTCAGTATTGGAAGTGTATCGTCTACAGTTCTACACCCACTGATCACTGCTTCTGCTTTTGGCAACTCACGGTAGGGCGCCATTATACGGTTAAAAACTGCTGGAACACCAACGACTGGTCAACAGCCAAGAACAGCCATTATCCCAAACTCTCTGATTTCCAGTCATGGCATGCATGGGCGCTGCCTTCAGCCTGCCCAAGTGTAACACGCAATATTTAAACCATCATTTTTCACGACGTAACCAAAAGCACACTAAGTATAGAACCAAGAGAAATTTAAACTTAAAATGACCAGTCTGAATCTGCAGTAAAATCTGCATAAGGTAGTACTCATGTTTCAAGAGGAATTATTGGTCAAATGGACTGAGAAACCTTCCATCAACTGGCCACGTACAGCACCAGATGAGATGATCAGCCAGCGACCGAGTCCCTTCATTCTGCGGCGGTTCGGCCATGTTTTCGGAAGAACTCCATTCTAAAGACGGCGCTTCCTCGACTTCGACAGCTGCCTGCAAACCACCTTCAGAGCCTCATTCAGCGTCGCCTTCCTCCCTTCGCTGAAGTTCCAGAGCTCCGCCATCACGAACCCTCCGCTGGGGTTGTGCTCGTTGATCTCGGCCAAGGCGACCTTCACCGCATTGCAGACGTCCTCGCCGTACTCCTCCCGGAGACGTGTCAGATTCGTGTCGCCGTCGTCCACAACTTCCTGCAAGAACACAATGATTATGAGCAGTTACATCTCTTATAAGAATGTGTTGCGGTTAACAGTGTAGCAGATACCTTCATTATTCCATCGACTTCAACGATCCTGAAAGGGTGCCAGGACGGGTTCTTCACTTGTTCCTGCCAAACACATGTCAGCTTGCACGCTTTGTCCAGGAATTCATCATCCCCATACTTCCTCTGGCATGCAGCTTCGAAAGGTTTTGGATCCAGTTCTCCCATCCGTTTTATCCCGATAACCCTGTGCCTGGTAGGCGTTTCATTGAAAACCTGGAGTTATGGCAATAATACATCAGGGCAAAATCCCGAGAACCTCTAATCCCTGCAAATTTCGATATTAATTTTGATGTATAAAAAATATTTTTATTCAATGAATTGAACTCTTGAAGAATGGATTATGCGAATGGCAGTGCTTCATTGTTAGTGTAATGAGGAATAATACCACTCTAATCAGTTGTCTTCGAATTTCCTGCAACTCGTTGTTTGCCTGAATAGATTTCCACACTGTGGTTGAGCCCAGCTCTTCTATTAACTTTTCATCTTCCAACAGCTCACACAACTTATTCATCTTGATCTCAATTTCAGCATCTAATTTTGCTACTTCCATCTCAAGCTTCTGTTTCTGAAAAAATATGGATCAGGACTGGGGACCCTAATTAATTTACCATAGACCATATCAATGCTTAGATGGACAGGGGCCAACTTACCTTTAACATCTCATCCTCAGCTTTCCTATCGACACCACTTATCTCAGCCGATAATTGATCTACCAACTTGGAGTTTGGATCTAGTTGTTTGTGTTGGGCTGGATGTGTGTGAAAGAAACAAAAGGCCCAAGAGCCCATGTAGCAAATATATATGTATGTAATCTGTCTAAAGAATGAACAATCTAGAAAATAGATATTTCCTCAAGTTCAACAGTTTGAAAGAGGAAAAATAAAAGAGCCTTGTCATAAAGCAGCTGTTACTCAATGTAACCCAAGAAAACAAGGCTATGAAAAAACAATTTTAGCGTTGATTATGCTTACAATAGCTTTTTAACATAAAAATACATCAGTCCTACAAAACTCTGTGATGCTAGAAAAGGTAACTTCACAAATCAACAACTGGAAAGATAAACATACAATTATTCATAATTTCAGCATTATTTTTAAGGAAAAAGTGATGGAACTGATCGGTTGCAAATATGTACTACATGGCAGACAATAACCAATGCTTTTGCTTACTTTTTAGAACTTTCAGCGACTGCATATCACATTGGATTGAAAAAAGAAGCATGTAAGAAGATTGTAGGATACCTTCATCACATGACTTATCTGGTATTTCTTTACATTCCTCAAGTTGAGCCAATGAAAATTCCATTGTCATATATAACCCCTCCAACTGCCGAAGTTGTTTTTTCTTGGCATCAATCTGTTTTCCCAGTGTGCACACAATCTTGATTGGCATCAAGAGAAAAACACAGCTAATCAGACATTTCCATTTTAGCTATACATTTAAATTTACCCTCAAGAAACATGAACCATGACAAACAAACATTTTGATTGACCGTACAGGAAGAGTAATGGTAGCTGAAAGCTTACATTCTTATGAAGGTCCACATTCTTGGCCTGCACCTCCTCATTCTGCTTCTCATACTTAGCTTGCAACTCATCTTTCTGCTTCTCGCACTTAGATTGCAAATCCTCGTTCTGCTTCTCGTACTTAGCTTGCAGCTCCTCACTCAACTTCTCAAACTTAGCTTGCAACCCCTCGGTCTGCTTCTTGTACTTAGCTTGCAGCTCCTCATTCAACTTCTCGAACTTAGCTTGCCACTCATCATTTTGCTTCTCATAGTTAGCTTGTAGTTCCTCATTCTGCTTCTCGTCTTAATTTGTAGCTCCTCATTCTGCTTCCTCAAGCACAGCATCTCTTTGTCCTTCAGATCCATCTCAGCCCTTAGCTTCTCATTCTCCTCACAGTACCCGAGTTCCTTCACATCTTCATCCAGCTGAGACCTAAGGTTCTCAATGTCCATTGAAATCGTCCGATAGGCCTCACATTCCACCTCCAAACCTACTATCCATGAAGAGGACTGTTTTAAATCCATGGCGCAAAAAAGACAGCAACATATCAAAGAAGGTTTTCAGGCACGCATACCTCCGCTCCCAAGCAAGTTGTTAGAATCTCTGGATAATATTGCTGCTTTCCTCTTTTTAATTCCTGCTTCAACCCCAAGATTCTGGCCAGCTCCATCTAAAAATACAAAGAACAAACTTCCTTTTAGTAAGTGTTTGATGCGCATCATGCCACAAGCACAGCAAGACCAGTAACATATCCCCAGGCATGGATTTTAAAATTACGAGACCAATTAACACAAAGGACAGTAAAAAGAAAATGCAAAGTACCTAACCCTTTGCTGAAGACTGAAGTGCTTTGAGCTATCTCGGCGACCAATTAACACAAAGGACGGTAAAAGGAAAATGCAAAGTACCTAACCCTTTGCTGAAGACTGAAGTGCTTTGAGCTATCTCGGTGCAAGTGACAACGACCATCCTAACCCGAAGAGAAACTAATTTGTAGCTGGAAACTATTCCCATTTTCTAAAGAAACAAACTAAATCCTATTTTAGCCAAAACAAACAAAAAGTTTGTGTTAGCAAAACTAACCATCAAAACAACTACTTAGAGTTGACAGTTGATGGCAGCTTTTGGAAAATTTGCACACTTAGATATATTCAGTTAATATCACAATCGATTTCATTCTACGTTAGCACGATTCAAGTGATTGTTACCTGTAAACGCTACACTCTGTTCCCTTCCTGCATTTCGGCTTCTGCATCTTTTTTGGGGCAAATCCACCGCTACCCCCACAGGACATATTACTCCTGGAAGGCTAAAATTTGTGGCCCCAATCAAAATAGCATGCAACCCTCAAGCAAGATTGCAGCACCAAACGCGGAAATGAAACGAAGGGGGGAACAGATCGGCCGCAAAGAACAGGTTAAATCGCAGATCTAAATTTTGCACACTTGATTTCGCTTACTCGCAAACATTTTCAATTGCAGCCCCAAACCTAATGGGGCTTGCTCCTAGCAATCGAGGCTACAACTGCCGCAGAGCTGCTGATTTTATTTGCGAAAATCTATCAGGCTACCACTAGCACAGAGGTACCGCAGTCCAAAATGGCCTGCCCCCAATCGAAGGATTATGCGATTATACCGTCCGCACGCAAAGATTGCAGCTGCAAATTGAGAGGAAATGAAACGACTTTCTTTTCGCGTGGTGGAAATTACATGAATTGGCAACCTGGTTTCGAAATGAACAGCGGATCAGGCCACGAATCAGAGCTCCAATTACTACAAGACGGCCGCAAAGAACAATGGGGAAGTGAAGGATGAACAAAACCGCAGCGAAGTGGTAAAAGCATGGTGATCAAGGTAAAAAAAAAGGGGGGCAGAAATTGGGGATTCTCTTACCACCACTGACACCATCAAGACCTTGATCGACGCCGCAGCTAATGCGAGGCCCCTCGGGCCCACTCGTCTCGTTGTCGGCGGAGAGCATGGTTGCGGGGCTGGCTTGCCGGAGGTGGAGGAGGAAGAGGCACCGAAAGATGGTTTTTTTGCTTTCTTGCCTAGCTTGCTCCCAGGAGCTGCAGGAGGCAGTGGAGGTGGAGCTGGGGTTTGTGGAGTCCTGTGAGGCTGTGACTGTGAGTGAGGCGAGGCTGTGACCTCCGCGGCCCCGCGGCCCCGCCCCTTCACACATGTCAATTATTGCTTCTTCTTCTTTTCTTTTTTTTTTTGAGACTAATTGCTGGGTTCCATGGTCTACTTCATCCATATTTTGAGAGCATCTTGAAACTAATTATGCTTCGTTTAATTTTAACAACATCTGTGAAACAATCATTTTTTTAGAAAATATCTGTGAAACAATCATGCTTCATTAATTAAGAACTTCTAGTACATCTATCCTGTCAAATTAATAATAGAAAATCATTTTCCTATTCTTGAAGTTGGAACATTTAGTTCTATCCCTTAGTCTATCTGAAGATGAGGATTTTTTTTTTCACTGAGAGACGAGCAAAATCGTAGTGATAATGCAGTCAGGAAGAAATACTACAACAATCGTGTAGATTCTTTCTTTTTTAAGAAGAAAGAAAGCACTCCCTGGCTACGGAAGCAGCAAGAGGTAGCACCACGTGATGATGAGAAATGTGATGCAGGCCCAGGCAGCCTCGTGTGCACCATTCACCAACACGTACTTGTCCTGTACGTTGCCAGTCGGTAAACGTCAAGCTGAACCGAAACCAAGCTCCAGCAGGCGACCGATCGACCGCAGCCATAAGCCCAGAACTGCTGCCGACCGATGAGTTGCCGTACATCATCCTCGGGGAGGGGGAGTCTTCTCTCTTTTTTAATTTTTCTTCCTCCCCCCTCTCGGCGACTCGGCGTCCACGACTGACGACGAGGGGCACGCGCGGCCGCCGTACGTGCCGAGACGTCGTCCATGCCTCCGTGGGCACACCGCCGACGAGCGCCGCGCCGGCGTGCATGGCGTAGCAGAACATCAGCGCTTGAGAAGGTCGAAGGCCCGCGGCGTCGAGAACGCGGGCGTCGCCGCTTGGAGAACCCGCGGGCGGCAGGTCGTGGCGCGCCCAGTTGTTCTTCAAGTTGCAGGTGGGGCGGAGGTCATGGCGCGCCCAGTTGTTCTCGCCGACCGACGGACGCAGACCCCAGGGTGGTCGCTATTCGGAATAGCGACCGGGCGGTCGTTGTTTCAAATAGCGACCATCCCTAGGATCGACGCGCTGCGTTCTCCTGACTGCAGGCCGCGTGCTCTGTTCTCGCCAGGAAGCGCGTGACCCATGGAAACGGACGTCACGTTCCACCTGACGGCGGCGCGCATGGGACAAGCGAAGCGCCGGCACTGCACGGACCGAGACGAGACGGTACCACGACGGGCGGGCGTGTCTTTTTTTTTTTTTCTTTTCTTCCAGCGAGGCGGCGTCATGAGGTGCCGTAGCTGGCGCCCTCGCGTGCATCAACGGCCGGGAGATGGCGACGCGGTTGGTTACCCCCCGCCCTCGCGCCTACGTTCATGGCGACGGCAATGATGGCTCGAGCATCAGCTACAGCCAACGCGGCCACGCAACGGATGCCGCGCTCTTCAAGGACGACGTGTTCTGATCTTGGGGTGGCCGGCGGGGAGCATTGGCCTCGGCGCCGGCGGACCCGGGCGACGCTGGCCGCGGCCGTGTCGACCATGAAGTTTCAGTTCAGCACCGGGCTTCATCTCATCAGACCATCAGAGGCTTAACTAAAACTTCGTGCCGATAAGTAGTTCTCTGAATAATACAGAGGAGGTGCTTTGGGGTCACATTATTACAAGGAAGCAATATGCTGGCGCCGGAAATTTCTTATATCACGCAGAGACAATGAACAACGATAACATGCCCTGTATCCTGGAATCATCAATTCATCATTGATGCATCCCAGCTATGCGCAACGCATGTGTATGCTGGCAACGCTTCCAGACATTCCCCACAACACGACGCAATCGGCAGAATTGTGCTACTTCGTTGTGTACTACTCCTTTGACTCACAAGTCATGTTCAGACTTCAAATCAAGTGAATCTATACATCAGAGAACTAAGAACAAGCAGATAAATTAAGATAGTTAGTGGACATACTATAACCTCTATGTTTCCTTCAAAGGAGAAAACCATTAGCAAAGCAAAACCAGCAGATAAATTTCTAAAAGGATATTTTCCTATCTTTTTTTTTCCTCAACAAGTTTTTCATATCTGCAATCAGTTTATGTTCACATACAGTGCGACGTTTGTAAAGACGTCTCTCAAATTAAATCTGACACTGCAAAGGGTGCCAGGATGGGTTCTTCACCTCTTCTTGCCAACCGCTGATCAGCTAGTCTAGCTGCTACCAATAGACATTTGCAAAAATTAAGATAGCCAGTGGACATACTATAAACTCTATGTTTCCTCTTCATTCAAA
The DNA here is from genome assembly GCA_012490785.1 of Eragrostis nindensis. Classification (NCBI taxonomy): domain Eukaryota; kingdom Viridiplantae; phylum Streptophyta; class Magnoliopsida; order Poales; family Poaceae; genus Eragrostis; species Eragrostis nindensis. The sequence goes on along the minus strand of JAAXCT010000061.1, from coordinate 1,420,883 downwards.
GAAGAAAAACATTAGCAAAGCAAAACCACAGATAGCAAAGTTACGGTACGAATGCTGTAAACAGGGGGGTGGTAGAAAAAAGGAGGAAATAAAAGCTATACAATGCTTTCTAGCCATATTTTAATCTGAGGGAAATACTACTTCGCCCGATGTAACAATAGGGAGAACTCATGAACAAACTTGGCTTTGCACCCCTGCACAGTGGGATCGATCCCACTGAAAATCCATCCATTCCTGGTTGTCCAAATACTCCAAGCCATCAGCACTATGATTTCCATAGAGAAAGGGACATTCAGTTTCCCTTTGATATACTCCAGCGCCTGCGAAGGCTCAATGTTCCTTGGATAATTCACTCCGATTGTTTCCCAACATGCTCTTGCAAAGTTACATTTCAAGAAATAGATGCTGTAAGGTTTCTTCACTCTGGATTATGCACAGTTCACAAGTATATGAGTCCAGATGCGTATTTCTTCTTCTGAGAAAGCCTCTTGTATTGATCCTGTCATTAATCAAGAGCCAGAAGAAGAACTTATGTTTAAGTTGACATGAATGGAAGCATGAATTGCTGCTGATTAGGCATTACTGGAGAAATGGTAACAAGAACGGTCACAAGATTACACACAAAGCTTCTGGTACACTACCACCTATTCAGTTTCCTAATTGCACCACTGTTTCTGACAAAAACACTAACACACCACAAGATGAGCACGTGATGAAAACCCGGGATCAACTAGACTTATAATGTCACAAGACAGACGATACATATGTCAGAAGGTGAGATAGATACTAACCCCTCCATCATTGTCGCTTTCCGGCCTTTCGTGAAGTTCCAGAGCACGGGCTCATTTACCTCCATCAGGGCAGTCTTTACCGCATTGCACACATCATTGCCAAATTCGTTCCAGAGGCACTTCAGTTTTGTATCATCATCATTTATTACTTCCTGCAACAAATAAGCATGGGTATGATTCCTGAAGAAACCTAGTAGACTGTAAACGTCAAATACCACGCTTTACTAGAACAGAAAAACTCAGTAAATACCTTATTTGCCCCATCAGCCTGTTTAACCATCTTAAACGGATGCCAGGTTGGGTTCTTTATTTCCTCTTGCCAATTTTTTATCAGCTCTGCAGCTTTGGTCAGATAGTCATTATTTCCATATCTTATCTTGCAAACATTTAGAAATGGTTTTTCATCAAGTTCTCCAATTCTTTTGAACCCGAGAGCAGTCCTCCCATTTTGTTCGTCCTCCATTCCCTGATATTGTGAAAAACATTTCATGAATGACAAACATTTTGTGAACATCAACTGATGGAGAACACTTGAGATGGAAGGCAATTGCTGAACATGTAGCCGAGGGCAATGAGCAGTATCTTGCTTTATAAAAGAAAAATGAAAATTAAGATGCAAGGTAATTGCTAAACACGTAGCCGAGTGAAATAAGTAGCACATTGCCCCCCCCCCCCCCCTCCAAAAAAGCCAGATGCTTACCTTGTACTTATAAAAAAGAACATTTTACGAACAACAGGGTTTTAAGGATGTCATTCCCACAGACATGAGTACTGGGATAATAAGAATGGGTGAAGTTTAGAGAAAGAGTAGGAATATTATCCATCTCCTCTCTAGAATAGCGCAAGAGAATTGATCTAACTACTTCCTCCGTCCCAATATAGATGGCACTTTGGCCTTGGGCACGGAGATTAAGAATAGGAGGACTAAGGTAGGTGTGCAGAAAACGAGGAGAAGAGAGATAGAGATAGAGGTGTGTTGGAAAGAGAGAAAAGTGTCTCGGGAAGTGAGAATGCCAAGTATTTTGGGAAAACTTGATATGGCTAGAATGCCAAGTATTCTTGGACGGAGGGAGTAGCAGATATACTCTAACAAAAAAAAAACTTCCTAGAAATTGGGTGTTTTTCTTAAATAAGAAAGCATTATGTGTTTTTCTTGTTGGAGGGGGAGGCATTGTGTTAATGGAAACAACGAGCAGTACCGCTATCAATTTCCCTTGAATTTCCTGCAACTCTGCATTGGTGTCACCCAACTTCTCCATCTTGATCTGAATTTCTGTATCCAATCTTGCTACTTCCATCTCAAGACGCTGAAAAGAAAGATAAAAAAATATGGATGGGGACTTTGTTTTCGAGAACGTTTATGGCTGGGGACTCTTATGAATGCCCCAGAGATGATATGGATGCTCAGATGTATAGTAGTTAGCTTACCTTTAACTCCTCATCTGCAGCTTTCCCATCGACAACACTTCTCTGGGCCAATGATTTATCAACTAACTTGGAGTTTGAATCTAGATGTTTGAAAGTGGGAAAAAAAAACTGTCATAATGCGTCTGTAATTACCTGATGTAGCACCGAAAACATGGCTATAAATTATTGATATTAGGGCAGATTATGCTTAGAATAGCCTTCTCCCACAAATAAGTGGTACATCAGTCTATGGAATTTGGCAACAGTAGCCAAATGCAAACTTTGCAAGCCCTAAATCCAAAGAAAACCTTTGAATTATTCAGAACATCAGCATCATTTTGAAAATTAAAATAAAATAAATGATGCAGCTGATATATTGCAAATATATGATGCATGGCAGAAAAATAACATGCGCCTAACTTATTTTTGTGTTTTTCAGCAACTTCATGTCACTTTGTTTGAAAAAAAAAATGTACGCCCTGTGTCCACATAAAGAGTGTCATTCTAGCGCTCAACTAAAAAAATAGGTAGAGAGGAGAATGACCTAGTTCTTTGGAAGTATGCAAGGCATTAAAGGGTGCAAGGCTGCAATCACACTCTTTGTGTGAACAAATTTTAAATGCAAGAATGACACCCTTTATGGGACGGAGGGAGTAGGAAGATTAAATACCTTCATCACATGACTTATCTGGTATACCGTTTCCCTCAAACTGAGTCAATGCAAAGTCCACAGCGCTATACAAACCTTCCAGTTGCCAAAGTTGTTTTCTTTTAGCATCAATCTGATTTTTCAGTATCTGCACAATGTTAATTAACAGTAAGAAAAAAACACCGTTAATTAGACATTAGCTCAAAAACAAAATTTACCAAAAGGAGAGAAAAATTGAATCAGATGAACAAAATTTACCATAAAGCTTACATTCTTTTGGTGGCGCTCGTGCTTGGCTTGCAGCTGCTCGGTCTGCTTATCATACTTAGCTTGCAGCTCTTCTTTCTTTTTCTTGTACATAGATTCAAGCTCCACGTTCTTCTTCTCAAACTTAGCTTCTAACTTCTGGTTCTGCTTGTTGTATTCTGTTTGTAGCTCCCCAATCTGCTTTCTCAAACACTCTATCTCTTTGTCCTTCAGATCAATCTCAATCCTTAGCTTCTCGTTCTCCTCAATGTACCCAAGCTCTTTCACATCTTCGTCCAGCTGAGACCTTAAGGTCTCAATCTCCATTGAAATCCTCAGAGATTCCACACATTCCACCTCCAAACCTTTTGTCCGTGAAGAAAACTATATAAATTAAAAACCCATGGCACACAAGAGATTGCAAAAGATGAAGAAGGTTTTCAGGCACGCATACCTCCATTCCCAGCCAAATTGTTGAAGTCTCTCGACAATACTGATCCTTTCCTCTTTCTTCTTCCTACTTCGACGCTAAGATTCTGGCCAGCTCCAGCTGAAAAAAAAAAACAAAGATCACATTTCGTTTCAGTAATGTTTGGGCACGCATCACAGGTACAGCAAGATGAGTAAGCGTGGGTTCTTGATAAGAAGAACCCATCTTGTGGCTCCAATCGACAGAGGAGACACGACCCGCACGCGAAATTGCAGGAACAAACTTGTGAGGAAACGAATCGAAACACTGACTTGATACTCGAAATGCACCCGAATCAAATCATTGATCAGAGCAGCAACTACATGCAACCGGTCGACCGCAGAGAGCAATGGACAAGAAAAGAAATTTCCAAGGCTTCTCTTACCACCGCCGCCGCCGCCATTGACGCCGTCTGGACCGACGCCACGGCGCTCGCGCGGGCCGCCGCGCCCATCCGTCTTGTCGACCCCGCCTGAGGAGCCCATGGAAACGGTTGGCGCGGTCGCCGGAGGCGCGGGAGGAAGACGGCACGGAAGCCGGAGCGAGAGGCTCCTCCGCTTTTCGCAGGCTTTCTCGCCTCGATCGCCGTCAGGGGCGGCGGGTTTGCTGTGGCGAGGTTTTGACACGTTTGGACCTCACCTTGACTTTTCAACCATCTCGGTTTACCACAGCAGCTTACTACTACTTACATCAGGGCGATTATTCGTGGTTAATCAACTTATATTAATCAAAAACTGAAACTGATCACAGTGTGCATCGGCCTTCCAGGATCACCATGCATGCACGACATTGCGCGTTTCTGTTTGTGTGCCGTGGAAGTGTGTCCTCAGTGACGGGCAGGGGTCGGGGTACCTGGGTCTGCTCATGGACAAAGATCATCAGCCTGTATTACTCTGACGGAGATGTACTGATGTACTAGTATGGTAGAACACCTGCTACGACGTCAGGCGACGACCGAACAACACATCGGCGAGCAGACTGGATAACCAAACAGAGCTCCAAAAGACCGTGCCACTGCGCCGCCGCCATAAGACTGTAACTGCTCAAGCAGCCGGCGAGCTGCCGCGCGGCCCCGCCGATCGAACATCAGCCTCGGGATGTGTGAAGGGGAACTTTGGCGTCTCTCGATTAGCGTGGGCTGAAACATCGGGTCGGCGCTTGACGGCTTGAGAAGGTCGTAGCGGCGGCGTTCTCACCGAGGGGCGGTCGTTGCTTTCAATAGCGCCACCCTGGGTCTCTTGTAACCGTTGGATGGATGGGATGTGTGCGGGCTGGACGCATTTTCCGCCTTCCACGCTCCACCGCCCGTTCTCGTCGACGACGCGCCGTCCGTCCTGCTGCGTGCGCGCGTGTTCTGTTTATGCAGGGCGCGTCGCGCCGTCTTGTTCTGTTCCCAGTACCCTACCTAATACCCTTGGTGATCCGTGTAACGTCGCCGGCCCGCGCAGAGAGTCGTCACCAGGCGCCAGCAGAGTCTCCGTTTCCCAGCAGTTTCCCGGTGCTTTTATTTCAACGGCGTGCGGAAGACGGCCGGCGATCGACGTGGCCGCCCGCCCCAACGGATCGACCCCACGGATACCTCTAGCGGCGTGTTCTTGAGGCCGGGGAGCATTGGCATCGGCAGGCCCGAGCCGAGCGGGGGCGCTATGTAGCCACGGCGGGCGAACGCTGGTCATCGGGCCGGTGGCGCGCGCGCAAAGCTGCCGAGCGGTCGGCTTCATCATCAACGCATTTACACCGTAAAAAAAAAACAGAGACGGTCTTGGGATGCGCTGGAAACAGCAAACCGCCCGCTTGCTGCAAGCTTTGGATACACGGATGCATGCAGCGCGGCCGCTCTTTGAGCGCCGCTTCGTTACACCACCCAGACAGAGTTGGCGGAAGCTGTGGAATAAACCGCACCACCAGAGTACTGTCCAGCAACCAGTTTCCTGCTTCTGCTTCAGATGATGAAGCGATGGAGCAGCCGAAAGTGTCTTGATTCACTACGTCCAAGCTCTGTACGCCGACGACTCACAAGAATTCAGCTGCGGGGCGTTGGTGTGCAACCAAAATTTGTCACCAATCCAATGCTGTACATGCAGATGCATAGTATTTTCCTTCTTGTATGTGCTCCATTGACTCAACTTCATTACCTGAATTTTTTGCGATCACTCACAGTCTGACACTGAAATACTCTCGAGTCTCGACGGCAGTGCTGAAAGATTGCCAGGAGAATGGGTTCGTTGCGTCTTCCTGCCAAGCGCACATTACCTATTCTATAGTTCCTAGTTTGCTACCAATACGCATTCCGCAAAAAGTACTATGGCCTCTATGTTTAACTGAAAAAGGAGAAAAATATAAGCAAACCAAAACCAGACGCCAAAGTTGTGGTACAAATGCTGTAAAACGGAAGCATGGATAGCTGATCAGGCAAAACAGTGGCCCAGCAAAGTATTCTTGTATTTTATAGGCTTATATATAGACAGCTTATATAGCGAAGGACTATCTTTTGAAATCAATATGCTAAAAAGGTAAAAATGCCTTCAACATATAGACTAAGCTCGAGCTCTGATTTATTCTTTTTGTTTCAATATTAATATATCACTCATTTTCTCTCTCTAGATAATCGCCTTCAGATGGCCACAAACACATGATTTTACTTAGCACGAGCTCGTTGGACCGCAGTTGGACGGGCGCTCCTGTTGCATTTCGTTCGCCTTCTGAACCCACTCCATGAAGGAGCCCTGAAGCCGGCGCGGCGCGCGCGCCACCCACAGATTGAGGAAGTCTATGACCACCTGCACCCACCGCTCCAGCTTGGGGTCTCGCCGCTGCCGGATCATGGCCCGTCTGCTCCCGACGCGCCTCGGCGGCGTCTTCTTCACCATCTGCAGCCCCGTCTTTTCCACCTGGAGGAACGCCGTGCCGTGCCTGGCCTTCCAGAACATCTGGTACGCCGCCGCCTCGGGCCTCCGGTGGAGGCAGTCGATCGCCTTGGGCAGCACGAACTCGTCCAGCTCCTCCAGGCTGATGTTCCGGTGCACGCCGCCGGCCTGCTCCTCGCCGTCGATCACCTCGACCACCGCCGGGGCCTGCAGCGTGTCCTCCTCCTCCGACGAGCCGTGCGGGGAGAAGAGGAGCCCCAGCTTCAAGTGCGGCACGTTATTCAGGAACGTTGTGGTAGCAGCATCGTCGTCGACGTCGAGGGCGGCTTTGCTCCGGTGCGCGTTGTACTCGGCCAGCGGGATGTGCCGCTGCAGGAACACCTCGATGACAGGTTCGAGATCGGAGACGGCACCTGACGGCGTCGTCGTCGTCGTCGTCGTTGCGGCGTGGTGGTCGCTGCCGCAGCATAGCGGGTTGGGGCGGAACCACTGGGTCAAGCTGCTATGCATGGCGTCCCAGTGCTCCTTGTCGCCGGAGTCGAGGTACGGCACCCACGAGAAGTCCTGGCGCGGCAGGCGGACGAGCTCCCGGCGCGCGGCCTCGGCGGTGGGCCGGAAGTGCGGCGTGACCAGCAGCTCCAGGCACCGGACGACGGTGCCGACGAGGTCGGTGCTCTCGGAGAGCCGCATGATGGAGCCCAGGCACAGGTTCCGCTCCGGCGCCTCGTCGTCCTCGTACACGAACAGCAACTTCGCCTCCACGCCGCGCCCGTCCAGCCGGATCGGCCGCACGCAGAACAGGTGGTACCGCCCGCGCCGGACGAACCGGTACCGCAGCTCCTCGCCGGCGAGGAGGCGACCGATGAGCGGGTCCACGTGCGGCGCGCACCGGCGCGGAGAGCCGCCGCCGAGCTCCACGAACCGCAGGAACTCGCCGGCGCCGTCCGCGTACCACTCGAACCGCCGCACCGCGGCAGCGTCGGCGTCGCCGCCGCGGACGCCGAAGAAGAAGCCGGCGGCGAGCGACGTGGCGGCGCGCGCCAGGCGGCGGGGGAAGGAGGAGGAGGACTCCTGCTGCTGCTCCCGTGCTTCCTCCTCGGCGGCGCGCCGCCTGCGCTCGCGCAGCGCGCCGCCGCACTCCTCCGCCGCGCGCTTCAGCTTCCGGCGCCAGCGCAGCAGCGGCGCGTGGCGGATGCGCCACCGGCGTGAGGCCTCGAGCGCGGCCTCGAGCCTGATCTGCGCCATCTCCAGCCGCTCCACCGCGTGCTGCTCCACCTCGTCTTCCTTGCCACCGCTGCCGCCGCCGATCAGGCCGGACAAGGCCTGCTTCAGCGTCTCCTCCACAACCGCGGAACCCACCATCTCCGCCATGGATTCGGTCGGATCCCCGATCGAGCTGCAAGAAACTAGCTAGCAGTATCGAACTGATCAGAGAGTGTTTTTTTTTTTTTTTTTGATAGGAACTGATCAGAGAGTGTTGAGAGTGAAGGATGCTAGTAGTATGGCGGTCTCATTTCCATTTTACAGCTGGAACCGTGCAAGTGTTTTCTACGCTGAAAATTATAGCGGAGACCTTGACAAATACCCAGGTCTCGAATGTTTGCACCAGCTGGCTGTATGTAATTGCACGAGGCAGTCATGGATCGACTCGTTAGTGGACTTGGAATGAGACGGTGGGTCAGCGACAAAGATCCAAGGAAACACACCGTCATGGATACGCTTCAGGAAAAGTGGAACCGAATGGCCAGACTAGTCATATGCGCTACAGTGGCACCCTTGGAACGAGGACGAAGTATGTGGTGATGACTGATTAGTGCTTGACTCTCTCAGTCAAGAATATCGGAACTACGTGTAAAGAAAAAAGTTTGACTCACTAATAGCATCTCCAGCAAGGCTCCTAGTTGGCATCCTACTCTATTATTTAGGAGTTTGAGCTAAAAAATCAACTCCAACAGGGACCCTACTTGGGCTCTTATTTTGCATGTCTTCTCAAACTCCATTTCCAAGTCCCAATTCTTAGGGTCCTCCAATCCTCCCTCTCATTCATAAGTCTTACCATTTTTTTACTAGGTCTCACACAAAATATGGCTTAGGTCAATTTACTGCTAGAGTTGAAGCTAGATTTTGGGCTCTCATTTTTGCATATCGCCTAAAAAATGAAAATAGGGTCCTTGTTTTGAGGTCCATTGCTGGAAATGCTCTAACTATTTGACAGTGGAGCCATTTCTATTTTTATCATGGTGCTGACCGCGTGCGGTGAATGTCTGAAAGTGTTATCGGTATAGCTTGGATTCATCATCAATCGAGATTTCCGCACAATGCAAGAAATTTCTGGCCTCAGTCAGAATCGCTTCCTTGCAATAAAGTGCTTCGAAGCACCTTTCTGGTGTTCCGGTGGAACTTAAGCAATCGATCGGCGCGAATAAGTTTCAGTTAAAGCTGCATCTGTGGCTCAAAGCTAGCCCCAGATAGCGCACCACGGGCAGCTGTTGTTTCCAACTCTGTTCTGCTATGAATTGGGCGAGATCCAAGCCGATCCAGCCCTCTTCCTCACTACCGCGTGCGTCGGCGTCAGGGAGTGGACACGCGGCGGCGAGGCGCAACGAGCCTTTCCGTGGAGCACTTTGCCTCCTGCGTCGAGCGCTCTCCCGGGCGGCTGCGTGCCTGGCGAGCACAGAACACGCGGCCCGCAAGCAATCGCGCGCGTCGTCGAGGGGAGAGAGAACGCGGGCTGCTGGACCAAGGACGGCGGAAAGGGCGGTTCAGTTACTTATCAACGTCGATCCTGCCCACGCTCGTCACATCCAACGGTTGAAACAGTACGCCGGCGCGGTCGCCGTTTCAATGCAAGTCAAAATAGCGACCACCCTAGGGTCGGAGAACAACGCCGCGAGCGATGAACCCTCCCGCCGCTGGTTTGACAAACTGCGAGTCTGCGACGCTGATGCGCGTGTTATCGGCACCGCATGGTCTTCAAGATTCTGAAGCGCCGGTGTTCTGCTACGCAGGCGGACGCTCTGCCATGGACGATGGCGCGGCGCGGCTGCTGTGTGCCTCGTCGTGGACGCTGAGAGGCGCGAAGGATGTTCTGTCGGCAATGCCATGCGGCAGCTCGATCGCCGGCTGCTTGAGCACTACGGCAGCGGTTACAGTCTTTATGGTTGCGGGGCGGAGACAGCCCACAGCCCCCCCCCCCCCCCCCCCCCCCCTCCTCAACAAAGCTAGTTTTCCCAAATAGTTCCTCTTAATTACCTGCTAATTACCATGCTTAATAGTAATTAGCCCCCCTCATGAAGATTTTTGCAGCTAGCCCCCCCCCCCTCCACCCCCCACGCAATGCCTAAATGCTGACTCCACACAGCGGCGCAGTGGCGAAGCGAAACAGAAGGGAGAGGCCATGGCGCGTCCGTACGCGCTATTCGAGAATGCGCGTCCTATCTCAGCAGTTGCCACCTGCCCTCAATCTCAATCCTTCAAACTAAAAGCCACCACGTGTCCTCATTCAGTATAAAAAGAGCAGCCCACGCGCACGACGAGCAGCCCACGCGCACGACGTGGACGTTGCTGTCACGTGATGTCATTGCATTAATTACATGATCTAGAAATTTTAAAATGGCATAACTCTCTCATACTATGTCCATTTTCGATTTCGTTTTCACCGTTGCGTTCAACGTAACAAGATGAACAAAACTAGATCCCACTAGGTTTTAAATTCTTTTGCATGTTTTGCAATATCATAAAAGTTGCTACTAAGTTTATAACATGATTTACTACCTTATAAATTTAAAAACCTATAGCAACTTATATAGTAGAGATAGTAACAACTTAAATTATATGCATAGTAATAAATCTTAATTTATACTAAATGCAAATTTTTGTTGTGACTCGAATCTAGCTAGTAGCAACTTATCTTGATATGGTAGTACCCACTTGTGTAGATATAAGCATAGTATTTTGTATATGTACCTTGCATATTCATAAGTTACTATCATACAAAATATTGTTCTTACACAATATACTATATAAGTTAGTGTTACATAATATATTGAAATTTTCACAATATGTATTACATAGTTGATATCACAACATCTTTACTCCTTTTAAAAGATGTAGTTGGTGATGATGGTGTGTCTGCCATCCATCAATATCAGCCGTGCGATCTTCATCCAAGGGATGCGGCTGTCTCTCCGCAAGACCGCACACCCACAGGAAAACAAGAAGGCCATGAAACTGTGATGAAATTACGGATATTGCCATTCACCTCAGTTCCCACCGCCGTGCGAGCTCTTGGACTGGCCTCTCCCATCCATGGAGATTTTCCGTCGTTCTTCTCGCCTCCCCGTCTTATTCCTCTCTATTCCATGCACGCCGGCGAGTTGGAGGACTCCGGCACAGACGTGTTGAAGGACCCCAGCGCCCGTGAGCGCCTTTACCGACTCCAGCGAAGAGCGACCAAAGGTTCTGGAAAGATCCATGGCCAGATTGGTTGAGGCGGCGGCAGGCGGTCACGGGCAAGGCCGCGGTGGGTCGCGGTACCTGGAGGAGAGCATTGCCAGTCCCCAGCGGCTACGCGCTTCGGGCGGCCTGATCTGGTGGCGGCGCGCTTTAGAATTGCCTATGGCATGTGGAGAATGGTCTAATCCAGCTTAGATACGGCCTGATCTGGTCGCATCGTGGTCAGACGAAGCAAGGCTGAACCAATGATAACTTTGTTTCCGTGTGCTGGTATGACGTTGTGCCATCTCCTTCCCTTCCCAACACATTCTTATCTGTTGTGCCGCCTCGCATTGTCAATTTCCGCTGTATGTCATGCGAGGCGGATCATTTTCAATGTCCGTCGTACCCAAACCCAATCTTTAGATACAAAGTCTGATTAATGTTTTGTCTCTTCCTCTTCGAAACAAACTGGATCAGAAGATTATATAGTTCATAAAAGATGGCATTGGTTCTGACTAATAAGAGTTACTTAATTTGCTTCAATGCAGAATTTCACGGGTATCCTAATTCTGGGAAGTTGGTTAGAGTAATCACAGTAGAAGGAATTGAATACATTTTTCGTTGTGTAGTTTCGCAGCTTTCGCTTACATTTATATATTTTTCAATCCACTCATGTTAAAGTTACTGATTTCTGCTGCCACAACTGATATTTATGCAATCATGAAAATAAATTTTATTCAACTGTTGAGTTGGTTACTTTGTTTTTTCTAGGGGAAAAAAACCCTTATTTATTCAACTGTTGAGTTGGTTACTTTGTTTTTTATAGGGGAAAAAAACCCTTATGCAGTCTTACTATCAATAACAAGTTGGAGGAACATAGTGTATTGCACTTCACAGTAACTCATGGTGGATATTCCCCTACATAAAAAATTTGGGCTTGTGCCACTCGATCTGTGCATCAGCATGCCATGAGCTCTGCAACTTACCGCTTGTGCAGATCAGGCGCATAGCACACAACTAATAGGGGCAGACCGATGTTATGAATTGGTATCCAAACATATCCTCTCTGATTATTAGTGTAAATATGTGACCAATTTTTCAGTGTTTCAGTCGTAGGCTCAATAAATAATTATCCTACATCCAAATGCCTCTACTGTCAGAGGCATATATTGCACTAACGCCTGCAAATCATGATACTGTGCGTAGGCAAATCATAGAATCTGACACGTGTGAGCTGATAGTGCAAGTGTTATGTTTATCAAGCGTTCATTCAATGAATTGGTTTGATTGCCATGTTAGTGCTTTTTTCTTCCAGAAGATCTCCTTGCTGCTAAGGAATCTGTAAACAATACTCCAAAGGAATTTTCTTGCCTCTGAGATGGAACTCTCAACATACAGGGAAAATTCACATGTTCTAGGACAGAAGCTGACTTAGAGTGGACAGATATTTATAAGAATTTGAGCACGCTTCATACTTCAACGTATTGGGCACTGAGCTGTCAATTTTATGTTTTATAATCGCTATTCTTCAATCTACCATACGTACTATTTAGCAATCAATCAGTACTTGCCACTTCTTTACTTAACTGTCACTTGAATCTGACTTTGTTTTTGTTCGGTTTGCTTTTCCGATCCTGATTTTGAATGTGTTGTCCTGTTTTGCATGACAGGTGAAATCTGCACCAAAGTAACATAATAAATTCATTTTCGGACAGGTGATGGCATAGCGGTTCACATTAACCTCATTGGGGAGATGACAAACTGATGCAGCAAAGCTAATTTCTTAACATCCTACTAGAGTCATCTGGGACAAGTTTTAACTTGGAGCGACTATGCATTTTGACGTGTTAGCTTGCAGCTTGTTCTATGAAACCGTATTGTTGCGTAATATGAATTAAGATATTGTATTTTTTTCTCCTTGTAAAATTTTTGTTTGCCCGTGGCAAAGCACGGTCATCCAACTAGTTTAAAAAAAGATGCAATATGATGTACTACATATGTTGCTATGAAAATATAGAACTAATTTTGTTTCTTATCCATAACGTATTTTTTGATAGAAATCACTATGACACATAGCCACTTCAGGTAATGTATGAGTAACAACTGATATATTATGTGATGTACAAAGACAATGTATGAGTAGCAACTTATATATAAAAACGATGTGATAATTTAATATGTGTAGCAATTTATGTTATATCTATAGTAGCAATTTATGTTGGTAAAAATAATTTTTTAAAATATATGCATGTGGGATCTAGTTTTGTTCGTCTCGTTATGTAGAACACAACGGTGGAAACAAAATTGAAAACGGACATCAAATAAGGGAGCTATGCTATTTAAAATTCGGAAGCGAGTAGTTAATGCGATGACATCAGCATCAGCTTTTCTCCCAATAGCAGGCCACACACTGGTGTAGGGGTCACGCGATCATGCTATAGCGCGGCCTTGCGCAATAGACTAAGCGAGTGTTCGTTTTTCTAGGCCTAAGAGCATCTCCAGCAGAGCACCTAAACAGGATACCTATACCTAAAAACTGTCAAAACGGCCAAAAAACTGCTCCAGCAGAGTACCTAAACGGATACCTAAACCTAAAATTTTTAGGTTTCCACCTAAATTTCTCTCTCCTCAACTCATATTTGCGTTTCCACTTCCTGGAAACCTAAAACGAGCGGAAGGACGCGGGAGCACTCAACCACTTCGGGCAGGACATTTCCTAGCCCGATTCCCCCACACGCCGCCGCGAACCCGGCCGTCGGCGCCGCCGAATCTCAACCTGCGACCGCGAATCCAACCATCGGCGCGGCGATGGACGACCTCGCCACCTTCCCGCGCCTCGTACGCCCTTTACCTCTCCTCCTGGCCAGCCTCAAGCCGGCGCACCACCACCAAATCTCGCCGGGGCGCGCGGAGTGGCGGCTCGCCGAGGCACGTCGTGCGGCGCATCGGGCAGCGACGACGGGCGAGCTGGAGGGGAAGGCGGAGGGCGAGCTGGATGGGAAGATGGAGGGCGAGTTTGAGCGGTCGCCATGGAGATGAACTTGACCGGGTGATTGGAGTTGTTTGGTGGAGAGCAAAGGAAGAAGCCGTGGGTGGGGTTGGATAAGGTTGGTAGTTTTGCAGAAAAGACCTCGCGGAAAGGTGTAATTATTTACTATTTTTTTGTGTCATGACATTTTCACGAAGTCCTCCCTGAACTAAAGAGTATTCTCGAATAGCTTTATAGGTATCCAGTTTTAGGTAGTCTGCTGGAGAGAGGTACAATTTTTTTCTGAAAATCTTCTCTCTCCTGCACCTAAAAGCAGTTTTAGGTTTCCAATTTTAGGTACACTGCTGGAGATGCTCTAAAGGTCACATCAAAACTAATCTTATTATTTAGGCGTTTTAAATAAGTCTAATTAAAAAACTAACTGCAGAACCTTGTACTAATTTGCGAGACGAATCTAATGAGGATAATTAAGCCATATTAGACGATGATTACTGTAGCATCACTATAGCGAAACATAGATTGATTAGGCTCAATAGATTTGTCTCGTAAATTAGCCCATATCTGTGAAAAGGTTTTGTAATTAAACTTATTTAAGACGTCTAAATAGCAAGATTAGTTTTGATGTGACCTTTAGGCCTAAATTGCCGAACACCCCCTAAGCGAAACGGTCACTCACTTGGAGTTTTGTTAGACTGACTCCAACAGGTGCCCTATTGGGCACCCCATACACAAAATGGGTCTTGAAACTTGAAAAATCACTCTCCAACCAGCGACCCAGTACCATACCCATTTTAGGAGAACCTCCCCTTCGCCACCCAAAAATGGATCAAATCGTGCCCGTGACCCACTGCTTCGCCGCCCTCCCGCTCGGGCCCTCTCCCGTCTGATCTCCGCCCCGACGAGCGCGCGCGGCGACGGCGGCTCGCCCCCACCCCCAGCACAGGGCGGAGGTGCACCGCGAGCCGCCGAGGTCACCCCCCCCTCCCACGCAGCCGTTGGTCTCGCCGAGCTCCCCACTAGACAGCGCGTCGTCGATCCGCCGCCCTTCGTCGTCGATCCGCCGTCCTCGTCGTCGATCCGCCGTCCTTGTTCGTCTATCCGCCGCCTTTCGTCTTAGATCCGCCGCACGCGACCTCGTTCCGCCGCCCTCGATGTCGATCCGCCGCACGGTGGCGGGGCTGGCGGAGCGGGGCCCCGGCACGCGGCGGCGCACATGGCCGCGGAAGGGCGGCGGCGCAGGGCTTCGGTGGCTTCCAGAGATAGGAGAAAAGTCTTTTTTTTCCAACGAACAAGGTCTCCAAATTGGTCGTCGGTTGGAGATACATGTTTTTAGGTGTTGTATTTTGAAGTCCATGCACACCCATTTAGCTATTTAGGTCTGCAATTTGGGTATGTTTTCAGGTGTTCGTTTCTCTAGGTCTAATTTTAGGTCTGCTAGAATCTTGTCATTTAGAGGTATTAAATAAAGTCTAATTAAAAAACTAACTGCAGAACTTTATACTAATTTGCGAGACAAATTTAATAAGAATAATTAAGCCGTGATTAGACGATGGTTGCTGTAGCATCACTATAACAAAACGTAGATTAATTAGGCACATCTGTAAAAAAATTTTGTTATTAGATTTTATTTAATACTCTAAATAGCAAGATTAGTTTTGACGTGATCTTTAGGCCTAAAGAAACGAACACCCCTTACCCAGCCAGTAGTACTAACGCAACACCTCGATCGATCCGGGTTGAAGGGCGTGAATAAACCGTGGACGTGCCTTTCCTTTCTCCGAGACGCCCACGGAAGCCGTGTCCCTGTCGAAGTGGAACTCGAATCACGCCTGTTGCAAAATCCATACTGTCACATCTCTGTGTGCACACGACACGCATGCATTGCTAATATCGTCGAGTCGTGCTCGTCATTAACCATAACATCAATCTTTCCCCTCTTACCGCAGTACGCACGCCATGAAAAGACTGCAGAAGACGCCGCGCGCGGAAGAAGAGAAGTACTAGTAGTAGTAGCGTGCAGCGGCTGCCGGACGAGATTGTGTGGGAGATCCTGGCGCTGCTGCCGGTGAAGCCCCTCCACCGCTTGCGAGTGGATCCATCCAACTGCTTTAAAAATTTTGTTCTTATTTTCTTTGTCACTTCACTTCAGGATGTTTCAACTATTTTGGAGTGGAACACTTTCTGCGAGGAGATAGCTATGTGGCTGCAGGTATAACTGATAATTTGTCTTAATTTTTTTAATAAGACTTATGGATAACAAAGATATTTCTGAAAGGACTTAGCTGCTATATTTTACTCAAACTGCATTTGCTGCTGCTCAAAATCAGAATAGCCATATTTACTCGAACTGTTTAGTTTACCTTATGCATTCAGCATTTTAGTTCATCTGTGACTGAGAATAGCCGCATATGCACTGATGTTTCACTGTTGGCCTAAGTTCCATTTGCGGCTCTTAAATTTTAGAATCATCAAATGTCACCATTCTGCGAAAATGCAACATATTCATCATCAGATCATCTTCTCATTACTTTCATAATTTTACTTGTCAGGTACCTACAAGCAATGTGCTACAATCATTCTGGGCGTCCAACCTTTTGTGCTTTTGCAGTACTTCTAGTCCACATCCTCGTGTTATGAACACATGTAGTCATAAATTATTGAATTAAGAATGTATATGTATGCTAATGACTTCTGATAACATGGATAAATGGGAGATCTGGAACCATGTGTAAAATCTGTGATGTGGAAGTCATTGTTGATTTGTGATTGTGCAGGGACTTGTGCTATTGATTTGTGATGGTTCAGATTGATTTATGAGAAATTATTGCATTTTCTTTAGAATGTATCTGATTCTTTTGCTGACAGATACTGTGCATGGAAAGGTGTCCACCGTAGCATGCTGCAAATATGATTGGGCCACTCACTAAGTGTCGGGAAAGGAATCAACTGTCGGGAAATGTCTATTGTCGGGAAAGATATTAACTGTCGGTGTAGAAATCAACTTCGGCAAAGGTGAAGTGAAAGGCAACAACTTAACTGTCGGCAATCCAATTAAGTGTCGCAAAGGTTTTCCCGACTGCTTCTACCGTGACTGTTTTCTATATGTTGGCAAAACCTTTGCCTACAGTTTAAGTGTCGGCAGAAGTACCCTATGCCGACTGTAGCATGTGTCGGCAAATGTCTGCCATGGTGTAGTGGGAGGGAGATCGACGACGACCTTCCGTACCCTGTCGAGCGGCACCAGACCGGCGTCAGCGTCGACGGGTTCGTATTCTGGCGCATCGACAACAGGAGGCGGCCTGGCGAGCTCGCAGTGGCGGTGGGAGCGGCGCTACGCCATTCGCGTCGCGGGCCTCTTCCGCCCGTTGGCCATTCTTCCTGGCGGCAGGGGCGGCAGCGGCGGGATCGTCGTCCTGCGGGAAGGCGGCGACGGCGGGACGCTCTACCGCTACGAGGTGGCGGCGTCCGAGCTGACGACGCTGTGTCGGATGGATCGCGTCAGGTAGCCCTAGGCACAAAACCCGAGCCCGAAGCCCGAACCCGAAAAAACCCGACCCCGAACCCGAACAACCCGAAACCCAAAAAAAGGGGTGCAATTTCGGGTGCTAGATGGGAAAACCCGAATTTAATTCGGGCATTTCGGGTTTTGATTCCCGGTACCGATTAGCCCGATTTACCCGAACATCAGCAGCCCATTAACATGTTTCCACTCTGAGCCCAGCCCAAATACATACTCCATTGGGCTCCCAGCCAAGCCGCAAGGCCCACAAGCCCACGAAATCACGTTGAACCCCAATCAGGCTGTAGCCTATCAGGTACCAGCAGGGTCCCGGCGGGGCGCGGAAATGGAACAAGAAGAATCTCGCGAGTACGGGCCACTAGAGAGCCGCATTGCTATCCGGACAAGGCTGGGCTGGGCCCATTGTTATCCGGCGTGCAGAGCTCCTGTGGGCTTTTCGGAATGGAAAACTCAACTGTACTGCATGGGCCTTATCCTTAAAGAAAGTAGTGCTCCAGTTCCTAAAAAAAAAAAGAAAGAAAGAAAGAAAGTGGTGCTCCAGCCAAGTACTACTCCTATACTGTAGTCGCCTTTCGATCTATCCTTGAGAATGTGTAGTACTCCTCGTGAGTGGTTCACAGTTTGTGCCGGAGTTCAAAATCGCCCAGTTCACATGGAGCAAGGTTCTTACCAAGCCGAATAAATACAAACTTTTGAAAGCCTTGGATATTGATGCGTCAAAGTTTGTATTTATAGCAAGAAACACTTTATAGCCTCATGGCCCAATCAAAACGAGCTGGTGGTCGACACAGCCGCCACTCGGCCCAATCGCACCCATCGTCGTCTCCCAGCTTTTTTTTTCTTTGATATACTGTCTAATCAGTGAAACTTGCTTCTTCATTTGAAATAGTTTGCGAACAAACTGAGAACAAATGCTGCAAAACGGCAGCATGATTAATTGATCCCGCGTTCCTGAGTACTGGCAAGATTGGTCACTCACATGATTACATAAGATGATTCTGGCACACTACTACATATGCACATCTCCACAATATAGACAGCTATTGACAGCATGAATGGCTTGGGTCCATATTATTAAGTTCCCTGATTGCATCAGTGTTTAGGACGAAAACACTGACAACACCACAAGATGATAATGTCATGCGTACCCAGGATCACCTGGGCTTAATGATGTCGCTACACAGAGGATACATCTATGTTAGAAGGAGAAAGGAACAGGGCTCATGCAACAGCAACTGCTGGGTGCATGCACAGCTACTTACTGGATTGGTAATGACATGGCCCAGGTCTCAGGGTGCATCAGCCCCTCCTGCGCTTGGTAGCCGTCTCCATCTGGCCGAACAGGAACTGCAACACCTCCTTCATTGTCGCCTTTCGGCCTTTCCTGAAGTTCCAGAGCTCGCGCTCAACATACCGGCCACTGGGGTTGTATTCGTTCATCTCCATCAGGGCAGTCTTCACTGCATTGCACACATCATCGCCATACTCGATCCACAGGTACTTCAGTTTTGCATCATCATCATTTATTACTTCCTGCAACAAACAAGAATGGATAATGATCTTAAAAATTCACACATCACTTGAATAACACTAGGCTCTGCAGCATAAAAGATCACTTGAATAGGAAAACTCAGAAAATACCTTATTTTCCCCGTCAGCCTGCCTAATCATCTTAAAAGGATGCCAGGATGGGTTCTTTAATTCCTCTTGCCAAGCTGAGGCCAGCTCTAAACCTTTCTCCTCGTGATCACCACGTCCATATTTTCTCTTGCAAGCGTTTACAAATGGCTTTGAATCAAGTTCACCCATCCTTTTAATCCCAATAACTGTCCACCCATTTAGCTCATCGTCCAAGGCCTGATAATTGTCAAAATGATTTTATGATAATCCTACAAATGGCTTTAGATGCAAGGTAATTGCTTAACATATAGCCAAGAGAAAATGAGCAATACCAGTATCAATTCTTTTCGGGCTGCCTGTAACTCATCGTTACTTTCTCGCTCCTTCCGCACAAGGTCTCCACTCAACTCTTCTAACCTCTTTTTCTCATGCTCTAGTTTTAAACTCAGCTTTTCCATCTTCTCGTGAATATCCCCGTCATCATCTCCCTCCAAATGTTTCATCACTTGAAGTGTACCATTCAACCTTGTTACTTCAAGCTCAAGTTGCTGCTTCTCATGCAGCTGTTTTTCCAGCTGAAGCATTCTTGCGAGTGCATCTTCCTTTTCCCTCTGATGGTATTAAGGTGTATTAATTATCAATTGTCATCTCTAAAGTTCAAAGCAATCATCCTGAAAACAACATTAAAATAAGAAAGCACAAACCTTCTGGTCATCCAATAGCTTGCGAACATCTTCATCAGCCCTCTGTTGCTCTATGCTAGCTAGCTCAAGTTCACTATTATCATCTTTTGCCTGCGCGTTTCAGAAAAGACACTTAAAATAGTTATATGCAGTATGCACTTGTACTATCATTGGTACGCTCAGAGTGTCATCTTTAGGTTTTGGGACCCCAAAGGTATTGGGAATACTGCACTTCTATAGAAAGAAACCTAGCATTCCTAGAAGCTACGACATAATTTAGACAGTAAAGTGCTTGCTAATAATGTCCCTTGTAAAAGAGAGGGTACTGCTATGCTCTATCATTTCAAACAGCTTGTACAAGTCTCACATGGAACAGAAAAAAGCATCATGTTATGAGCATGGGCCAGTGGGCCCAGCCCAGCCAGGGGGCGGCAGCCCAGCGTGCTAGGGCTGCCGCCACCCTTGCCGCGCCGCCGCCAGGGTGGGGCTGCGGCTCCACCTTCCAAAAGTGGCTAGAAGGAAAGCGTCGTGTTGGTTTAGGATTGTTCAGATTGAATAGGAAAGAGTATCTATTAAGTTAGGAAGGAGTCCGTTGAGTTTGGCAAGTTAAGAGTCCAATCGGATTAGGAGTTGGAGTTGAGTTTGCTTGTAAGTCAAGTCGTCCACCCTCATATATATGAGGGGCATTGTAATCTGAACAATCAAGTAAAGAAAAGGGTTTAGTGCCTCTCTCTATCTATCTCAGCCGCCGCCGCCCCTGCCCTCCTGCGCCCAAGCCGCCGCCGCCCCCTCCTGCCCTAGCCGCCGCCCTCTCCTCTCTAGCCGCATAGGGGCAGCAGCCCCGCCATTGTTCATAACACAGCAAATAACCATGAAGTCTTTTGTTTTCATGATAAAACCACCATGTAAAAAAAGGAAGTACTGTGATGCACCCTAGGCATAACACTTCAGAAGATTGTGCATTGCCTAGTGCTTGGGTAGCTCTTTAGCTTACCTTCTGCCTCTCATCATTGAGTTTTTTCTTGTCGCTGGCATTCTCAGCTGACAGCTTTTCAAGTTGTTTAGCTCGTGAATTCAATTCTCTCCTCTTATTGTCTAATTCGAGCCTCAAGTTTTCATTGTCCTGGAAAATCCTAAGAGCGTTTTCACGAGCCCTGCGATGAAGATTGCGCATTTCTGGAGGGAGAATTATAAACTTCATCAGATGAGTGATTTCTAATAGAGAAAAACTGCTTTGTTGATTTCATAAACCGAAATAATTTAACGCTATGCAATCAACAGTAATGACTGGGAAAGTTTGTTTGTACATGCAAGCAATGATCACCACATCAGATAAGTATTACTCCCTCCGTCCCACAACAAATGGCATCGAAGCGTTCAAAATTTGTCCCAGAACAAATGACATTGTAGCCAATTAATGGGTCTACCTAGCCAATTTATGGCAAGCTAATCTGGTATTTGTGGAAAGCTGATTTGGTGCATGCGTCATGCACAACATTAAAAGGCAGGCAAGCGTAATTAAAAGGCATTGTTTCCCATTTAGCTGACTCATATTAAGGCATATTATCTCTAATAATTAGGGGTACCAGTGTCATTTTACTTCACTCTTAATCTGTCTGAAATTTCCTAGGATGTCATTTGTTGTGGGACGGAGGGAGTACTAGCAAATATGATTAAAGAGCATATAAGAAAGACATGGAGCAACTTCATGCATATTTGCATTATCTGAAGAACTACAGTAAGGCAACTTATCTAACCAAGCCATACCAACATATGTCATCAAACATGCAAGAAGTAGTTAACAACCAACATCCACCTTTCAGACTATTTGCAACATTAAATATTAATAACTGTGGCATACTATTACTATCGATATGACTTTGTCAGCAATTATTTGGGAGCATATCTCTATTTCTCAAAAGATGTCTGTACTAACAGCAGACTCACTACCTTTTAACATAGGCTCGCAAATAACTATCAAGAGCCATTTAAGATCACAAAGATACATATTAAGACTAGGAAAAAGACTAGGAGAATCCACCAATGGCATACGCTAGAAGCCTAGAAACATGGCTTTAGCCGTAGGACACTGTAAAATGGAAAATTAGCTGTAGGGCACGGCATGTTGCCCCTGCAAAATGGAAAAATTTCTGTAGGAGACTGTAAGTAAACCTCGAGATAGTTTTAAGTTTAAACTACCCAGTAGTCCAGTATTTCAGTCAGTTTGTTTCAGTTTCAGTAATTAGAAGTAGCAGGGCATACAACATGGTCACCAGGCCTAAGTTTTAGCGCCAATACGGCCATTGTTTGTCGGCCACTATGATCATTATCTCCTGTAACCTTTCCCTATTTAAGTCACATCGAAGGGTCAGAAAAGCTGCAGCTTCCTGCAGCACCAAATTCACTTGCATTCAAGTTCTTCAGATTAGGATTTTAACAATGGACACTGCATGGTGTACTGCAGACACGACCAGTCCTACAGCTAATTTTCCATTTTACAGTGTACCCTACAGACAAATTCATATTTTCTTGTGTCCTGTAGAAAAATTGCCCTTAAAATTATTTGGATGGTGATTAACCATATTTGTTCTGTTTAGCATGTCAGAATCAACAGATTACTACCATTTACGAACAGTTCAGCACTACTTGAA
This sequence comes from Eragrostis nindensis, assembly GCA_012490785.1. NCBI lineage: Eukaryota > Viridiplantae > Streptophyta > Magnoliopsida > Poales > Poaceae > Eragrostis > Eragrostis nindensis. The sequence goes on along the minus strand of JAAXCT010000061.1, from coordinate 1,398,554 downwards.
AAGTTGAAATACAATATACCACAAGAGTAAAGGAAGTTACTATTCTGTTGCCCTAGTCTCAAGAAGGCACCTAGCCTACACAGTACATACATTATTCTTACTGTCTACTCCCACTGTTTTTAAATTGTTGTCGCCGCTGTCTTTTTAAGTTACGTTTGATTGTTTGTCTTATTCAAAATATTAGCTCAAACATGCAAAATTATAAGTTCTGTTTCAATTTTCTTTAGTGATAGAACAAATCATAACAAAATATATGATAGTTTTTTTAAAATAATTGAATAAGACAAATGGTCAAACATAACTCAAAAAGTCAACGGCAACAACAATTTAAGAACGGAGGGAGTATGCAAACACATTTTAGCATGGAGGTCAAGAATTAGCCTTTCAGCTGGTGCATATATGAATAGAACATCCAACTATCCAAGGCATGAAACCATCACATGGATCTGCTAACTTCTTTGAAAGCTTATGTATGCACAGAGAGAAATAAAGTATTACAAAGACTGATTATTGAGCAAATCAAAATATATCAACCAGTTTGGTCATGTGAGCTTATAGAACAGTAAAACTAGTATCCTGTGAGCCACAGGAAATATGTGCGTCCAAAAGCTTTCTAGAATAAGAAATCAGCTAATTAGGGAAGTCTCACAAAAAATCATGCATTTTCTAACATACCAGGTCTAGTGGTTAGGTAGCTGCACTTCCAAAAATCATTGAATTTGAATAAATCACCAATGTTATTTGAAAAAAAATGCAAATAAACTATGTCATTTTTCACCGTCAACGGTCGAAGAAAACAAAGCACAATTGGGTAAAGTACCTTCATTATATGCTTCATGTAGTTTCCTGTTGTCCTCCTCAAGCCTTGAGATGGAGAATTCAGTAGCATTCTTCTTTGTCTCCAAATCCTGCAAATATCGATTCTTCGCCTCAATCTGTGATGCCAATGCCGCCACCGTCATCCCTGATTTCTCGTATTCGATCTTGGAGACATCATTTATTGTTTTAAGATTTGTATGCTTCCTCAAGAATCGCCCCACCACACTTGCCGCATTGTAGTCCCCCTCTCGAGCAATCCACCCATACACCTTAACCTCGACTTCGCCACCCTCCCCTTTCACAGCGTCTCCACCATCATTCCTTGTGCACCATTCATTCTTCCCCAGCTTATTCACGCTGAAGTGATTTTCTAGTGTAAGTGCATCATTAAACCCACTCCAATCATTGGTAAATCTCACAATTGCAAAGGTTTCTGAGCCTTCCATCTCATCCGAAAACAAAGGCACAACCTCATCGAAGCTGAACATGGCCACTTTACTGGCAAAGTCCTCAGGATTGAACCCTAAGCCAGCTGCAAGTATACAAACCCACGGCCAAGCATACTTCTCAACCTCCTCCTGTGGAGGCGGCGGTGGCGGCACAACAGGTGCAGGCGAGGGTGCAGCACAGTCGGATCCAGCTGCATCAACTTCAGCTTTGGCCTTCCCGTTGGCACTGACGCTGCCATTGGCATTAACAGGTGCTTCAGGTGCAATAGCACCGGCAATGCCAGTGATGCCGACCAGATCCTGTGCGAAGGACGGATCGGTGCGGACAAACCGAGCGAAGGCGCGGTGGGACGCGCGCTCGCGTCCGTGGCGGCGATGCTTGCTGGAGGCGCCGATGCCGTCCGCGTGTTGAAGGAGGTCTTTTATCTTGTAACCCTGCTTCTTCTTGCCCGGGCAGAAGGGGCAGCGGAAGGTGCCGTCCGGGTTGCGCACCCGGTGGTTGCCGGAGCGGAGGAGGCCGTACGACTTCTCCTCGTAGTCGCTCTCCGCGTCCGAGTCGTCCTCGTCGGGGTCGTCGGAGGAATCCTCGTCGGCGGGACCTCCCACGCCGGCGGCTTCAGCGGCGGCCTCCGCCTCCGCCTCCTCGTAGGGGTCCATGTAGTCGTCCATGTCAAGATCCATCCCTGGGGTTTAGGGATTCAACAGAGAAGATTCTCAGAAAGAAATACAGCCATTCTTCATCGAAATCGAACGAGAAAACGGGGGATTTCTTCCTGGTGTTCATCGATCTAAACATTGGAAGAGTAATGAAAAGGGGTACTCACCCCGAAATGGAGCAGACGCTGCTGCAGAAGGCACTGAAACCGAACTGGATGGAATCGGAAGGGGGAAAACCTGACCAGGACCAATCCCGCGTCACCGCTTTCTTCTACGGCAAGATTGCACGCAATTGAGCTTGCTTTCTCGCCGGATTTGTGGTGGAAACAGGCGGATTGAGCGAGGGAGGAAAGAGCAGCAGTGGAGAGTATTTGGAACAGAGCATCCGCACCATTCCTGGGGTTTTTGGCTCGGTGGAAAACAGAGAGCACGGGAGAAGTGTCAGTGGTAGAGTGGTCGATGACATGCGGGCCCATACAGTCGTCGATGGGTGGGCCCTCTCTACGGTGACTCGTGACACTTTGATCCCTTTGGGAAGCGTTAACGTGGGCCCTACTCATGCTGCTCTGTTGTGTTTTCCTGTGATTCTTTGTTTCAGCTTTCAAGAATCAAGAAGATTTAATGGTTTAAATCTGTTTAGGAATTCAGATGATTGAAATTTTAGGCTATTGGCATGGAGCATAATTGGTACAGGATCGAGATTCACAAAATTCTTTGATGTAAGCAATCGTTCAAACACAACCTATATACTAACTCTTTTTTATTTTTAAGGGGATAGATTCGAGGCGTCTATTCTAAGAGCAAAATAATGAAGACAATAAAAAATAAGCTTGCACACAACGGGTCTGTCATTTCCTTAAGAGTAACTGAAAAGGCTAGCTATTAGTATGAGTAAATAGTACATAATATGAGTCAATAAATAGTTAGTATTTGGTTGGTAAAGCTAACTTAAAAATCTACTTAATAACTCACTATAAAAATCCTGCAAATTTTATGGATTACTTAAACAAACAAATAATTCAATTTCTTACCCGTGGGGAATTGACATGATTCGTACTCTAAATCGCCGTCATTTGATGGTCCTTCATTACATATAGGGAGATCAAAACCTAACAGGTGATACCAGGAGCTATCAATGGAAGGTCGAAAGAGGACCACCAACAACGACAAGAACAATGTGGGTGGGTGCAGTGGTGGAGCTGAGAGGGGGGGGGGGGGTGGCAAAAGGTTAGAAACTTAGCAAGAGGGGGGCAGATTAGTAAATTTTTAACATTTACAGGGTGAAATCAAGGATTCTTTCCGAAGTTAAGGGGGAGGGGGGAGCATGACCACCTTTGGCCACAACAATGCTCCGCCCCTGGATGGGTGGGGGTACTGTTGACGCGTGAGGAGGGTGATGCAAGGAAGTATGCTCTCGCCAAACGGAGGTTCGACATGGTTGTTGGGAGCAGAGCAGAAGGAGAGAAGTTGTGAATCCACAATATTAGGCGGTAAACACATGAGTTAGTATCATGAGAGAAGTACGGCGGCAGTGGCGGTGGCGCAAAGTGAGAGAGGGAAGACAAGGGGGGTTGGAGCGCCTACTATTTGGGTTGCAGATATGCGTATAGACGGCGAGGATCGAAGAGATTAGGCGGTGCGATGTAAATCGAATGGCTGGAAATGGTTGATTGAGATTTAGGGTGATATCCAACATCTGATTCACACGGTAGCAGTTCGTCGCACTTGGCAACATTCTCACCTCGCACCACATGTCATGTCCGGCCGACGAATCCAACAAAGAAGAGGTGGTAATCGACACGAGCACAGCAAAAACCCGTAGCCTTTGAACGACCGATATGGAGCGGTCGATCGATCACCAGACTGGCAGCAGGTAGCAGAACTCGGCGTCGTAGGGCTCGACCTCCACCAGGGCCGCCTTGGGCGGCGCCCTGCCCGCCAGGACCTCCCTGATGGCGCGCTTGAGTGGGCCCCGGGGCAGCTGGCTGTGCACCCACTCGAGCAGCGACGCGGCGTCGTCGGCGAAGTCGCGCATGTGCCAGTGCAGCAGCCGGGGCACGGCGACGGCGCGCTGCCGCCGCCCGACCACGCGCACCGACGACTCCAGGTACTCCACCTTGGCGCGCTCCAGCTCGTTCGACACCTCCTCCGCCGTGTACACGCGCAGCTATTGCAATGATAAACGCGACAACAAAATGTGAGTGAGGTCGAATCGATCGATCTCTTTCACCAGTTGGTGAAGAATCTGAGAGATCATCATGATGTCGGTGTTGATGGCGACACGAGTTCTCCGTACGTACCGCCGGCGACGAGCGGCTGCCTCGGCAGAGCGCGAAGATGACGTTTGGTTCCGGGAATGCGAGCCCGTACGAGCTCAGCAGGTCCCTCTCCCCGTCGTCCACGATTCCCTTTTGTATCATCATCAGCAGCAGCAGCAGCAGCAAGTCACAATTGCTCAGATTGTAAAATCTTAATTCGATGAGATTCTAACAATCCTGCGTATACCTGCTTGCCTTCGGGAGAGTGCCTCAGGATGAGATGCTCGATGGACAGAACGTTCAGCACTGTGCCGCCGACGTTCACCGAAGCCTGAACAACGTTACAAAAGACGTGGTTACAGTTAACGAAATTTGATCTGAATAACCAATGACAATTAGAGCGGTCCAAAACAGACCGCACCTGATTCAGCAGTGCGAGAAGCTTGTCTGGCGACGGCGGCAATCCGTGCTGAAGGAACGCCTGAAACCATGACAAAACAATCGTAACTTACTAACTTGTCCTGATCGAACGAGCGCTACCGTCCCTTTCAGACACTACTGTTCAGCTTACAGTACATGCATCACGCAGAAGTTGTAGATGTTGATCCAGAACGCCAGCTTCTGCTTGTTGGTCAGGAAGCTCGGATCCACGGCGCTCAGCTTCTGCATCAGCCCTCTGCCGCCCAGAAGCAAAAACCAAACAAACAAACTCCATCATACATATCAGAGCTGCTGGAATTTCGTCCCACCGTAGCACAACATGTGTCTACGTACGAGCTTTATTTTACCTCAGGTTCTTGATGTCCACGAGGCACAGCGAGACGCGGCTGACATCGACGGACGCTCTCGTGAACTCGACGAACCTCCTGTGCCCACCGCACCCGCCGGCAGCAGAAGCCGCCTCCTTCGCCGCTCCGGCGCCGCGGTCGCCGCCCTTGGGCGTCCTGCTGCTCCGGCCCTTGAGCGGGCTGATCATCGCCGCGGCGGCGCCGGTCGCGGCGGCCTTGGGCACGAGGCTCCTGGAGGCGCCGATGCAGGAGACGCTGAGCTTCGGCTCGCCGCCGCTGGGCTGATCCGGCTCTGAAGTCACCGCCGCGTCGACGGACGTCTTGTTCAGCTTGTGGAAGATGGTGATCGTCAGTTTCATCAGGTCCTCGGAGAGCTTGTTCGGGCTGTTGAGGCAGAGTTTCCTGTCCGGAGGGGTCGGGGTCTCCGGCGAGTGGCAGTGGCTGCTTCGCCTGACTTGCTTCACTTCCTCGCCTGATCAAATTAGTATTGAACACAATGCATCATAAACCTCTGTTCTGCATGCATTGCAGCAAAATATACCGCAGACAGTAATAGTAGTTCAGAAAATTGAACCTATCCACTGAAAACATGCAGCGTTATTACAACTGAACTCATGATGCTCATGTGCAGATGTCAAAAGAAAACTTGATTGCATTTCTAGTACTGCACCGAACACCATTTAACACTAGGGCAAGAATTCAACAAACCCGGAATTTGAGGATCAATCAATCACGCTGAATGAAGAACATTTTTCTTGTACCTTTGACAGAGGCGGATCCGACAGAGGCCTTGCTCTCGCATTCAAGAGCCTCCTCGTCCGTGGCAGGACAAGGCGGCAGCCTCGGCAGCTGCTCGGCTCCCTTGAGCTCCTTCCGGCAGCCCAAGCCGCTGAAGTGCCTCGGCGGCTGGCGATCCTGGTGAGGCCAGTTCCGCGGCGGCGTCTGCTGGACAACGCAGTGGTCGTTCCACTTGCGCTCCCGGTGCAGGCGCAGCCGCAGGTCGTCCACCTTCTTCTCCAGGTAGAATATCTCGTCCTCCACCATTGCTAGCTCTCCAAGGAGGCTCCTAACCTGCACCGGTGCGAAACAAGTACTGATTCAGCTTAAGGTTCAGTCAAACCTTATTCACAAGCATTGATCAGACAAGAGGGGAATCTCACATGGCCAATTCACAATTGACATGAGTGGATAATACTCCTATGGACGGTTTACTTACGTGTGACAGAGTAAACAAAGACATTAGTACAAGCTAGTATCGCGAGGCCGTGCTGATGTTTTTTTTTTAACTTGTACACTACCATGCAAATGATCATTTTTCAGGTACGAGAAGAAGGACCGGATCCGTGGAACGCACCAGATCCGGCAGATAATCGAGAGCGCGATGTCAGTGTACACGGACAGTACTTGGGCGTCCTCCTGTCAGAAGCAGGTGACATCGGGTAGATGGGGGACAGGGACCCAAAAAAACCCCACTGTTTCTGCACCTGGCGTTGTTCGCCCGTACGAGTACGCGTCTGTACTCGGATCCTGGGACGATCTTCGGCCCGTGGGAAATGACCGTGGCCATTTAATACTGTAGTCGTTACTCCTCGTGATCTCGGAGCTGCAGACAAGGAGCAGAGGCGACGGTACAGCGAGGGGTGATCTCTAGTGTCACGTGTGTGTCTGTGATCTTGGGATGAGGTCAGGATGTGGAATTGTATGGTGGTGAAGACAAAGGCTCTGCTCGGACTGCGGTGATGTTACACTTGCAATCATGTTTGTTCTTCGTGGTTCAGACTTTATACTGAACATGTAAACAGATATCCATTTTTTCCTCGCAAACAAAACTGAATTTGTGCATGTGCAGAAACCAGGTCAATCCTATTAAGGACGGTAAGGCATACAAGTAGGTTCAGACTGTCATGCCGACGACGAAACTGAAGAACAGCTAGCCACGTGATGCAAAAGCATCGATCCCCGAATTAGGAGGAAAGGAATCAAGAGAGACAGACGCACACAGAGGGAAGAATGCAGAGTGCAGAGGCTTGCTTCTGATGTAGGAGTAGCAGTAGCAGTAGTAGTTACCTTGGTCGGAAGCACCAGGGCGGAGAGGCAGCAATGGCAGACGACGCGGCCCTGCAGCGAGCACTGGAGGACCCTGCCGAGGCGCTGCTCCTTGTCGAGCACCGTCTCCAGCTCGGCCACCTCGAACTCCAGCTCCAGGCGCTTCCCGCGCTGCTCGTCCCGGTCCATGAGGAAGTACATGAGCTTCATCTTGCACCGCCGCACCCGCGCCCTTCTTAAACCCGCCCGCCGCCGCTGCTGGTAACTGCCGCCGCTGCTGTTGCCGCCGGCGGCGGTGGGGCGTAATTGCGTCGGCGAGCTCATTTATGGACCCTCTCTCTGCCAGTAGTGCTCTCTGCGATCTCTCTCTCTCTGGTGCGTGCAAGAAACAGAAGGGAAGGGAGCGACTGCCCAGTGCCCCCGGCGTGCCGGACAAGAACCCGCGGGTGCTGCCGCTTTCGGGGCAGAGGAGAGGAGAGACCGAGAGAGGAGGCACGGCGGTGAGGAGGACGCGTCACGCTTCCCGTGCGCGCAACGGAAATCGCGCGCCCATGCAACAACGCATGACCGGCTTAAATTCTCCAGCGGTTGGGGTGAGCCCCCTGCTCTCACTGGAAAGCTCCGGTTTATGCCCGTGAAGGGAGCCGTCCGTTACACAAGAGTGAGAGCGTTCAGACATGGGGACGTTTCCTGAAGATAATCTAGACTTGAACTAATTCATGAGCGTCCCGGTCTGAGCATTAAGGGTGTTTGGACGAGAGGGGCAAACTTTCAGAGATTTTAAGAGTGTTTTGACACAGATTATTTTTTATCCAAAATGACCGACAATTTCTCTCATCAGTTAAGTGGTGCCGGTGGCCACAACCCACAAACTTCTGCACAATGTATCAGTATTGTAACATGCAATTGCAAACCTTCTGTTTAGCGTCCAGTAACAGCCCCCTTAGGTAGGCGTACGTAGCAGCAGTTAGTACTAATTCGATTCATTACACAACGCATTCGATGCTACTACAGAAGTTTGCATTGCTTGGAGAATACTGATCCCATCCTCGTACAGATCTCACGATAAGTACGTCCCAATGGTCAAACATATGACAAACAAATCCCATCGTCGTATGCAACTGAAATGTTGGCGCAGACTCCCATAAAAAAAAAAGAAATAATGGCGCAGACCGTACCACTGATTGGCTGCCTCCCTAGGAGCAGCTGCGTCCAGCGGCCCGGCTAATCCCAGCTGATAAAAGGCACCGAAGTTCCAACAGGTTGCCTAGAAACCCTGCTCATCATGACTGGTCTCGGACACATGGTTGCCAACGCTCAAGATCAGAGGATAGTGCACACACAGGTCACAAACAAATCCCATCATTCAGCAAACCAAAGACCGACTAAAAAAAAAAACAGAATAAGTGTCGGGTCCAAGGTAACTCAGACAAACGAGGCTAAGCACAAAACATTGTTCTAATGTCCACAACGTACAATCGTTTAACTAAACCAAGGGAGAACGGCAAACCACCCTCAAAATCCTTTATTTCGGAGCTGGAGTCACCCTCCTAGACACCCCTCCAGACAGCTCCAACCTGGAGTCATGGTGTGGAGCTAAAAAAAGTTAGAGTGGAGCCATGCCAAACACCCCCATAGCATAGAATAAGATGGTTCCTCTTCAGCAGATTCTCAAATTAAGGTGACGGGTTGGGAGATCTTAGGCGGACTTCACAGTGGCGGAGTTGATGATGTCGATGAATTCAGGCTACAGATGAAAGGAAAGAAAAACAGTTAGGGGTTAAACAAAGAAAAAAGGGTCATATATGCCACTTTGTTGCGTTCAAGATTTCAAAAGAAACATGATATTATTGCATCGCAGGAGTTCTCCTTTTTACCTTCAAAGAGGCACCACCAACAAGGAAACCATCAACATCGGGTTGTCCTGCCAGCTCCTTGGAATTTGCAGCAGTTACAGAACCTGTAGGAGGAAAAACGTATATATTTAATCAAGTAGCAAGATTACACAGCAGCCAGTACTAGCCAAATGCTCAAGAAATGCATACCTCCGTAGATGATCCTTGTAGATTCAGCAACCTCAGGGCTGACATTGCTCTTCAGCCAATCCCTCAGGGACGCATGCACCTGGGAAAATTGACTGAATCTGAGTGTTGTGCAAACAAGATAATGCACCAGAACAAGATTTTTATAACTGGAACATAGCCCAATGTTGACAGAACAGAAGACACAGACTTAAAAGTTGTGGTTCTCAAGAGAGAACTTACTTCTTGAGCCTGAGCTGGGGTGGCAACTTTACCAGTTCCAATGGCCCAGACTGGCTCGTAGGCAATAACCACGTTACTCCAGTCCTTGATCCTCTCTGCAAAACAAACAATCACATGATCCTTTCAGCCTGAATTTCCATATGATATAAATATAACTTGTTAAATTCAACGAAGGGCATTAATTGAATTCCACATGAATTGACCGGAACAGGAAAGGAAAAGGCACAGGAGCACCAGTCTAATCGATAACAACAAACATCTCAGATTAAGGTGTTCAAAGAAATATAATACGAAGTGACTTAGATTTTCTAACCATACTTAAGGTTTAACAAGTTTTAATCACATGAACGAGACTGGATAAAATTTCACCAAAAAACAAATTGTTCATCAAAAGATACTCCCTCCGTTCACATTTGAGGGACGCTTTTGGTGCATGCACAAAGACCAAGTAAGCAGCTGTCCTAGCCTCAATTCATGCGCTCTCCAATTAATCTGCAATTAATCGCGCGGCCACGGCTCGTTTTTCTGCTGGAATTGCGGCCCGGTGTGCACTGAATTGACATCCCATCTAAAGGGCCCGCTCGTCAGTGACTTCAGTGCATGGCGTTGGCTCTGATGTGAATCAATTTGGAAATGAAAAGGCACCGCGCGAGTTAATTTCTGAGTCCATGCCAACCAGACTTCCCCACCCCGAGGAGCCCAAGAGAAATACGCCCAACAAATGGAAAAATCTCTGATGGGCTAAATGCGCCCCTAAAATGTGAACGGAGAGAGTACATAGTTTCCTTTGCAAGCTTAAATGTCCCGTCTGGGAGCTAAACATAGCAGAATTTAAAAAATAAAGTATGAAAAATCCATCAAGATCACAAAAAATATAGCAAAAGGGAAGAAAATTAAAAAGAGCCTATGCACAACAACACTAGCAGTTCAAAGGATAATTTAACATAAAGTACATTAATGAGAAGGAACAAATTCCTACAGGACTAAAAGTAAATGATACACACCAGCAATCGCTTTTGTTTGTGCAGCAACAACCTCCATGGTTGATCCAGATTCCCTCTGCTCGAGGGTCTCCCCAACACATGCAATCACCTTCAAGCCCTGAGCGAGTGCATAGGCAACCTTGTCTCCAACAAACTGGCACCAGAAAAGTGAGGAAAGAATTAGATGTGGACATTATTTGGATAGTAGTGATTACGATGTAAAATAGCGACTACAATGCACAAAACCACAAACATATTGCAAGAAAAACTTTAAAAACCTAATAACATGGGGAAAGAAAAACAAAAACTGAGCTAGTTTCAGCTCCATACTACAACATCGTTTTAAAATGCAATATGAAACACTTGTGTTGCTCACACTATTGTGCATGGTGCAGTGCACTTTCTTGGAAAGTATAAAGAGCATAAGATGCAACATGTAGGATACCTCGTTTGATTCTCCCAACAGAGCTCTCCTTTCAGAGTGTCCAAGAATGACCCACGGAACGCCAAGGTTGACAAGCATCTCAGCACTGCATTAGCAACATATTATCAAACAATAGAGACACTGAAAAATGAATGCATATAAATGCATTCTACAAGCAGCTGAATAAGGCCATATATGCACACAGTTTAGCATAGATCAGTTAATCACTATGACAATAACTGAGTGAACAGTAAGACTTATGGTAGAGTAAGACAGCACTTGTTTGCACTGAGGATTTGATGTTAATTCTTCCAATGGCCATCACAACATGTAAGGGGTCCACCGACAGAGAATCAAGTACCAACCTGACTTCACCGGTGTAAGCACCACCCTTCTTCACCCAGCAGTTCTGAGCAGCAACCTGGATCTCAGGGCGCAGCTGGCTCTTGACCACAGGAATGAACACATAAGGAGGGCTGACAACAACCTCTGCAGTGCAACAATGCCAAAAAGATAAGTTCATCATACAACAGGCTTCACCAATTTTCTCAAGAGTGCCTGAAATGTGTAGGGTAACTCCGAGAAAGAAACAGATAGTGTTTTTTGGCCTCCATACCAACAACATCTGTAGAGGGAATCTGTCCTTCATTCAGAGTTTTGACGATCTTGTCCACCTGATCAGTGGTTCCGTTCTGCATTCATCAAGAATAATCATGTCAAAAACTATTAGACACGCACACTTCATGACGCCCACAGTCATTTGCATAAGAAATTCTGCAAGCAACAGACATCCCTCTTTCACAAAGGAAGCTCCAATCAAAGTTCCAAATTTAGCAAAGCCATTGGACGAATATCATGTTCAAGTCACTGTACCAAACATTGCATGCACTTCTAAAAGATTTAATAGGAAATACGAATTGCAGAGACTACTCTGTACCACAGATGATTGGATCTCCAGATGCAGGCAGATCAAACTAGTCTAGATCATGACAGCATGCATACATACTAAAACGTTCTAGCTGACAAGGTTGTGTTCATTGGAAGAATCACGCCTGTCAAAACTCACGCACAGCAAACCCTTCATGTTGTTCGAGCAACAGACATCACGCCTGTCCAAACTCACGCACATCAAACCCTTACATCATCAAATTACTCTCTGTAGAGGAATAACCAAGTCAAACGAATAATTGCCTACCCTAGATCCTTAAACAAAGGCACCACGAGCTAACACATCGAGTCTCCCCAATCAAAAGTGAAGGGCGCACAGTATATCAACCAAAACAGAGTAATAATATTCACATCGATCTGAATCGAGACCAAAAATTTCGCTTGCAATCCACACCCTGCCTAATATACGAGCTTAATTAACCAGTAAAAAACGAACACGAAATAAGTCCAAAAAAGAAGAGCTCCAGACGATCCATCGACAAACGAAACATCACTATCAAGCTGCCGACGAGAAGGGGGAGAGAAATTACGCATTTCCAGTTGCCACCGACGAAGAACTTGCGGCCCATCTCGTCGCGGGATGATCAGATTGGGTTCGGATGGAGAGAGGCTTCGAGAGATCTAATTTTTGCTTCTTGGGGAGGAAGAAGAACAAACCAGGGGCGCAGGGATAATATAGGCGTGGAGGTGCGTGGCCTCCGTTGGGATCACATGAGGCCGGCCGGCCACCGGTTCCAATGACATGTGGACCCAGCTTCCACCATCGAATTATCTACCATTTCCCTTTTGAAATAATTTAAAAGGCATCTTTAGACAAAGTTCGTTTCGGCATCTTTAGACAATGTTTAAGCGTATACACGTAGTACCACCAAAAGCTTACTTTTAATTATCTTATAGTACGTATATCTCTTATCTTCTGTTTCAGCAAAATGAAAAGGGACATCAGCCTCTTATCAAGGGGTCCAATTTGGACAGTGGAGTTCGTTTAAACAGAGGTTCATATTGATCGAAAAAGGCTAAGAATAGTTCGATTTACTATTAATTACTATATAACGTCATTTGAAAAAGAAAAATTGTAGAGAAAGACTAATAGTGGATCATTCCATTTTCGATGTTTTTTTTAGGATCGAAAAGCAAAAGGAACACTGTACTAGTAATTCCGAATGGATTCATGGTGGGGCAAGGGGGCAGCCTGTCTGGCGCTGTCCGTGGGCGCGCGGCGCTGCTCGGCCTGTTGCGGTGCAAATTGCAAGCAACAACGGAGAAGACGACTACGACATTGAATCTCTCCGACTCAAGTCTATGTTCGGTTGCTGTCAAAATGGTCTCTCTCATCTGTTCAAGTGCGATGATGATGCGGAGGTAGCAAATCTATGATTGTGATGTCCTGTGATGGCTGGATCTCGTTTTATGTGGGAGGCAAGAAATGGCCATTTGCCGAGGGACGTTGTCGTTTCTGCATCAAAGTTACCGTCTCAAGCTTCTTTTCTGCACAAGAATATGAGCAAGGATGTCTTCAATGTAAAAAAAAAAATGGTGCAGCGAAAGCGTGACCTGCGGGAAGGTGCTTTACTTTCGCGTGGTTTGACAGTCATCCGTCCAGACACATGACTATGATTATCATTTAGTGAAAACGTCGCGCTTGGTGTGTAGAGAAAGAGGAGTTTAATCTCCATGTGACCTTGCCCATAGGACGGAGATGTAACTCGACTAATGTTGTTTAAGCCGTGACGATTTTTTTTTTAACTTCTTTCAAATATGAAAAGATGCTGCAACAACAGCGAGAGATTGACATGATAAAATCTATTTAATGTGCTAAACTAGATGATTAGTAGTTGTTTCGTTTTAACTTTTAACTTTGGTTACGTAAGGACCGGCTGTATCTACCAAGCATAGAGATGTCAGAAATTATTTCTCCTCAAAATAAAGTTTTTTTAATCTAAAAATATGCCGAATGGATCCTCTGGGTGTGCTCCAATCATTGGGCGGACGGAAACGGCCACATGGATCGTGCGCGTAGACAATTGTTGCTGATGCGGCGATGTGGTATTGGGCGTGTTCGGCTGGAGGAAAAGCAGCCGCTGCTGCTGCCAGCCAACCCACTATTGCTACAGTACGCGTTTTCTCCGCTACAGTATTCCCTCTCACAAAAAACTGCAACTGCAACCTCCAACTGAACAGGCTGATTGTGGGCACCTGGCACTCTGGCAGTCTGGCGGCGAAGCAGCGGCGGATCGCATCTCCTGCCTGCCCTGCTGCCTGCTGCCTGCCTCTCTGCTGTGCTGGAATCGATGCGCATCTCCTTCGCCTCGCCTGTCTTCGGTTTGCCCGTCGGGACTCGAACTGGGCCTGATTCGGGGTGTCAAGCAGACCTAACTAGGCCGGATTGGACCGAGATTGGGCTCACCTCTCTAAGACCCAAGCGTGTCTCAAATAAAAGAAAGAAGCTAAGATCAGGCCCATTTGTCAAGTCCTCACTTTGCTCCTGGCAAAAAATGAAATAACACGAAGCTTCTGGCTCCTTCGCGACCTGTCTCCACTGCTACAGTAGAGAGGGGCGATCCCAGGCGAGCGCGCACTCCGGCGGCGGTGCCGGTCGATCTCCCCCTCCTCTGGAGGCTCGCAGGGCACCGGAGGCTCGGGAGATCGACGGAGCTGCCGTCCGGTCTTCTTCTAGCTGCTAGTGTAGGTAGTAGTCTAGTTTTTCTCCCGTGTTTGGGTTAGGGTTACGGCGCCGGCGCTTGTCATGGTGATGGCTGCCGTTCTTCGTCTATCCTTCGGCGGATCTGGCGGCGAAGTCGTCGGCGATGGCAGCAAATGCTCCGGTGAAGCTGCGTGGAGTTCATCTTCCGCCTATTCTTCTATGTAAGGATGGGTGAACTTTTGGTTTCCCCTCGCCGGAGTTGCTGGTGTTGGTGGAATTGGTCTCCGGGTGCTCGCCGTCGACTCCTGGCGGTGAGTTTTCCGGCCTTTTGCTTCTCTTTGTTGGTTCGGTGGTGGTGGTTCGCCGTTCCTCTTGCCTGCCGAACATGATGCGAAGAGGAGGCTGGCGGCTGGCGCTGGTGGTCATCAGCGACGAGGAGATTGTCCAAGTCCCGTCGATTTTTTGGTCATTTATCCCTTTGATTGTGATGATGTTTAATCAAGGAGGCAAAACTCCATCTGATTTTGCTCTGCTAGTTCCAATTTGTTGAATCTTCACCTTTTTTGGGTCATTTACCCCCTTCGATTGTGACGAGTTTTTTGTTTGTGATTTCTTTACTCGGCAAAGCTCGATCTTAATTAATATGGAGAAGGCAAGTCTCAATCAGACTTCGATCTGTTAGACTTGATGTGTTGAATCTTCACCTCTTGTTTTTTCACCGTAGAAGGAACATGCGAGATGGTAATCTGACCATATAAACATGCAAGGTGAGCCTATCATTCTTGTGCAGCCATCCAATCAAAATCTCAGATGAGCCAGGCTAACTTGTGAAATACAACCAAACATGGCAAACTGTATCGTTGGAGCCTGGCTCTGCTCAGCCTGGCTCTACTACCTCATGCAGGCCCAGCTGAGCCAAGCAACCAATCACCCCTAGGTGATTAGTTAGCTCTTGTACCTTCCTTAATCCTTGATGCTTCGAATCCGTGCCGGCCCAGCACGGCACGGGCCCAGTTGGCACAGCCCATTTGGCATCGGGCCAGCACGGCATGTCTGTTACATGGGCCGTGCCGTGCTCGCCCATGGGCAGGGGGGTCGGCCCACCATTTGCTAATGCTGGCCCATCAAAACTATGTAGTTGCAATTTAAGTGTAAAATGGTGCAAAATAGTGAGGATGCGGTTGTGGAATAAGTTCTCCCAAGCTGCTGCTGTCTCGACGACGTCATTCTCTCCGACGTCGCCGTTGAGCTTGTGGAGCTTGCAGACGAGAGTTTGCCGGTGGATCTATGGCTCACCTGGGCGATGGAGTCGTCGGCTTCGTTTCTTCAGTACCTCTCACGCGTGGTGACACAAAGGGAGTGCGACGTCCCTCGTCGCGCATCGGACCCTGTTGGGCTTGATGATCTCTCGATGGACGCGGTTTTCTTTTCTGGGTATAGGTGTAGGAGTGTTCGTGTGCGTGGGTGCGATCGCGTTTCTTTTGTACGTGAACAGATACTGCATTTATATTCAGAGTTGAGAGGTTAAAAAAATAAAATAACACGAGTCAGGGTGACACACTTTGACAGTGATCGAACAGTGGCAGGCAATACGAAATACGACGCGAGACTTGAAAATTCTCGGCGACCAGACCGTGTCTGGGATTGGTCTGGTCCTCTGTTCAAACTTTTTACTACTGTAGCAGCCACCCGGGAGATAGCTTTGGTTCCAAACTGAACTGGACATGCGCAACACGTATATATATATGGCGGAAGCGTTGTTTATCAACTTTCAGAAACTCCTATTACGACGCTTCTCCTCTCCTAATGAAACACGCGCCGACGTCCGCACGCGAGGTGCCTCTTGCTTGTAGTAACGTACGGCACGTTGTTTTGGTTGTTGCAGTTGATATCCATCGCCCACTCTCAGGATTCTGCGATGGACGATGATATCAACCGCCCTGCCTGGGGGATAGGAAATTAAGGAGAGTGTTTCTAGAAGAATCCATCGGGGAGCGAGCGCTGCGCAGCGCATCACCGTCGTCTCCGCAGGTGGTCACCAAACTCCGTCGCCATTGGCGCGGTTTCCAGCAGCTCGGCTCGCTTTACAGGTAGCCTTCGACGTGGACAAAAATAGGCGCGCCGCGCCATGCCGCCATTGGGAGGGAGCTTGGCCCGGAGCGAGCGCCGATCTAGACGTTAGGTGTACATATTTCGTCATAGTACTATACGAGTAGGTGTACATATCTGTATGCTTTGACCTATCGCGTCTTATCTGTAAATTGAAGTTTTAGATAAGCTCCTAGCTCATGGATCGTCCTTCCCGATCGAACCACCCACCGGAGATCAGCAGAGATCACCGCGCGCGGCGAATTATTGCTGGCCAGACAGCCTAGCCTCGGCGTGCAGAACACGTGTTTTGGTATATGCAGGGGTTCCCGGCGTTCGTCAAGGCCGGTGAGACCTCATCAGACATCAGCTGCTAATTAATTAACTTGATCGATCGTCAATCGGCTCATCCACTCACGCAAATGATGTATGGTCTCGTGGTCTCGTCACGTCACGCATGTTTTCACGTTTTGGTTGTTTATTTGTTTTCGTGGTCAAGCCAGCGAGCTGCTTAATTTCGCTCTCCAGATTGCGACGTGCCCGTCTCTGCTCGAGTGCTCAGCGTGCATCTTCACAAATTAAACCACGTGCCGACGGACATGAAAACCCGGGCATGTGGATCACACCTGTTCCGCGCAGAAACACGTGACAGCGTAGGATTATATACATTTTGACGTCGCGGTTCTGTTTTTGTATGGTTGATGACCGAAGGCTGTTCCTTTATTTCCTCTACCGTTCCATTCATCCTTCTTGTGCATCACGTCCCTCACAATGGCCTGGTCTGTCCTATCAAAGAGACCGTGCATCGACCCCTTTGAAAAGTTTCTTTCTTATTTTTGTTCTCTGAGTGGATCCGTCCCTTTGAAAAGTTTTGGTGTGTGCGATCGACTACCGCGGCACATAGAAGAAGGTTCATCGTGCCGGACGAGTCACCGTCCCACGTGGCAGCCCCTCAGGTACTGGTAGAACAGGTGCCGGCCCAAACACGTCGCCGCGCGCGGTCGCGTTTCGATCTCGTGCCGCCCCGGCCGCCACGACACCGGCGCTCACCGGCCAGTCATCAGCAGCCCCCCTTTAATTTAACTTTCAGTTCAACAAGGATGGAATGATTCATCACATCGACCGTTTCGGTATATAGTTGATATTATTAGATTCATCGTGAAATTAATTATCTTAATATCCAACTCTTCATATTTAACATGTTTTATTTGAATAGCTATGGCTAGTTAAAGTTAAACCTGATTAACTTTCAACAAACCCAGAAATGCTTATATTCTGGAACGGAGGGACTAGTGAAGATTCCTCGTTTCCTTAAGCTTGGGGATGGTGAGTTGGTGACTGATCGATCGGACCGTCTACGTACCTCGACTGACGACTCATGTCAAGTGACTTCTCGCGTGCTACAGTAGTCACGCAAAATCACATCCAACTGACCATCTCTGCAGCGTCCCTACGAACTTGCAAATCACCGCCGCTTTCCCCCTTCATTAATTTTTTTTGGAGAACGTGCTGAGCACGTTTTTCATTAAGAAGAGAAGAAATTTGTTACAAAGCGACCAATACAACCAGGATTACAAATAAATAAAGCGAGAACTACAAAAGTTACAACACAGAAGAGTTAGGAGGAGTAGCAAACAAAAACAACAGGCCTAGGAGTAAGCCTCCAGCACCTAGCCTAGACGGGTTTAGACGGGCGACGACCTAAATACTAAGCTCGACGGGGGGAGACTAGCTCTTGACGTTTGGAAAAGCTCGCAGCCGTCCAGATTGACGCCTCATCGATAATCTCTTTGCTAGAGCGACCGGCTGGAGAGCTTAGAACTCGAAGAAGCCTCTATGCGACCAAGATAATGAAAGTGTCAAACCCGCGCCGTCTTAGTTTGGGTATCCTCTTCCTCGACCTTAACCACCAGTCCACAAAGAACGGTTCGAACGATGTTGGGGAGATATGGATAAGTGAAAGTGCATCTAGGCCCCTAATTATTGTTTTGTGTGATTGACGTCAAAACAATCCAAAAGGACTAATGTCGCAATTGAAGATGTGTTCAGCTAGGTCTCAAGAAGGAGAATGAGACATGTCAAATGAAGTGCTACATTGAAAATATTCAAAGAAAATTGGCAACATACACTCAATGGGCGTTATTGGCACCGTTTTAATTTTAATTGAGTGTAGGAATGCCGTACTATCAAGAGGGGTGCAAATCATTGATCCACAGATGCCATAGGACCTTTTGGGTGATACCAAATTTCTTAGAAATCAGTTTGAGTGAGTGGTGGTTTTTTACCAAACCGTGCAGCGGACAGTCCGGTGGAGCCAGTCTTCGCCAAGACCAAGTCCCAGGCCGGACTATCCGGCAACCTACCGGATTGTCCGGCAAACCCTAACTTCGCCAGAACCAAGTACCTACCGGAGTGTCCGGCAGTTTACCGGATACTCCGGCCAGTTCATTTCCTGAGCATAACGGTTCGTTTTTGGAGACTCCATATATATACCCCCTCACCTCCAACGGTCACTCTCTCTTGCCCACTTGCTAGAACACGACCCAAGGCTCAAACTCTCCCTCTCCACTCTCTCCCAAGGCAAAGATTCGTGAGATCCATCCTAGAGAGTGTGTGAGAGTCAAGATTCGAGTTCCTAGCATCCATTCCACTCTAGAGCATCTTGTGGCATCCTCATCTTGGTGATTTGCACTTGTTACTCTTGGAGCTTGGCTCCTAGACGGCTAGAGGTTGCCCGGAAGCTCCCAATTCGTGTGGTGAAGCTCCGGGAAGTTTGTATTGCCCTCCTCGCAAGAGGAATTGATAGTGAGCAACTCGAGCTTGATCTTTGTGATCGCTTGAGTGAGGAAAAGAGTTGAAAGAGACTCGGTCCTTTGTGGACTCCTCAACGGAGACGTAGGGCACTTTGTGGGCCTGAACTTCGGGAACAAATCGTGTGTCACTTGTGCTTGATTCATTTGTTCTTGTTGTTCTTACTTGTTCTTGTTGCTTTCCTATATATATCACTAATTTGCTTCGATCTACTTGTGTACTTGTTTACTTCCGCATATATTGTGTAGATTCACTTCAGAGCATCTATACAAGTCCTTTGATTCAAGTAGAATTGCTAGAAACTCTGTAGATTTCAAATTCCGCAGATTTATTCACTGAACCGGACTGTCCGGTAGAGTACCGGATACTCCGGTGGTTCCAGGTCCGGAGTATCCGGCAGTGTACCGGACTATCCGGCAGGACTGACAGTTTGATTAAGTCTTAATTGCAGAAGTTTTTAGCATTGCCTATTCACCCCCCCTCTAGGCAACTTTCAATTGGTATCAGAGCCAAGTACTCCGCATTGAAGCTTAACCGCTTGGAGAAATGATGGAAGCAACTCTTGGTGATCCAAGTAGCTTGAGGAAGAAAAAGAGCAAGTCGAAAGAGCCCAAGCTCATCGACTACAGCGAAGAAGAAGAAGAAGAAGTCATCCATACAAGCACTAGTTCAAGTGACAACTCCTACGACTTCGAGTATGAAAGCTCAAGTGAAGGCTCAAGCTCCGAAGATGAAGGATCGTATACCTCTTCAAGTCGAAGGAAGAAGAAGAGCAAGAAGAGCAAGCGATCCAAGAAACCTAATGAGTATCACACCACTAATTTCAATTATGAAAACTTACACACTAACACTCACTTCATGCCGGTCCCATTAGGTAAAGCGCCGCACTTTGATGGTACGCACTATACCAAGTGAAGGCACAACATGAGGTTGCATCTACGAGCATTTGGAGAGTTGTGTGTGTAGGTGTGAAGCTACCCAAGAAGTATAGAGACCTCACACCGGAGCAAGAGCAAAACATGCATCGCAATGCACAAGCGGCTAGTGTGCTACTCACATCTTTGAGCAATGAAGAGTTTGATAGAGTTGATGGTTTGGAGAGTGCCAAGAAGATATGGGATACTCTTCAAAGAGCTCATGAGGGTGTTGACACCGTGAAGCAAGCCAAGATTGAGATATTGGAAGGAGAACTTGGAAGGTTTGTGATGGATGATGATGAAACCCCTCAACAAATGTATGGTCGGCTCAAGGTCATGATCAACAAGCTTAGAGCATATGGAAGTACCAAGTATGGAAGGCACGAAGTTGTCAAATTGATGACTAGAGCCTTCTCACCAAGGAACATCACATTAGTGACAATGATCCGTCAAATGAGAAACTACAAGAAGATGTCCCCGGATGAAGTGCTTGGTTGGATCATCAATCATGAGATCATGGAGAAGGAAGCTCAATATGTCAAGTCAATAGCAAGAGCGGTGTCCAACGCCAAGAACAAGGAAGTGGCACTCAAGGCTAGCAAGAAAGGCAAGAGCAAGCAAGAAGTTGAAGTGAGCTCAAGTGATGGTGGTGATGAAAGCTCCGATGTTGATGATGAATAGATGGCTCTATTCATTAGGAAGTTCAAGAAGTTCATGAAAAAGGACCGAGGCACAAAAAGCAAGAGAACAAACTCCAAGCAAATTTGCTACATATGTAAGAAGCCCGGACACTTCATGGCAAATTGTCCACACAAGAAGGAAGATCAAGAAAATGAGAAGAGTCATCAAAGTGACAAGAAGCTCTTCAAGAAAAAGAAGTTCACCGGTCAAGCTCATGTGACGGAAGAAGATTCAAATGAAGAAGCTTCCACAAAAGAGGGCATGGCCACCATTGCCATCAAAGGGTCATCATCAAACAAGAAGTTGTTCCCATGCCTCACCGATGATGATGATGATAACAACAACAAGCCACGCCATGTGTGCCTCATGGCCAAAGGGCGCAAGGTAACTAAGAAAGTCGTCACCCCTTCTACTCTTGAAGATAGTGATGATAATGATCATGATGATGATAATGATGATAGTGATGCAAGTGATTGTGAAGCCTTGCTCAAAGGTTTGAATAAAAATGCCATCACTAAAATAAAGAAACTTATGGAGCAATTGGTTGATAGGGATGAGTTGCTTGAGAAACAAGAGGACTTGCTCATCCTTGAAAAGGAGAGAAACCTTGAACTCAAGGAACTCTTGGCATGTGAGAAGGAGAAGAATGAGAAGTTGGACCAAAAACTTGCGAAAAGCAAGGAGACTCTCACAAGTCTCAAGAGCTCAAGTGTTGCTCTTCAAGAAAAATATGATGGGTTAATCAAGGCCCACAAAAATCTTGAAGTGCAATTTGATGCTCTTAAGTCTAGCTCCTCCAAACCTTCAAAAGATGCCCTTAAATCAACCAAAGGCTCCACAAGTAAAAGTTGTGCAAAATTCCATAATGTTGATCTTGATGCTTTTGCTAACAATGAAAAAGAGTTGAAGCTATTGAAGGGACAAGTTACTAGGTTGAACACCATCATCAAGAGAGGTATGATTGGTGATGGTGAAGATGAAAATGAAGCAAGATTCAAGATGGCAAGGGATGGCTTTGTTAGGCTTGAGGCTATTCCCCTTCCCGTTGATGATGTTGACAACAAGAAGGATTCTATGTTCACCGTCAAGGATACCTTTGGTCCACCATTTGTGATAGGTGAAAAAGTGAAGTACAAGAAGAAGTACACCAAGGTGATGGAGACAAACAAGAAGGTGAACAAGGTTGAACAAGTCAAGATCTCAAATGCCAAGAAAGTCAAGCATGAAGCTCCAAAGGAGAAGAAGAAAGAATATGCATCTCAAGACCTTTTCTATGCCGACTATGTGTTAACTAGGAATTCTCTTGGCAATGTTATTGCAAAATATGTTGGACCCCGCACACACAACACTCAAATCAAGAGATGTGTGTGGGTGCCAAAAATGCTTGTTACTAATGCTAAAGGACCAAATCTTTTTGGGTACCTAAAACAAAGGCTTGATTTGTTTTTTTTAGGCCTACTCCTCCGGTGGAACAAGTTGGGTGCTTGATAGTGGATGCACAAGTCATATGACCGGAGCGAGGAAGATGTTCACATCACTTGAAGAGAACACATCCGATTATGATTCTATTACCTTTGGTGATGATGGAAAGGGAGGAGTACTTGGTATGGGTAAAATTGCTCTTACTCCTGAGTATTCAATTTCTAGTGCTCTCTTGGTTGATTCTTTGGAGTACAACTTAATGTCGGTCTCACAACTTTGTGAGAAAGGCTTTGATTGTCTTTTCACTAACGAAGGTGTGACCGTCTTTAGAAGAAGTGATTACTCAATTGCCTTTAAGGGCGTGTTGAAAGGAGGACTTTATCTTGTGGATTTTTCATCGGATAAAGTCCAACTTAATACATGCTTGATGGCAAAGTCTACCATGGGTTGGCTATGGCACCGAAGGCTAGCCCATGTTGGCATGAGGAATCTCCATAAACTTCAAAAGGGCGGCCACATCCATGGACTAATGAACGTTATTTTTGAGAAAGATAGACTTTGTAGTGCATGTCAAGCCGGAAAGCAAGTTGGAGCTCCTCACCCCGCCAAGAATGTGATGACTACCACAAGGCCTTTGGAAATGCTTCATATGGATCTATTTGGTCCAATCGCCTACATAAGCATTGGTGGTAACAAATATGGTTTAGTAATTGTTGATGACTATTCTCGTTTCACTTGGGTATTCTTTTTGCATGATAAGAGTGAAACACAAGGAGTGCTCAAGAAGTTCTTGAGAAGAGCACAAAATGAATTTGAAGTGAAGGTCAAGAAGATAAGGAGTGATAATGAAAGTGAATTCAAGAACACTCAAGTTGAAGAATATCTTGATGAAGAAGGCATCAAGCATGAGTTGTCGGCACCCTACTCCCCTCAACAAAATGGGGTGGCCGAGAGGAAGAACCGCACACTCATTGAGATGGCAAGAACAATGCTTGATGAGTATAAGACTTCGGATAGATTTTGAGCCAAAGCCGTGAATACCGCTTGCCATGCATCAAACCGGTTATTTCTTCACCAAATCTTAAGAAGACACCTTATGAGCTTCTCATTGGTAACGTTCTTAATGTCTCTTACTTTCGTGTCTTTGGGAGCAAGTGCTTTATTCTCAACAAGAAACCCAAGTCCTCAAAGTTTGCACCAAAAGTTGATGAGGGTTTCTTGTTTGGATATGGATCGAATGTCTTGGCATACCGTGTCTTCAACAAAACCACCGGTTGTGTTGAGGTCACGCGTGATGTGATGTTTGATGAAACTAATGGCTCTCAAGTGGAGCAAGTTGATCCAAATGTGATAGGTAATGAAGAGGCTCCTCATGAGGAAATAGGAAGGATGGCCATAGGTGATGTAAGACCACAAGAACCACAAGTTGAACAAGTTCAACCTTCTCCTTCTCCTTCTCGACAAAATACACCACCACCAACACAAGAGCAAGATCAAAGGAGTGCTCAAGATCATGGTGACGACCAAGATCAAGATCACATCCAAGATCAAGCTCCAAATGGTGATGGTGATGATCAAGAACAAGATGATCAAGAAGAAGAAGAAGAAGAAGAAGAAGAAGTGATTAACACAAGACAAGTGCTACACCCAAGAGTACGCCAAAGTGTACAAAGAGATCACCCCGTCGACAACATCATTGGTGATATCGAAAAAGGAGTAACCACTAGAACCCGAGTTGCAAATTTTTGTCAACATTACTCTTTTGTGTCTTCTTTGGAGCCACTTAGAGTAGAAGATGCACTCGCGGATCCGGATTGGGTGATGACCATGCAAGAAGAGTTGAACAACTTTGAAAGAAACCAAGTGTGGCAATTGGTGGAGAGACCCAAGCAAAATGTTGTGGGCACCAAATGGGTGTTCGGCAACAAACAAGATGAGCATGGTGTCGTAACAAGAAACAAGGCAAGACTTGTTGCAAAAGGGTACTCACAAGTGGAAGGTTTGGATTTTGGTGAAACCTTTGCTCCCGTAGCTAGGCTTGAATCAATTCGTATATTACTTGCCTATGCTACTCACCATGGCTTTAAGCTTCATCAAATGGATGTGAAAAGTGCATTCTTGAATGGGCCAATACAAGAAGAGGTGTATGTGGAGCAACCACCGGGCTTTGAAGACTCAAAGTATCCTAACCATGTTTTTAAGCTCCACAAGGCGCTCTATGGGCTTAAACAAGCACCTAGAGCATGGTATGAATGCCTTAAGGGTTTTCTTATTGCAAATCAATTCAAGATTGGTGAAGTTGATCCTACTCTTTTCACAAGACATGTTGATGATGATATCTTTGTGTGCCAAGTATATGTCGATGACATTATATTTGGCTCTACTAATCAAACATTTTGTGAAGAGTTTAGCAAGATGATGGTCAAGAAGTTTGAGATGTCCATGATGGGAGAGTTGAAGTTCTTTCTAGGATTTCAAGTTAAACAACTCAAGGAAGGCACGTTCATATGTCAAGCTAAGTACACTCAAGATATGTTCAAGAAGTTTGACATGGACAAAGCCAAGCCCATCAAAACTCCAATGAAGACCAATGGACATCTTGATCTTGATCACAATGGCAAGGCCGTGGATCAAAAGGTATATCGCTCCATGATTGGTTCTTTGCTTTACCTTTGTGCATCTAGGCCCGATATAATGCTTAGTGTGTGCATGTGTGCAAGATTTCAATCCGCTCCTAAGGAGTGCCACATGGTGGCCGTTAAAAGAATATTGCGATATTTGGTTCACACTCCTAACCTAGGGCTTTGGTATCCAAAGGGCTCCAAGTTCAAGTTAGTTGGCTATTCCGATGCCGACTACGCCGGATGTAAGGTGGATAGGAAGCGCACATCCGGGACTTTCCAATTCTTAGGTAGGTCCCTAGTGTCATGGTCATCCAAGAAACAAAATTCCGTTGCCCTTTCCACCGCCGAAGCGGAGTATGTTGCAGCCGGTAGTTGTTGTGCACAATTGCTTTGGATGCGACAAACTCCAAAGGACTTTGGTTACTCTATGAACAAAGTTCCTCTCCTATGTGACAATGAGAGTGCCATAGCTATCGCACATAACCCCGTTGATCACAATAGAACAAAGCACATAGATATCCGGCACCACTTCTTGAGAGATCATGCTATCAAGGGGGATATAGTGATTAGCTATGTGAGAACCGATGCCCAACTTGCCGATATATTCACCAAGCCTCTAGATGAGAAGCGCTTTTGCGAGCTTAGAAGTGAATTGAATATCCTTGATTCTTCTAATGTGGAGTAGAATGTTGCACATCTGATTGTTGTCTCTATTTGTTTGGATTTGTGAAACAAAATGAATTTTAGAAGCTTTTTGATTGATTCTTGATCGCTTGATCATATCTTGTTATATGGGGTCATAGTTATGATTTGTTGAATGCTTACTGACCACATGCAACAAGAATTTCCTATAAGTCCATCCGTCGAATCAACCTCCTTGAAAATCTTCTTGAAAACTCCTTTGTTCTCCTGGCTAAGTCAAGGACCGGACTATCCGGTAGTAAGCTGGACTGTCCGGCGAAATTCGCCATTCCAACAGAGAACCCCCAGCGGAGACTCCGGTCCCTTACCGGACAATCCGCACCTGGAGTCGCCGGAGACTCCGGTTTCCTACCGGATACTCCGGGCCTGGAGTTACCGGACACTCCGGCGCCGGATACTCCGGCCCTTTGCCGGATAGTCCGGTAGGTTTCACCGCGGTATAAAAGGGATTGACCCCGACTCCAACCAGTCATTCTCTTTTTCACCGTGTCTCTCTTCAGTCCGTCGCCCTCTCTTCTCCCTCCACTCCAATCTTCGATCCAAGGACGTTTTGGAGTGTGTTTCGACTCCTAAGAAGACTTCCAAGCCCTTCAATCGTCGGAGACTCCGGTGCCCCCAAGTTTTCCTCCGGGAAGGCTTGAAGGTACCTCTCCCTCCTTCGATCTCTTCGATTGAGAAGTTCTAGTGGATTTCCTTCGGTCAATATCTTGCATATGAGGTTGTTTAGCAATGCTAGAAGTTTGGTTGGAATCCTGTGGCTAGTTTTGGAGATTCGACGAATTCTTGAAATACTAGGGTCTGCCGGAGTGTCCGACAGTGTGCCGGAGTGTCCGGCCTCCGGACTATCCGTCACAGTGCCGGATACTCCGACAGAACCTAATACTTCAAGGTTTCTCCTATCTCTTGCACTTCGATTCCATCCTTCACTTCTATTTTTTTCTAAACCTCTTTCACTGCTTTCTCTTGAAGATGGAGGAGCGCGGAGGTCGCACCAAGAAGGGTGATGACGTTTCAAGGAAAAACACGAAGCAACCCATCAAAAGGACCGGTGAAGGGAGTAGCCGTGGAGCTCCTGCAAAAAGAGGAAAAGGAAAGGGCAAGGCACCAGCTAATGTGAATAATGAGCCGCCTCCCTTGGTTCAGAACATGTTCCCTCGGATGTCCACACCTATCCAAATTCTCACGGATGCCCCAAGGAGAGGTACGGATTACTCAAAGGGAAGGCACAATTTGCCCGCCTTGCGCAGGGCGGATCCTTTTGAGTATGAGAAGGATCCGAGGAATGGTGATTATCGCTTTCACTCCAACTTTCAATGGGATTGGTATATGTATGTGATCAAGCCCAAGAATAACCCTATCCTCCCTATGAAGAGCATTGATTGGAAGTATATGGCAAAGCAAAATGATCCAATCTTCAATCAAGTCATTGCTAAGTGCCGGGACATGGGGATGATGCATATCATAGGCCTATCTTATCCTTGGAATGTGGAGGTGATTGCTCAGTTTTACGCCACATATCACCTTGATGATGAGAATCAAGAAGAGCCTGTCATTTCGTGGATGACTGAGGGCCACCCATTCCAAGTGACATATGCTCAGTTTGCTGAGATTCTTGGCTTTGGTGATGAGGATACTGGGAAGGTGAGCATTATGAGTGAGAGGAACCTCAGTGATGGAGAGATTGCTTTCATGTATCACAGACGCTATGGGGTGATTGAATATGGGACTACACATGGCATGAAGCCTTTTTACAAGTATCTCAACTCCCTCTTCAGGTTCACCCTTCTCCCCAAGTTTGGTGACTCCTCAAATGTGATGGGCATGGCTAGAAATCTTCTCTGGTGGATGTCTGACAAGCCAGAGGCAGCAGATGGGTTTAGTGTCTTTGACTTCATCTTCTGGCAGATTTATGCTACTGCTGTTGACCCTAGCCGCAGTTGTGGTTATGCTCCCTATATCATGAAGATGATTGAGACGGTCACGGGGATCAAGTTTCACAAGGACTCCCCTCACCCTTCCTACAAGATGAGGAAAGTGTCCACCAAGGCCACTCCTTCTACTTCAGCGGGTGGCTCCTCTTCTCGTGCTGCAGCTCCCTCTCAGCCAAGTGGTAGGGAGAGATCTTCATCTTCCTCTTTCATCACTCGTGCACTCAAGTCCATTTTCAACAAGTGTACCAAGAATGCTATCCAGATCAGAGAGCATAGAGAGGAGTCAAGGGCTCAGTGGGCTGCTTTTGCAGCAAATCAGCAGCGTCTTTGCTCTCGCTCTAATGTTGAGTACACTCCACCTCCACCCCTTCCTGATCTCCCTTCTTCCTCAGACAGCGATGATCCCTTTGCACCCTATCATGGAGCTAGAGCAACTGCTGAGGGGCATGTGGCCAGCGATGATGAGGACACCGAGGTTGAGGATGTCCAAGGTGAAGAAGAAGGCGACGACGATGAGGACGAGGACGATGATGAGGAGGAGGAGGATGGCGACTCCGAGTGATCTCGTTTGTTTCTTTTCTTTTTGGTGATGTGATGCCAAAAAGGGGGAGAAATATGTATCGCTATCGTTATCTAGTGATGGACTTGTAGGCTTATCTATTTGATCTATTTGTAATGAACTAAGTGTGTGATTGTAAGACTAAGTTTATTTATGTTTAATGCATGAGACTATGTGGATGTAATGATGACTTGTTGTCTTTATTAATTCTAGGTTATGTGATTGCCTAAATTGCTCTCTCATGTGTTGCATTTGTTATTTATGTTGATGATCATGCAAGGTTTTAGGGGGAGCTCTCATGTTTTTCTTTATGATATGTGCATTTGGCATGTTGAGGCCAATTTCATGAAATTCAATTCATGCACATATTTAGGGGGAGCTTTCTCTATCTATCTCGTTTTTATTAAATATTATATGATCCTTGTATGTTTTGGTTGTTTTGACATCAATCACCAAAAAAGGGGAGATTGAAAGTGCATCAAGGCCCTTAATTATTGTTTTGTGTGATTGACGTCAAAACAATCCAAAAGGACTAATGTCGCAATTGAAGATGTGTTCAGCTAGGTCTCAAGAAGGAGAATGAGACATGTCAAATGAAGTGCTACATTGAAAATATTCAAAGAAAATTGGCAACATACACTCAATAGGCGTTATTGGCACCGTTTTAATTTTAATTGAGTGTAGGAATGCCGTACTATCAAGAGGGGTGCAAATCATTGATCCACAGATGCCATAGGACCTTTTGAGTGATACCAAATTTCTTAGAAATCAGTTTGAGTGAGTGGTGGTTTTTGACCAAACCGTGCAGGCTCACCGGACTGTCCGGCACTCTACCGGACTGTCCGGTGGAGCCAGTCTTCGCCAAGACCAAGTCCCAGGCCGGACTATCCGGCAACCTACCGGATTGTCCGGCAAACCCTAACTTCGCCAGAACCAAGTACCTACCGGAGTGTCCGGCAGTTTACCGGATACTCCGGCCAGTTCATTTCCTGAGCATAACGGTTCGTTTTTGGGGACTCCATATATATACCCCCTCACCTCCAACGGTCACTCTCTCTTGCCCACTTGCTAGAACACGACCCAAGGCTCAAACTCTCCCTCTCCACTCTCTCCCAAGGCAAAGATTCGTGAGATCCATCCTAGAGAGTGTGTGAGAGTCAAGATTCGAGTTTCTAGCATCAATTCCACTCTAGAGCATCTTGTGGCATCCTCATCTTGGTGATTTGCACTTGTTACTCTTGGAGCTTGGCTCCTAGACGGCTAGAGGTTGCCCGGAAGCTCCCAATTCGTGTGGTGAAGCTCCGGGAAGTTTGTATTGCCCTCCTCGCAAGAGGAATTGATAGTGAGCAACTCGAGCTTGATCTTTGTGATCGCTTGAGTGAGGAAAAGAGTTGAAAGAGACTCGGTCCTTTGTGGACTCCTCAACGGAGACGTAGGGCACTTTGTGGGCCTGAACTTCGGGAACAAATCGTGTGTCACTTGTGCTTGATTCATTTGTTCTTGTTGTTCTTACTTGTTCTTGTTGCTTTCCTATATATATCACTAATTTGCTTCGATCTACTTGTGTACTTGTTTACTTCCGCATATATTGTGTAGATTCACTTCAGAGCATCTATACAAGTCTTTTGATTCAAGTAGAATTGCTAGAAACTCTGTAGATTTCAAATTCCGCAGATTTATTCACTGAACCGGACTGTCCGGTAGAGTACCGGATACTCCGGTGGTTCCAGGTCCGGAGTATCCGGCAGTGTACCGGTCTATCCGGCAGGACTGACAGTTTGATTAAGTCTTAATTGCATAAGTTTTTAGCATTGCCTATTCACCCCCCCCACCTCTAGGCAACTTTCAATAAGCCAATACGCCTTAGAACCCTGAACCAAATTTCCCTTGCATGTATACAGTGCAAAAGAAGATGATCAATTGTCACAGGCTCGTGGGGGAGTGGGTATGGGGGGGGGGGGGGGGGGGGGGGGGGGGGGGGGGTTCACCCTAGCAGCACATGTAGCCTCAACGAGATAACCCACCACACCGCCATGACCCTCGAGAAAGCCTATAAAGATGTTCCGATGAGAGCGACTAGTTAGAGTGCTCGACCAAGATAATGAAAGTTGAGCCTTCCAAAGCCTTCATGCGACCAAAAAAGACGAGTTAGCGAAGCGATAGAGGTGCTCGAGGCAACAAGACCAAGATGGGATAGAAGGTAGAGGGGGGCGAGGAAGGGCCAGGGCAATTCCAGCGGCGGTGGCGACCATAACCACATGTTCCGCGTCTACACAACCACGACCCTGTGTTCCGCGTCCATATGATGGCAACCACGACCATGTGTTCCACATCCAGGCAGAGGCGACCACGACCACTTGTTTTGTGTCCAGAGGCGGTGGCGACCACAGCCACGTGTTTCGCATCTAGGCGTCGGCGACCACGACCACGTTTTCCGCGTCCAGAAGGCGGCGGTGACGATCACGACCAAGCGATCACGACCACATGTTTTGCGTCCACACGGCGGCGATGGCGACCACGACCAAGCGACCACGTATTCCGTGCCCAGACAGCGGTGGTGACGACCACGACCAAGCGATCACGACCACATGTTCCGCGCCCAGACGACGGCAATGGCGATCACGACCAAGCGACCACGTGTTCCATGCCCAGCCGGCGACGACCACGACCACGACCAAGACCACGTGTTCCGTGTCCATACGACGGCAACCAGGACCATATGTTCCACGTCCAGACGGTGGCAACCGCGACCATGACATCGTGTTCCGCAACCAGGCGACAGCAACAACTACCAAGCGACCACCACCACGACCACGTGTTCCGCATCCAGGTGTCGGCGATCACGATCACGGCGACCATGACCACGTGTTCCGCATCCAGGCGTCGGCAACCATGACCACGTGTTCCGCGTCCAGACGGCGGCTACCACGACCACGTGTTTCGCGTCCAAATGGCGACGGTGGCGACCACGACCAAGCGACTACGACCATGTATTTCTCGTCCAGACGGCGGTGACCATGACCAGAGAACGACAACCACGACCAGGCGACAGCGACCACAAAATTCCGCGCCCAAGCGGCTGTGACCACGACCATGAGATCCGACGCTCCGCCCTGGCGACGGCGAGGAAAGGGTTAGGGGAGGCGGATCCGTACGTCGACAGGCAGGATTGGTCACATCTACGCTCTGGCGGCCGGGCCCGAGTGAGTGACGACCGAATCCCGTCTTTGATGCAACACGCGACCTAGCACTCTTATATGCTCATCAATATACAGGACTCAACCAGATTTATTTGGCGACTGGGTAAATTAAGCAACGCTAGCTTGCATCACGCGACCTTGCTTATATGCTCCTCAATATGCATCGCTAGCTTGCAGACCCGCTGTCCTGCAGCTTGCAGGAGCAAGTTGCGCGGAAGCTTGCTTCATCCCGCAGCGCGGTGAGCACGTTCACGACAGCTCTTGCACCGTCCAGCGAGCTGCTCGTGCAGGTCCAGCGTCCATGAGGCGCGCGGGTGCGTGGCCGTGGAACGACTCGGCCGTCGACGTGAAGGTGCAGCAACGCCGCGTCCGACCCGACCATGTGCACCTCTAGTTTCTGTTCTTCCTTCCCAAGGCCGCTGACGGCGATGGAGCAAGAGGGCAGGGATGGGGAGGGTGGTGGCGGCAGTTGTCGAACTCTTGGCCACCACCATGCAAATCTGTCAGCACCGCATGACCAAAGGCCCCAAACGACCATGGGCACCGTTCACGACCACAACAGAGAGGTAAAAATGCCGGACCCGGCTGGATCCGTGCCGCCGTTGTCTCCACAGTCTACATCACGCTCAGCACAGCCAGACCAGAGGCGGCCAGATCCGTGCGCCTCGGTGGCCCATCCAAAGCAAGAACCGGCCCCGGCAAGCCGATCACGAGCGGGAGGGCGAGACCCATGCGCTGGCGAAGACCCGGCGTAGAAGAGAAAGATGACGTGAGGCCTCCCGCCGTCGCGCGGATCCAGCCGCCACCATCCCCGCCGGCACCAAGGAGTTCACCGACCACAACCGAAAAGGGAAGGGGAACGACCATGAATGTGACTCAGCGACCACAACCGAGAAGGGAAGGGGAAGAGGAGCCGGATCCGCGCGCAGAAGGTCGGGCCCAAGCAGGAGGAGCCGGATCTGCGCTCCGGCGGCCAAGTCTGACGGGGGCGACCGGATCCAAGGGAGTCCGCGCTCCGGCGACCGGATCCAAAGGAGAGCGGGCGGATCGACCAAATCCGAAGTTGAGAGGGAGGGGGAGGCCCCGCCGTCGCTGTCCTGGAGGCCTCACGGCCTCCGGCGGCCCTCTCCAGCAGCGGCGAGGTGGGATACGACCCCGTGCCATGGCTGGAGATCACTAGCGCTATATATATATAGCAGGCGTGCCAGTGCCACCACCGGTAGGTATATACGATCCTGGGCCTTGCGGCGACGCTGCCTAAAATCATGCTCGCGACGAAAATCATGGTCACGAGTCACGACGGCCAGGCTGCCGGCACGAGAGGTCGATGGCGGGCACGTCAAAAGCACTCGCCGGACCATTGCAAACTGCTGTGCGCGCGGTGCGATGGAGCAGCTGGTAGCTACTCTACTTGATGTACGGTACACGCACGCCCTGTAGCGTTTGCAGCCTTTTGGGTTGGGAAAAAAGGGTCGTCCCCTTCATTAATTTAAAACTTGCAAATCACCGTCGCTACGATTACACGAATGCAAACTAACCCCAGCCACGATTTATTCGAAAGACGACAGTAGATCTTACATCATTGACCGCTTTTTAAATCGGTATGTGTAATTATCGGGGCAGATTTAGGATAAAGAGCTGTTGCCTGTTGGTGCCATGGACAACTCTGTCAATTAACGTCCTCTTAGACCTGAATTATTTTTTACTTATTTTGCAAAAACCCAGCTGCTTCAGAGGACACATTTCATTCAACGTGAAGTAATCTGCCCCTTCTAACCATCTTGCTATGCGTTTTTTAGGTAATATAAAACATGGTTTTTAATTTAGATGAGCACCTGAAGCTAATAATAAAAATCATATTTCAAACCCATCTTCATTCTACATTTCTTTAGGATAAAAAAAACTAGTTTGGGCGTGTCACCATCCCTACAGTGTTGCCGTGTTACCATCTTAAATAATAGCTCAAATATGCATAAAAGTTTGCAACAAAAGTATGTGTAGCTAGATCATGTTATCCTCTACCATCATGCATAAAAGGTTGCAACAAAAGGTGAAATCGGCACGTAAATACCGCGGGTTGCAACTATTCATGTCGAACCCACAACCCGTTACTTTTGACGTGCTGATTTCACTTTTTTTTTTTTGTTGCATATTGTACAAGTTTCCGTTGCATTTTAATGGACGCGAAACTACGTCTAAGCGGGTTGCCTTTTAGTCGATGCATGTGAGTTGTCCGATCGAAAATTGACACCATCCGTTCATCGTCTACCTCCAACCAGCGCATCGATCCCGCCTCCCAGCGGCCTGCCTACACTACCCCTCCTCCGAGCCGCCTCGTGCTATGTCATCTCTCTAGCCACCGGGTTTGCCTCCTCCCCCAAACCCAATTTAAGGTCCGCCGTAGCCATTGGGAGCCCCTGAAATCCAGAAACTCTAAACCCAACATGATATTTTCTTTGTTTTCATGATGCCAGAAAAGAAAAGAAAAGAAATTTCCAGTTGTCTGCCCGGCGGTGCGGCGCCTCACACTCACTCACCACTTGCATCTGGCACCCATGGCCCCATGTGCAGTGACCGCGCACCACCGACCCCAGTTGCAGTGACCCCCGCGCACCAAACGGAGCCAGGCGTGGCGGGGTCGCAACGCCATGATAGGCCCACCGGATCCGGGTGCTCGCGCCCACAGGTCAGTGGGCCAACTAACAACTTCGCCTTCCGCGGGGGATAAGCACGGTCGGCATTCCACTCCACCACGAAGCCGCCATCTCCAGCAGACACCTCCATCCGCCATTAGAGCAACTCCAACAGCATACCCAAAAGTGACTACCTAAAATCAGTTTTAGGTACCTACCCAAAGCAATTTTTTGAGTTTAAGTAGCCTGTGCTTTTCCAGAGTACCTAAATCAGACTACCTATCTCCTACGGGTCCACGTCTCAGCCTGACCACCGCGAATCGAGCTCGCCTCGCCTCCCCCTGCATCGAATCGAGCTCGCTGCGGCGGCAAGAGCGCCGCCGCCCGCGGCGCAGACGATGAGCAGCGGAGCAGACAAGCACACCATCGCCGTGGCCGCGCTCGCCGAAGAGCTCTGCGCCGCGTGTGTTCGGGAGCAGAGCAAGCACGCAATCATGCGAGGCAGACTGGCAGAGCACCAGCTCGTGCGCGCGGCAGCAGCAAGCAGGCAAGAACATCTGTAGAGAGAAGAGAGCAGCAACAAGCAAGTTTGGGAACCCGTGCCACTTCTGCGCGTGACTACGGCAGGAGATTGGAATCAGCTCAAGCAAGAAGCAAAATCATCAACACCACCACACATGGCTCTTGCTTGTGCGCACGAACAACAGGCGCAGCAGGGGACGGCGGATGATGATGGCCGGGCGCACGAGCTCGCCATGGCCACACCCTCGATCTACAGCGCCGCGCCGTGCTCCGCCCTGCCGCGCGTCTCGCTCGGGTCAGGGCGCCACCCCACCTCCGCGAGCAGCTGGACAAGGGGCTGAAGGCGCGGGAGAGGGCAGCCGGGGACGGCGACCTCCAGGGCGGCGCGGACGACAACCTCAGCAAACGGGCGGGGACGGTGGCGCTGCTCTTGTGCGAAGTGGACGCCGAGCTCGCCGCCACCCAAATTGAACGCCAAAGACGCGGTGGACGCCAAGCAGTTGGATGGAGGGAGCGGCGTCGAGCGCTCGGCATGATGGGAGCTCATCTCGACCTTGCAGCTCGGAGCGGCGGACAGAGGGGCGATGAGATTGTGGACGCCGAGCTCAGCGACGCGTCGGAGCCTCATCTCCATGTAGATCCGGGCGGAGCTTAGTTTTCCCAGGCCTTCGCGCTGCATCCCTGGCTGCGGCGGCGCGCCGGCAGGGTGGGGTGGCGCGGGGACGGCGGCAACCATGGATGCAGCTCCGGAAGGGGAAATCGACGGGGAAATGAGGGGAGAAACTCGGGGAAGGGCGGCGAAAGTCATCGCCTATGGACGGCCGGACCCAAAAGCGGCCGGCGGCGGCGAGGGAGGCGGCAATGCGCCGTGCAGGAGCAGGCGGCGCGTCGGGCGGGAGAGGAAATGTGCCTCCCGCCAAGTGAACAGTGGATAGGTAGCCACATCCGGCTACCCTTCTTTGGGTACTCGATGAGAGGATTTAGGTAGCTACCAAATTTTTTTAGGTATTGGTAGCCTGATAGGTAGTCTGTTGGAGCAGTTTTGACTATCTAAAAATCTGTTTTTAGGTATTGGTACCCATTTGAGTACTCTGTTGGAGATGCTCTTAGGAACGCCATCACGGCAAAAACACACACCCAAACCTGCACGAATCATCTCGAGCCTGTGCGGCGAAATTATAAATAACCCCGGCGCGGTTAGGGTTGAGGATTTTGCTTTCTTCCCCTTCGCTTCCCCACTCGCCGGAGCCGACGAGGAAATCGCCGGAGGAGGAGGGGGAGGAGGAGCGGCGGCGCGCGCGGATCCCCGGGGCCGAGCCTCTCGAGGTCTTCGGGGGGTTCCTGGCGCGGGACCCGTGCGGGGTTCTGGTGGGGCTGCCGCTCGGTTGATTTGTTGATTTGGTGAGGCTGGGGCGTGGGGGCGGGCGATCGGGCCACTGGAGCTGCGCCCACTGGCTGCGGGCCATGGCCGGGATCGACGCCGGCGAGGGGGCGCCCGCGCCGCCGCCGGAGATGTCGCCGCAGCAGCGTATCGAGCAGGTGCGTTGTCGCGTCTCACTTGTCCCCTCGCGACCCTTCTCTGTGGCCCGTGGCGGTGGTTGATTACCATGTGCGGTTTTGGTTTCCGGTCTCTTCGCGGGGATTGGTTCGTTCCGGGTTCGGGGAGTCCCGCGGTTGACGGGCAACGGTGATTGTTCATATCTGTTGGTGGCTGCGCCTGCGGTTCGCTTGGTACTGTGACGATTGGTGTGTTCAATATGTGATGGGAACTTTCATCCTTATTGTTGCGGGTTCTGTTAGAGCTGTCAATGTTGAATTCGTGTTTCTCCTTCCATTGTTTTTTTGTTAGGGTGCGTCCTTTTTTTTTCCTTTTGATTTCTGAGTGAGAGGTTTCTTCAGAGATTGGGTCTGTTGGGTTAAACAGAACCATTTATCCGGTATCTTCACTTCATCATAGATTTGAGTGAGGGATTTGGAAATTCGCTAATGTGTGTGGCCCTGCCCTCTACCTGCAGAAACTCATTCTCTATGGAGGGGTTCCCGAGGAACGACTGCAAGAACACCAAGAAGGCTTACTCCTCTACGTGGAGCAGCACAAGGATCAGATTCCTGATATCGTGAAGCTGATCCTATCAGTAGGTACTGATGTGCTGGAGTCGCGGAAGGCCTCGAAGAAGGATGCAAACAGTAGCAGCAGTGGTGATGCATACAGCGAGAGTTTGTCTTGGCTGCAGTGGCTGATGTTCAACAATGAGCCAGAAGCAATGCTAGATGATCTGGAGCATTCCTCTGCAGGAGAACGAGCAGTCTGTGGGGCTGTGTGGGGGCAGAATGACCTTGCTTATCGTTGCCGGACTTGTGAGAACGACCCCACATGTGCGATCTGTGTCCCGTGCTTCCAGAATGGCGATCACAAGGATCATGATTACTCCATCATGTATACAGGGGGTGGGTGTTGTGACTGCGGGGATGCCACTGCCTGGAAGCGTGAAGGGTTCTGCTCAAAGCACAAGGGGGCTGAGCAGATCAAGCCTCTTCCAGAGGAGCTTGCGAGTTCCGTGGGGCCCGTGCTGGATGTTCTGTTGCAGTTCTGGAAGGAGAGGATATGCATGGTTGAACCACCCCGTGCAAAGAGTGATGGTGGTAACTCATGCAAGAGGGTTGCTGAAGAGCTGACAGCTTCTGTTGCCAGCATGCTTCATGAATTTTGCACATGCAGCGAAAGCCTTCTTAGCTTTGTGTCCCAAAGGATCCGTGAGTGCCCAGATCTGCTAGACGCATTAACTAGGGCAGAAAGGTTGCTTGACAAGAAGGTTGTGAAAAAATTGCATGAGTTGCTTTTGAAACTTATCAGTGACCCGGCCTTTAAGTATGAGTTTGCTAAGGTTTTCATACGCTATTACCCTGTTACATTTGGTGAAGTTATTAAAGCGTGCAACGATTCTCTCCTGGAGGAGTATCCGCTGATGCCAACCTTTTCAGTGCAAATATTCACTGTGCCTACATTGACTCCAAGGCTTGTGCGTGAGGTTAATTTGTTGGGTGTTCTACTTGGATGCTTGACAGATCTATTTCTTTCTTGCATTGGTGAGGATGGTCGTTTACAGGTATGCTTGTGCTTGTTTTCCCCTCTTATGTCTTCAAGAATTTAATGCCTATTGTGAATCCATGCTTGGGTAAACTGTTTACATAATTTTGGTTCCTTTGCGGTACCTTATGTTATTCTGAGAATGATTGGGAATTTATAATTGGTAAACATTTTACTATTTTAGGCAACACCTTTGTTGGTTTCATAAATGTTTACTGCTAGCATTAAATTGCGAAAAAAAAATTATAAGATTGATTGTTTTGTGTCTTTGCCATTGTTGCTCTATGTATTAACTGAACCCATAGTGACTTCTACAGTGTAATTTTATTTCATATGGTCATGGAGAACTTTTTACCTTGTTATGTGCAGACAAACAAATGGGGCAATTTATTTGATGCTTCTGTTAGATTATTAGAAGATACACGCTATGTTCTGAGCCATGAGGAGGTTTCTAAGTATGTTGCTTATGAGAGGCCTGATTTAACAAGGTCTTGGATTAAGCTCTTATCACTTGTGCAAGGAATGGATCCTCAGAAGAGAGTGACAAGTATTCACGCTGAAGACGAGAATGAGCACCTATCTGCACCTTTTGTGCTGGGGCACTATCTTGGCATTGTTCAGAATCTTCTGATGAAGGGATCATTTTCTCCTTCTGACCAACATGAATCAACTGATGTTACTGTCTGCTCCACTGCGATTAAAGGCATCGAAAGTGCTGAGAATCAGCGGAATGCAAAAGTCGGAAGGGTCTCACAGGAAAGCTCAGTGTCCAGTTCTAGTAGCAGGGACAGTTCTTTGAGCTCTGGAGTTCCGCCCCCTGCTGCCTGGTTAATTCTTCAATGCCTGAAAGCTATTGAAAGTTGGTTGGAACCTAATATAGCTCTGAGGAGCAAGCTGTCCTATCTGGATGCTAGCAGCAGCGATCCTCAGAATTTTGTGGCTTTTCTTGAAGAGCCTTTGACTTCTAATAAGGGAAGCCTAAGTACAAAGATGGGTGCGGAGGGCATCAAAATAAATGAAGGGTCACAATCAGATATTATTGCAGATTATCATGAGGCATTTAGTTCTGTGGAGGAGCATGGCAGCATGATGGATGTTGACCAAGATTTGATGTCGCATGCTAGTAATAGAACAGGCAAAGGAAAGATGGTCGACAGCACCAATACGACAGATACACGGTTGCACC
Source organism: Eragrostis nindensis (assembly GCA_012490785.1). Classification (NCBI taxonomy): domain Eukaryota; kingdom Viridiplantae; phylum Streptophyta; class Magnoliopsida; order Poales; family Poaceae; genus Eragrostis; species Eragrostis nindensis. Next base: position 1,359,910 of record JAAXCT010000061.1, on the reverse strand, counting down.
CTGATGATGCTGTTACTTACACTCTGACTGATGGCAGCCTTCTGTATGCTCACCCAGATTCAAGAATTGAGGAACTAGGTATACTCAACACTAGAAGGTGGCCACATGTTGTCTTCGACGTGAGTTCACAGGAAACGTCGTTTCATATCCCTTTACACCGTATGCTATCGTTACTTCTGCGGAAGGCATTGAAGAAATGTTTCGGAGAGGATGCCAAGCCCGATGAAGGTTCGGTTGTACAGTCCGATGAGTTCTTTTCTATTGTTCTTAAAGGTTGTCAGCCCCATGGTTTTTCTTCAATTGTGATGGAGCATCCACTAAGAGTGAGAGTGTTCTGTGCCCAAGTACGTGCTGGAATGTGGCGTAAGAATGGTGATGCAGCTATATTGAGTGCTGAGTGGTACCGCTCTGTGCAATGGTAACTCCCTTGTATTCTCATATCAACTTAATGTTCAGATTATGGTGATGATGTCAATCAACCTTATTGTTTACAGGCTTGAACAAGGTTTAGAATCGGACCTATTTCTACTTCAATGCTGTGCTGCGCTATCTTCTCCGGAGCTTTTTGTTAGGACCATTCAAGAGCGTTTTGGTTTGTCCAGTTATACATCTTTGGATCCTGCAGAACAGAATGAGTAAGGCCCAACATTCCATTGTCATGCTATATCAACTTCTATTTCTGTCTTGTATTGATTTCTCAGATTTTGATACTACCGATATGTAGCTTTGTGGGTTTGTTGCAGTTGGTTTCAATTACTCACTTCCTTTCACTACCATAACAAGTAAAGTTATGAGTGTAACAAAAGTTAAAATGATCCTTCCTGCCTTTCATCATCACTTCTGTTATTATGTATTACTTGTTTCTTGTTATGGCCCTAGCTAATGTTCCTTCCTTCTATAAATTTTATGGATCAGTGCTAGCTAGTGTTCCTTCCTTTCATCTTCATTTGTTTGTGCCTTTGTGACACTGGGCTTGGTGGCACTTGTTGTGGTATTTTGGAATTCTGCTTCTGATTACGATATCAAATTTTATCATTTGTGCACTTGAGTGATCTTGAGGCACTCACTATGGGAGCACCGGCCTTTTTTCTGCTAGATTGCTGATTGTCTAGTATTGTTTGGATGTCATATGAATGCAGCTCTAAAAGTGGTCAATGTATCTCGTGGATTAATATTTTTTTTTTTGTCACAAGATAGAAATTGTTTTTGTGTCACTACATTGCTTTATTTGAACCAAATAATCTATATTACTAACAAAGAAAATATGGTTTATGATGAATAAAAAACTGGAACCTTTTACTATGAATGCGTAATTGCAACTCAATCTGTACTCAGCTCAAAACCTTTTTGATTAGTACGGGAGAATGTTCAATGCCTCCAAAAGCTGACTAGCCATGCCAATACCTGGTCGGCTGGAAAAGGACATACCGTGTATATTTGAAAAACGACTTCCACTTGATTATTTGAAGGATCGAGTTCTTATTGGCCATTTAATTATTATCCAAGTTATAAAAAATATTGATGCAATAACTTTGCTAAGTTTGTGCTAGTTTTGTTCATTTTGTTCTCCATAATCCATGAGCTCCAATCGAGGACTAAGGAAATGCTTCCTCCAGTATTTATGCTTGATGTTAGGACAAGGTGGCAGTGCAATTTTGCCCGTCCTAATGTCTCCCATAAAAGCTGGAGGTATTGTAACTTCCTTGCTTGCTTTTTTCTTCTGTGTTTTCCTCACTTTTTTTCCTCAGTTGTCTATTAATTTATGTGACCTTTTTGTTAAGTTAGAACATTGTTTTTATGCTCAGGTTCTGATCTTATGTTTTTGTTTAGGTACGAGTCAGTTTTGATGCAAGAAATGCTAACATTTATCATACAGTTAGTTAAAGAGCGGCGGTTTTGTGGGCTTTCTACAGCAGACAACTTAAAGAGAGAATTAATTTATAAGTTAGCTATTGGAGACGCCACCCATAGCCAGATTATGAAGTCTCTTCCTCGTGACCTTTCATCAAGTGATGAACTTCAAAATGTTCTGGATTCGCTGGCAGTTTATTCTAATCCATCTGGCATGAAACAGGTATTAGCCATTCAAATTAGTTTATGCTCCTGCAAGTATTGTTCACCATTAAAATGTGTGACTAAGATTAAAACTTATCACAGGGTAAGTATGTACTTCGCAGACCATGCTGGAAGGAATTGGACTTGTATCACCCCCGCTGGAATTCCAGGGAATTACAAATTGCCGAGGAGAGATATTACCGTTTCTGCAATATATCTGCTCTTAATGCTCAGCTACCTCAATGGACTCATGTTTTTAGACCCCTGAGAAATATTTCTAAAGTTGCAACCTCCAAGGCTGTCCTTCAGATTGTTCGTGCTGTTCTATTTTATGCTGTGTACAATGATGCGTCATCTGCGTCGCGTGCCCCTGATAATGTTCTTGTTACGGGTTTGCATCTGCTTTGGTTGGCACTTGATATATATGAATCAGAAAGTCAAATATATGCCAACCAGTGTGGCATGGACATAGTGCAGCATGATGATGAATCATGGGTCGTGTTATCTTCACATACAGAAAATGCTTTTCCCATATTGACCTACTCTGCTGAACTAGTTGCCCCAGAGTCCGGCAAAATAAAGAAAGAAAGCATGTTAACCTTGCTTGTTACATTAATGCAGAAGTACAAAGAAGAGAATGATATCACCTTTTCCGGAACCAAGTACTGTAATATTCCATCTCTAATTGAGAATTTGTTAAAGAAATTTGCCAAGTTAAGTAAGGAGTGCATGCTCACACTAAGACAAATGGCACCACATGTAGTCCCATCTACTCCAGATCAGACCAGTTCCAAAGAAAGCCTCGGGTTTTCTTCAGATTCCTTGGAAAAAAAAGCAAAAGCCCGCCAACGTCAAGCTGCAATTATGGTAAGAGCTTATCTGAAGTTAGCATGATGTAGTTACATCTGTCTCAAATCCCACCCTTTAGTTCGATGTGAAATCTTCCTTGCTTAGGCTTTTGAAAAATATACAACTTTATCAGTTTATTTTGTTTGGTAATGCTAGTTCTAGTTTCTATGCTTTGATGTCACTTGCTCCTTTAAGCCTTTTTAATTTATCTATACTTTCCTAATTTTAGATTTTAAAGTCACTTGTGAACTTGGGCATTTTCTAATTTAACATTAAGCACAATTTTCTTCTATTGGACCTTATCTTAGGCAAAAATGAGAGCAGAACAGTCCAAGTTTGCTGAAAGTATGAAGTCATCTGGAAATGAAGGGCATGATGTTCCAATGTCAGAGACAGATGTGTCCAGTTCAACTGGCGTTGTCTCTGAGGAGTCATTACCAGTTTGCTCTCTGTGCCGGGAATCAGATTCAAAAAGCCCTCTCTGCTACCTGATTCTTCTTCAGGTAATCATTATTGATTTGACCATGGTTCAATGATGCCTACTGATTGTTCTTTCTATGGTATTTTTTTCAAATAATCCCTATTCTGATTTATGTTCAAACACATGTTGATACAACTTTCGTTTTTATGATTTTAGCGTGATGCTATATGTTATTACCATATTATAAGCTTTATTATGTTTTCAAAAATCCAGAAATCTCGTCTTGCAACTTTTGTTGAGATGGGTAATCCGTCCTGGGAAAATCCCAATCAAACGAACAAGACATCTGGATCAGTCAAGAGGGAAGACTCATCTGATTCCTCAGCTTCTGGTTCTTCAACTCCCGAGGAGCTTGTCCATGACACAACAGTAGAGCCTTCATTTGAGTTAGACAACATGGAAGTTGATGCCTTTCTTGATCTTTCGAATGAGCAACATCCACTGATTAGGTATACATCCTCGTTCTCTAGTGAACATTGCAACAGCAATGCAGATGGCATGGTCTCGCTTGAGGCTATTGAGGCTGATATATATAAATCTATTATAAACGATCTATTTGGATCCAAGAATGTGCCCATTCAAGATGGTGAGCAAACATTGTCATCATCTACTTCAAATGTTTTTTTTTTTTTTGACGTGGAAACAGCAGGAGAGTCTCCCACTGCATATATTAAAAATAAACCAAAGGAAACCAAAAAACTGTACAGGGGCCAGAGGCCCAGAAACAAATGAAAAGACAAGCAACAAAGAAAAACTAGCTACAACTATACAGGAAAGGCAGAGTTAGAAAACTGCGGTGAAACCCCATCTAGCCAGGAAAGGATGTGATCTTTGACAGAGTTGTTGGTTCTATGTACTTGCAGCTTGACTTCCTCCTCAAAAGCAAGCCACCAAGACTGTACAGTTGGAATTCTATTCTCAAAAATGAGTCCATTTCTTTGCTTCCAGATGTGCCATGCTGCTAGGATGAAGATTTCCATGAAGTATATGATGGTGAGCTGCTTCTTAGCCTCCTCCAGCATCTTGAAGAATTCAAGATCTGTATACCATTCAATTCCAAGGACTGTCCAACAATCCCTGCTGTATTGGCATTCAAAGAACAAGTGGAAGGCTGTTTCTTCAGTATTAGTCTGACACAATATGCAATTGTAATTGTTTCCTTCCACTGGACAGTGCTTTCTTCTTAGAATATTTCTTGTATTTAGCCGGTCCAGGAAGAGAAGCCATGTAAACACTTTAACCTTTTTGGAGCATTTGGCTTTCCACAGCCATTTAAATGGCGTGGGTGGTCTCAGTGCTAAGAAAGGAATTGAGTAGAACTTTGCTGTTGAGTATTTACTTGACCCCCAAATGTAATGCCACTCATCAAACTGTTGGGTCTGGGTTGACTGTAACTGCTGTATGATGCCATTTAGCGTTTGCAGTTCCTGATATGCTTCATTACTTAGTGGCAAGTGAAAGTTGTCAGCAATTGCCTGATTTTGCAAGTATGCTGCCACTGATATTTTGACGTTCTTCGCATAGGAATATAGCCTTGGTAATTCCTCTCTCAAATAGTGATCATTCCACTTATCATTCCATAGCATCACTGAAGATCCGTCACCCACTTTGCAAGATGTTATTGCTCTGAAGTGGTCACTAAAGGACATGATGTCTTTCCACCAAAAAGACCCTTTTTGTGCTGTTTCATGTGGGATTTGTCCTTGTGAGTAGTACGTGTGCCAGATCAAGTTGACCCATGGCACATCCTTTCTATTATAGAATTTGTCTAGGTGTTTTAGGAGCAGAGCTTCATTCTGTATCTTTAGATTTTTAATCCCTAGGCCACCCTTGTACTTCGGTATTATGCATCTTTCCCATGCTACCAGTGCTTTCCCTCTTGCATCCATTTCTCTGCCTCTCCATAGGGCTGCTCTTGTCAGTTTGTCAATGTGATTAATCACTGTCACTTGTAGCTTCTGGGTGCACATGGCATATATTGGCACTGATCTGATTGCTGAATTTATATAAGTAACTCTTCCAGATAGGGCAAGAAAAGTGCTTGTCGCCGACATTCTTCTTTCTATTTTGTTGATCAGTGGTGCATTATCTTCCACAGTTGGTTTAGTAGTTCCCAGAGGGAGACCCAAGTATGTGAAGGGTAGGCTCCCAATTGAGCACCCAAAAGTACCAGCCATCTGCTCAATCTTTTCCTGACTTAAGTTGATTGGCACCATGCAAGATTTGGCAAAGTTAACCTTCAATCCTGTTGACATAGAGAAAGTCTGCAATAAACCTTTGAGACAAAAAACTTCTCTCTGATTGGCTTTCATGATCAAAATAGTGTCATCCGCGTACTGTACAATTGGGAAATCTGGTTCATTAGTATTCTGAATTGGCACAGAGAGCAGCCCCAACTGTTTTGCTTTGTTGACAATTGCCTGTAGAAGATCTGCTGCCAGCACAAAAAGCAAAGGAGATAGAGGATCTCCTTGCCTTACTCCTCTTTTACACTGCATTGAGTTTCCTGGGACTCCATTCAATAAAACAGATGTTGAGGCTGATCCCAAAATGCTGTCTACCCAGCCAATCCAGCGCTCATCAAATCCTAGATGCCTAAGCATCAATTTGATGACATTGTGTTCTACTGTGTCGAAGGCCTTTTCGAAGTCTAACTTCAAGATGATGATCCCTTCTTTGGACTGATGGCACTGATGCAGGTATTCATATGCCCATGCTAGACAATCTTGAATTGTTCTAGTCTTTATGAACCCATATTGATTCCTATGAATTAAGGGGATGATAACACCTTGCAGCCTGTTTGCCATGAGTTTGGTAAGCAATTTTAATACTGAATTCAACAAGGATATAGGTCTGTAATCATTAACTCCAACTGGATTGTTTATCTTTGGGATCAAAGTGATGAAGGAGCTGTTGATGGATTGCAGGTCCAGGACTCCATTATAAAAGTCATTGCATAGCTCATAAAAGTCCTCTTTGATGATGTACCAGCACTTCTTCATAAACATGCCATTGAATCCATCAGGTCCTGGTGATTTGTCAGCTGGCATGCTTTTGATTACTGCGTCTATTTCTTCTTTTGTGAAAACCTGACTCAAATTCTGCAAGTGCTCATGATGTTCTATGAGATCATGCAGCTGAAACTGCATTACTGGCTGCTCGGTTTGGCCCATTCGTTGTTTGTATGCATTACTTCAAATGTTACTCTTGGTTCCAACAAAATCAGAAGCCCCAATTGTTCTGTTCTGGGAACATATGTTAGTTGTCTTTCAGCAAAACATCGTCAGTCTTCACGCTACGATGTATCCTCCAAATCATCGGCCTCTGTAACTACAAGGAACAAATTTGGTCCTATCGATTGTGACGGCATCCACATATCTTCTTGTGGACATGCTGTACATCAGGAATGTCATGATAGATATTTGTTCTCCTTGAAACAAAGGTACGCAGGCCAGTTTCCAGTTGACTCCTAATATTTCAATTAGTCTATCATTTATTTGTTCACATAGCTCATTTTGTTGGTATTGTATCAAAAACGGGTGTCTTGCAGCTTTAGTGTTTTCAATGCATACCCCCCCCCCCCCCCCCCCCCCCCCAACAAAAAAAAAACCGGTTCGGTGTATTCCATTTCGTTAAGACACTTTGACAAAAAAAAAAAATGCTATTAGTACGTAGCTTTGTTTTACATCAATTGATTCGTATTATGAAATAGTTACCTATGACTATAATGTTGTATTACGAAAATGACATTTCGAAGAAAAAATGTTGGTTAGTTAAAGGATTGTAATAACGAGATGAAATGGGCCTACTGTTTCTGAAAGGAGGAAATAACATTTATGTAATATATTTAGCTAATCAACTCTCAGAGTAATACACATTCAGTGTTCACAGCTTGAAATATAGATACACAACATTCTGGTCTAGGAGCCTATATGAGTTTGTAGTGTCTTATATATTGTGCTGCCTGCTTACACTTGTGTTGATTAAACCTAATTCTTCTCTACAGATATATCCGGAGGCTTGGTTTTGAAGGTGGTCATATTGTCGATCCTGATCTGGTACTATATATTTATGTTTAAAACACTGCTGTATCTTTTTTATTCTCGATGCCGTGCTTACATGTTGCTTTATCCAGGGAGAGTTGCTATGTCCGGTGTGTCGCAGATTTGCAAATTCCATTCTTCCAGCGTCACCTAATTTCTCAACATCGAGTTTGGTAACGCCATTTGTCCAAACCTTGTCACCTGAAGCTGTTACAACTACATCAGATGCGGATATAAAAAAGTTACAGTTTCCTCGCGCGCTGTCACTACTTGAAAGTGCTGGAAAGGTTGTCGGACAAGGCAATTTTTTAAAAGCTTTATCTGGGAGGCTTAATGACACTACAGAGCCCTCCCTAGATCCTTCTCTTCGAAGATTGGCATTGCTTTACTATCGCCGCAACCACAGCAGTTTTTCAGTATGTGAAAGGCTAAGTCCATCCCTATTTCTTTGGGATACACTAAGATATTCCCTGATGTCTACAGAAATTGCTTCTCGTGGTAGGATGTCAAGCCACTCTTCTGAACCCAAGTCCTGCTTAGAATCTTTGCGCAGTGAACTTAATTCATCAAGTGGATTCATATTGTCCCTATTGTTCCGTGTTGCACACTCTGCACGAAATTTGAATCGCCTTGAGGTTCTCCTGAGGTTTGAAGGCATCCAACTATTAGCAGGGTCTATTTGCTCTTGCGTTTCTGGTTATAAAGACATTGTAAATGCTACTAAGCGAAAAGGTATGTAGTGTATGCTCTTACCCCCTTGTCACATATTTTCCTACATCTTAGATAGTATCCTTGTACTTTAAGCTGTCTTTCTTTTTCACCTCTAGTTGATATAAGGGGATATTGGATCACCAATTTGGAATTGGCAACATTTTTAATATATACGTGGACTTTGCAGAAGTGATCCAATTAGTAATCATGTTGTTTTAATTGCTTTTGCTGTCGTTAAACATATAAAATAGAAGTCTTTTGCAGTGTAACTATTGATTTGTTGTTTGATTTTCTAGTGCTTGTTTAAAAACAAAACTGACATGGGTGAGATTAAGGCCTATACTGTGTAACTGTCAAGAAAGGGCATTCCATGTGGAGCTAACCTAAAGTAATATTTGCTTGAGTTTATCAGAAACTGTTAAACAGTTGATTTTTTTTTGAAATAAGGAGGTATTAACAAGGCAGTATCTGATTTTAGTGGTCTGAATGCGCCAAAGTGTCATATTCACGTGACTTTTCCAATACACTTCTACGATTGCTTTTGTTATCCTGGTCGAAACATGAATCATTCTCTATGTCAGTATTTGATTTTAGTGGTATGAAGGTGCCAAAATGTCATATTGGCGTGACTTGTAGTACACTTTTAAGATTTTTGTTATCCTGGTCGCATTATGAACCATTCTCTATGTCATGTTTCTGCCCCCCTGATCCATTGTGGAAGATATATATTTTGTCCCTTCTCACCCTTACTTTTCAACAGGTACTTTGCCAACTCTGGTTGATCCGGGCAGTGAGGGTGGGTTCTTCCCTGATATCCAATTTTGGAAGCAATGTGCCGATCCAGTTCTTGCTCAAGATCCATTTTCATCATTGATGGCAGTGCTTTTCTGTCTACCTGTTCAATTTCTATCATCGACTGAAAACTTCATCCCTTTCGTCCATCTATTCTATGTTGTTTGTGTCATTCAGGTATGCCGTCTTGCATTTGCCTTCTCTTGGGTTCTGCAGATTGTATGCTAGTTATATAGTTTATAGTATATAAGTCCATGCATTTTTTTTTGTAGGCTCTGATAACATGCTATGGAGAAGAAACTTTTGACCGGTCAAGCTTCAATGACTGCCTTCTTAATGATGTTTGCAAGACCATGTCAGGATATGAGGTTGCCCGAGAGTATTTTGTTTCTAAACACATCAATCCCTCTTGTCATCCAAAAGATATGGTGCGGAGATTGACGTTTCCTTATCTTCGGAGGTGTGCATTGCTTTGGGAGCTGCTAAGATCGTCGTCTGCAGCACCTTTGTATGACAGTTCCAATATTTGGGAAGGATCACATCTTTATTTGAGTAATAGCACACAGGATGGCGGTTCTTCACTGGCAATAGAGCTGAACGGGATAAGAGAACTGGAAGACCAGTTTCAGATTCAGTCCCTGGACATGATTCTCCGAGATGAATCTGTACATATGCTTGCGCATAAATGGTCTCAACATTTCTGTGAAGAATACAGTTCCCGTAATTATAGAGGAGCTCTCTTTGCTACCCCTGCAGTTCCGTTTAGGCTGATGCAGTTACCACCTGTGTACCAAGTTCTCCTAGAAAGGTTTAATCTGAATCTTAGCTGCAACACTCTATTTTGTGTGTACTGTGTCTTCATGTGCTTAGCACTTCTATTTCCAATGTAACAAGTTACCATCCTTTTCCCACTAGATACATCAAGATGCCATGCCCTGATTGTGGCACCGTGCCTGATGAACCAGCATTATGTTTGCTGTGTGGAAAACTATGCTCGCCTAGTTGGAAACCGTGCTGCAGGTGATTGTACTCCGGTTATTTCAATTCCTATTTGAAAGTGTGCTGTTCTGCTATGAGCTATCAAATGCTAAACCCTTGTCTTGGTATATTCATTGTAGGAATGGTAAATGCCTGAGCCATGCTTGGCAATGTGGTGCTGGTGTTGGCATATTTCTTTTAGTGCGGGTATGTATTAGATCATTACTCCTTATCAGGAGAAATTGTTACGCCCTGTATACTGTTTGTTGTTATTTCAAGCTGTTTTCCTTGACGGTTTTTCTGTGCAGAAAACTACAATCCTCTTGCAGCGATCTGCTCGCCTTGCCTTTTGGCCATCTCCCTATCTTGACGCATTTGGAGAGGAGGTATTGATTAATTTCTTTAACACTTGTATTTATGGATCTAGACCCGATTTGTTGCAATATCCACCAAATTTGCCTCCTGCTGATGACCCTACTTGTGATCTTTGTTGCCATTTGGCTGTTATCCCTCGTGCCAATCCTCCCTGTGCTAGAAGTTTCTTGCCCACGAAATTGCGCACTTTCACAACATACTTAATGGCATGCTTGATTTGTTGAGAATTACGATTGGAAATCATTGCTTTGGCTTGATGTCGATGCATGTACCCAAAATTTCTAAAGACCACTGTCAACCCTGACCCCAAGGAGAACCCCATATGTCAGGCTTGTTTGCTTCCCACCCTGGGAATCTTGCCTGGGCCAGGCAGCGCTCTCAAGCGATAGGCTTCGATTGCCTGGGGCTACAATTGCTGCCTGGCTCAGGCAGCCAGTGCTCGGCCTTCAAGCAAACAGCCCCTTCCTCCCTATGGCATCTTATTCTTAAAAAAGGGTAGGGGAATCCTGGTATCTGGCCAGGAAACAAGCTGAAACCAGCTTCTGAGGGAGGTAGCTACAAATTAGGGCCTGTTTGTTTGGGCTGGAGCTTTTGAGCTTTTAGAAATTGGCTGTTAGATTTTTGATGTTGACTTTTGTAATATATATTAAGCTTCTCAGCATGCCAAAAGTTAGAAAAGCACATCTCAGCCAGCTTTTCAGCTTTTAGTTCATTTCCTCAGAAATCAGCTTTTCAGCACTCCAAAAGCCAGATCAGAAGTTTGCTGTTTAGCTGAAAAGCTGAAACAAACAGGCCCTTAGTGCGCCCTGACCAGGAAACAAGCTTGAGTGTCTGTCACCTCTACTGGAGGGACTAAATACCATCACTGACTTTTTTTTTTAATTGTGATGAGCCTCACCCTAAAATCTCAGAATTGCTTTGGCAATCTCGCTAACCATATCACCATGGGCCATGGGGTACACTGATGCTCTCGATGCCTAGTTAGGAATCATGTCATTGCTATTGAGGAATTCTTTCAGCTGAATCCTACTGCGCTGAATCCCGCTGCATCTTTTGAAGATGCATCTCCGTGACTGACAGGATACAATAGCACTTCTAACGATTCTATGTAATAACCGGCATCATATGCATATGGCTGGGGTGAAGTTGGGGTGATGGTCATAGTGTCTGGGTTGCTCAGTCAAGTCCTTTAGCGTGTTCTTTATTTAGTACATCAAGTGTGTATGTAATCACCCTCTCGCTTCGGTCCTAGCTTGAGGGGCTATGTATGGACCGCTTTTTTTCCCTTATAATACAAAGATACACAGCTCTCCTGCGTGTTCTATATTTCATTTTTAGCTTCGTGTAAACAAACATGAACTAATGTTTGGTGTTAATTGATGACTAGCTTGCAACGCAGTGTCATGAGATAAATGCCGACACACTACAATATGATGTTATGTAATAAGTAAATGGGGACTTCTATTGCTAGTAGTGAGTTATTCTCCTTGCCTTATGGATTGCCGTATCGATGCAGGATCATGAAATGCAGAGAGGAAAACCTTTATATCTGAGTCCAGAAAGATATGCAGCCCTAACATATCTGGTACAGGCTCACCCTGCCTTTCTTTTCTTGATTTGGTGTCGTCACGAATTCGCACTGTCATTACTAATGGGAGGCATGCCCTTTTATATGATAGGTGGCATCTCATAGCCTTGATCGAACTTCTGAAGTCCTTCGGCAAACAACTATCAGCTTTTATGGATCTGATTAATTTCCAAAGGAAATATGTCGAAAGGTTCGGACTATATATATCTTTGTCATGTTGGTTAGAGAATGCAGAAAAATATTGATAGCTTTGTTTCTCCCAATTAATGGTCATGGAGAGAGAAGTGTCCTCTGTTGTGTGCTAAACGGATTTGAAGGGTAGACATGCTGGTCATGGAGAGAAAAGTTCTTCTAAAGTTAGCTTACCTACTTTACTGATTCACAATACCAAGAGTTGAAAAAATGAATTAGAGATTCATTTTTCCCACTAATAGGAATCTTGATTTCATTATTTTGAACCAGAGGAGATTCATGAGTACCCAATGGGTACCCATCCTTACCCCTTGTTTTATACTTGCATGTTAGCATATACCTTACGGAAATACCTGAAGTTTTTCTGGTATGCTGTTTTTTTTTTTTTTGGTGTCTTGTCTACTTGAACCTATCACAATTGGCTTGGCAGTTCATCTGAATGGTTGCATTGTTTGGACTAGTGCTGTCCATTGTTTTGGTACTAAAACTGCAATACATGATTCTTGCCACCACGTCCCACGAGACTGGTACCCCTCAAAAGGTGCAAACAGAATACAAGAGGATTGATGTAGATTATTCCCTTTTGAGTTTATTTGCAGGGAGGGAGGGAGTATTCACTAAAAAACAGATTGACATTTCCTCTCTAATTTGTATTTTGTTTTGACAGGGCCTTTTGAATGCGCTTATATTCATCAACTGTAGAAGCTTCATATATATGCTTTCTTGTGGCAACGAAAGAGTTTCCAAGGTCAGAATCGAAATGTCTTTGCTAATGACTTTCCAGTGCACATTGTGTAGCCTTTCTGTTTCTTTGTTTTCATTTCTGATTGTTGTTCACCTGTCCAGATGATGGTATGGACCCTGCAGGCTTGCTACCAGGCCGTGCTTTGCCATGCGCATCATGTACAGTTGTTTTTGTGCCTTTTTTCATTTCTTTTTATGGCCCATTGTTCACAAGTGGATGATAGGTCAGCCTGTTGACCTTGTAAAAATCCAATGATTGACCGCATGGTCTGTATAGTGTCTACAGTTCATCAGTGCGAAAGGAAGGCATTTCTGCCATTTCGTCTCATACCTACTTATATGTGCCATGTGGCTATCCTGCGTTAAATAGGACCTTGAATGTAGACTCTTCGGTTTCGTTCCCCAAGCTACAGTAGCAAAGGGCGACCCGGAGGCGATCTTGTTTCTCCGGCGCCGATTCCGCCGCTGTCTGTTCCCCTCCGGCGTGGAGGTGGATGGGGGCGGTTGAATCGGCGTCCGGTGTACTTATACTACCTATTTAGCTTAGGTTTGAGTAGGTAGGGTTCTCTTCTCCATCCGGCGAGCCTTCGGTGGTCCTCGTCGGGCCGGAGGCGGTGGCGGCCTAGCGTCGGAGCGGCTGCTGTCCCTGCGCGCCTCTGTGCGGTGGCCGCGGCGTTGCTGCGTGGTGTTGCCTAGGGCGCGGTCCGGGCGGCGTTGGTGCTGCTGGGGCTGAGTCCTGGTGTCGGCGTCCTGGGTGGCGGCGTCCATCGTGGCTGTTGGCTCTGGTGCAGGTCTGGCAGGTACACCCTCGTGCTGCCGTGGTGGAGTTTTTGTCCGTCCTTGTTGTCTCGCTGGTAGTCTTCTCCGGCGAGTGAAAGGGTGGAACTTTTGTGCCGGCGTTGCGGATGTGTAGGCGACGTTTGGCTTCTTTTGATCCGGTCGACGACGGTGACGACGACGACCGTGATATGCTTTCTGTCCTGGACTGTCGGTGATGCGGAGGCACCGGCCCGTCCGTGGAATATTTTCTCCCGAGCCTCCTCCGTGTCGACGGTGCTTTGCTCTCCGGTGCTGTCGCCGGGCTTTGTGGAGAAGGGGTTCCTTTGGAATCCATCATCAGGAGAGCTCGTCCAGGGATGCAGAGGAGCGGTTGGTGTTGAAGCTTCGGCGAGCAGCGGGCGTGTTGAGCGACGTCGGAGCTGTGGCGGTTGGCGACGTGATCTAGGCGACGGCGATGGCGGTCAGCGGCGCGTCGAGCAACGGCGGCTTTGACGATTGGTACCGCGTCAGGCGGGCGTCGGGGCTGGGGGGCTTCTAGGGGTTCCTTTCTTTAATGCCAGCTTTCTTTCTGTATTCTGTTTGGACTTTTGTTTTTCTGGTACCTCTCGCCGCGTGGTGACAGTCGTGCTTTTATCTCTTGAGGGACGCGTTTGTTTTCTGGGTATAGATGTAGGGGAGTTCGTGTGTGTTTGAGTGAGTTGTGTCTCTTTGATGTACACGAACAGATACTACATTTGTATTCAGGAATGAGAGGTTCAAAAAAAAAAAAAAAAAAAAAAAAAAAAAAATAGGACCTTGAATCTCGTTTATCCTGTTCAGCATTCTGTACGCGAAGGTAAAGTTTATTTAGTAAATACGGAGCATACCAAGACACAGATGGCGCCAGAACTGGTATTGCTGCTTTGTTAAATCTCGTGGGCACTTTTCCCTGTTTTCCTTCATTTGAGGTGTAAATTAACAATACAAAAGTTGGTCGCTGACGAGTGCAAAGCAGTGTCCATACAGAAATCGGCCGCTTCACACATGCAACGAGTAAGGAAAATAAATAAAAACAAAACTGTGGTCAAAACGCTGTTGTCTGACGAATGTTCAGTTAACAATTATCCTTCTGCCAAACTATACCACAATCCCTTTTCAGATCTTGCTGATGCTCAATCCATCAGATTCAGCTATTCATGCCATTTCGGAAGAGCAAGGCCGACATTGCTGCTCCGAGCATCACATAGCTTTCCCGAGCTGGTAAGTCGAGTGAAGGTTCTTTCCTGTAGGTGGCCTAAGTGTAGTAGAAGCATGTCGATTGTCGAGAAGCCAAAACTCACCAAAAGTTTCCAGTTGTCCCATACTCACAAAAGAAAGATTCCGATGAACTCCCGGAGATTTTGGTTTCTGAATTCTGAGAGGATGTCATGGATCCAAGCTTTCGAGTCGTGCCATCAAATCTTGATGAGCTGTGCTCTGGTGCTGCAAGACAAGTAGCAGGTTTAGGGTTCTGCTGTAAAACACACAACAGTCAAATGAACGATACAAGATAAATTACATTATATGCATGCATATTTAACATGAAGAGAACAAATCGGGACAATAGCATGACCCCAATAAGCAAAGATCCATATTGCGAGGAGAGATGCAGGGAAGGGATGTTGCAATGATGAATGATCCCGTGTTATAACAGGTTTTTACGTAGACTAAGAGAAAGAAACTTGGACAACAAAATGCACCTAAAAATAAATCTAACCTGACTTGCTATTGGTTCTTAGAAAAGCAAAACTCCAGCACTCGCGAAATAATGCCATTTAATAAAGAACAAAGAGGCTCTGCAATGGCCAAACAACGTCAAAGCCCAAAACATCAAATATGTAACAAAAAAAACCAATAATGAGGTTTTGCGCACCTTTCTAGTTGTAGAGAGATTCATCTGGGAAGATATCCCGGCCATCTGCACCGGGTGTTGCAATATGGACTAGGACGCCTTGTTCTTTCGGTAGACAATTCCAGAATGGCTGCGCGTTTAGGCAGTCAATCATGTACAAGCGTTTCAATGCGCTTAGGCTATCTGCCTGATCCAGTTCTGGGCAGTCCTGGGCAAACAGGTCCTGCAGCCCACAGAGATTGGAAATCTTCCTCAAACTTCTGTTATTCTTGACCTTGAGCCACACAACTGAAGGAATGTTGACAATTTCTTGCAGCATGTGTGCACCTTCAATGTGAATTCTTTTTAAACTATTAATTCTTTGCAAATCTTCAGGGAGAGCTTTTAGTTTCGGGCAATCAAGAAGCAACAGGCGAATAAGGCAGGGCATCAGAACAAGCTGCTGAGCTTTGGCCTCGATGCTATCAAAGAAGTTTCCAGTGTTGAGGGACCAATTTTCCAAATTGCGCATATCAATAATATGAAGCAATTCGAGCTTTGGGAAAAAAGCAGCTGCACTTATCACGCCTTTTCCCAGGAGTTCTGCACCGATGGTAACTATAGCATCCGCACCTCTTATCTGAAGAACTAGTAGTTCTGGCATCTGTCCTGCTGGGGGAAGCTGTGAACAAGATATGCACTCATCAAGGTGCATGTGAGCCAAATTTGGCAACTTCTGCTCGGGTTCTGAAAGAAGCCATTCTGGGAACATCACACCAGGGAACCCAACAAGGAAAATATATACTAGACTTGGTGATGGAATAAGCATCTCATAGACCTGTTGAATTCTCCCAACATCATTCATCTGGCAATGTGTTCTGCTTGTGCCAATTGTGCAGCGCAGCCCCAATTCCCTGAGATTACGACTCTTCCTGAGTACAAGTTCACCACCTAGTTTTGCATATTCTAGCTTCTCAATCCAGAGACGTTGGATATTGGGAAGACTTTGTAATTCTCCCAATTTGAACCCAATGCCACTTTCAAAAACTCCTTTAAGGTTGTAGAGTTGCTGGAATTTTTCTATTCCTTTTGGAACATGATCGATGGCAGTCTGCTCCAGCTGGAGAAAACTTATGTTGGATAGCCTCATCAAACTAGTTGGCAGATTATTCAAATTATGGCAACCAAGCAATGAGAGGTATTCAAGGCTGATAAGGCTTCCTATGGACTCAGGAAGTTTGCTAATATCCGTAAAGCTTAGATCTAGCAACCTCAGCAGGACCAAGTTGCCGACACACTGTGGTATGCTTAGAATGCCTGTTCCACTTAGAACTAATACACGGATGTGCTCAAGATTTCTGAAAATATACTCGTTAAGTGACTTGAAGTTCTTGTTATTGAAAATTAGGAGGCTCCTCATGAACTTCTGCTCTTCTATAGAAGGTATGTTTTGCAGAGCACTGCTGATACCTAAGCGGCGCAGCTTTGGAAGGATTTCATTACTTTCCGCATTCATGAATAAGGAGTGATCCTTTGTCAGATATTGCCCAAGCGACCTCAATAGATCGTGCATTGTTGATATACCTTTGTCCACGAATTCTGGTTTTGGTTGCAAAAGATTCCTCCTAATTAGCTCATGGTAGTACTCTTCAGCAATCTGGTATACTGCGTACTTCTGCTCTTTCATTACAAAACCTTAAGCTACCCACCAGTAAGCAACAGCATCACGTTCAATTCCAAAATTTGGAGGCAACAAAGCACACCAAAGAAAGCATTGCTTAAGCGGAGGGGGTAAGTGCCTGTAACTTAAATACAGGGTCCCTGCCAGATCTTTGGGAAGTCCATGGATGAACCATTCGCTATCCCGGATGCTCTCCCATTCCACTATTGTTGTTTTAGCAGATAAGACGCCCGCAACAACCTTGATAGCTAGAGGAAGGCCATCACATTTTTGTACTATTTGACGCCCAACATCTCTGAATCCATCATTTATTTGCTCATCTGGTCTAAAAGACCTCTTCATAAGCAGCTCTAGGCCATCGGTACTATTCATTTTGTTTACTTTGTGGGTATATCTTGCATGCATTTGTTTCAAAACATCCATGTCTCTTGTGGTGACAAGGATAAAGGCATTCAAACCTGTCTGAAAAGGCGTTTGGAGAAGCTCGTTCCAAACATCAGATTTCCACACATCATCTAAAACAAGAAATACAGTTTTTCCATTGACAGTGTCCATGAGGCGCGGAAGAAGTTCGGACTTAGCCTCAAGTTGATCACATGAGCCTCCAGCCTTCCGTATTGCCTGCTTTAGCAAATCAATCTCTGTGTAGCTCTGAGAAATGCACAACCATATATGAATTTGGAATTTCTCCCTTATCCTTTGCTCGTGATATATCTTCTGAGCTAAAGTTGTCTTACCGATGCCACCCATCCCTTGAATACCAAAAAGAGTTGAACTATTGCTATGGCAGTTACTTATGATCAGTTTGACCATGTCGTCAACAGCCTGTTTCATATCTATTCCAACAACCTCTACAGCTATAGGAGATGTCTGACTTCGATCGACAGCTGTTACTTGGAACTGCTGACAAATGGTTCTCTCCAAGCTGAACATCTCTTTGCTCCTTTTAATCTCAAGAAGCTTTTCGTTGATGTCCTTAATTCTTTTAGCAATCCTGTGATCAAATGTAACCTTTGCAAAACAAGAGAAAAGGGACTGATTGAAACATACCAGTCTAGGCAGCGGCGACGGTTTCTTTGAATGAACCATGAACAGATCTATGACATCGTCCACATCGAACATAACATCTCTCATGTTTTTCCACCATGACTCAATCACTCTATCTTCCATGGCAAGAGCTTCGGCATCCTCACGAACAGCACAAAAGTGTTCCAGATTATTCTTGAGCATCTTGATATCCTTTTTCACGCTTAGTGTCATCACAAACTCATCCTGGATAAGGTCACCCAGATTTGACAACACTTTCGTAGCAAGAGCATCTAAAACTGTTCCCATAGTGTCCAAATGGCAAAACTACGGATTGTTTCTCACTGGACCTCTCTTCCGCTAGAGAGTGGAACTATGAAACTACAGGTTCGGGTCAGGGAAGATGGGTGATGTTAGAACACCGGGCAAGTACAATTGGATGGAATTGGAGAAGCGCAGAAGCAAGCTGCCATAATTGGCCATACCTGCCGTAGACTCCTACCTAAACAATTTCTTGGAATATTTCCATTGCCTTTCCCATCATTTTCATTGTCAATGTATTTAGGACTTGTTTGAATCCTTTAAACTATAGTTAGGTGCTAAAATTATCACTAGAGGTTTCAAACATCCCAGCTAATAACTCAGCTAATTGTTAGCTACCACCTCAACTAACAATTATCCTATTAGCTTTCTCAACCCAGCTAACACTAGCTAATTGGTGGCTAAAGGTCAGGTGCTAGTTTGCTAACTAATGGCTAATATTAATTATTATCTCTAGAGGTTTCAAACACACTCTTAATGTCTCAAGAAAAGGACATTATTGTTGCAGACTTGCAAGCTAACTCTGTTTATTTTTTCCTAATCATCCACTTGTCACTCGTAACGTGTTCTCTTTCAACATGGAACCCCACTGTTGCGTTGTTTTACTCCTTGCTACAGAGTGAGATGCACAGGGCAAAGCTACCGCGCATTTCGTCAAGCAGTTCACACGCATCCAACCAATTGTCGGTACATACCAATTCTGATCTTTAAAAGAGAAATCCTCCAGGCACCCGATGATTTGCATGAAACCTACTCGCACAGGACTACAGGAGTCATCAGAACAGGTCCGCGTGTTTCTTCTTTTTTTTGGGGGGGTAGGCAGTACGCGTTTTCTTCACTTAACCTAACCAAAAACGAACCAGCAGCCAATGAAAAAGGGCGGATTGCAGCGTGGACCTTCGCTTGCTATCATCCGTTGCGAGGATGCCAAGGAGGCGACGAATTTGGATTTGGGTTCCTTTGATTGGAGATTGAAATCTTTTGGTCTCTTATTTTTCTTTTTAAAGCGTCCTCAATGATCGCCCATTTGCTTCCTTCTGTTGAAGTCGGTCTTAGAGACCGTGCCATGAGGGCATTCGGAAAAAAAAAGAGAGAGAGACCGTGCCATGAGGGCATTCGAAAAAGAGAGAGAGAGAGAGAGACCGTGCCATGGGGAATAAAAAAGAGGGGCCTGCTAATCCGCGCGCGCACTCCTCCCAGCTTCCGCAACTTTCCTTTTTTAGAAAGTTTTATTCCCACCAACTTTTCATTTTGGGAAAGTTTCGTGGAAACTTTTGCCTCAAAAAGTTTCGGTTCAACTTTTCTGGAAACTTACCGAAACTTTTTTAGAAACTTTTGTCTCAAAAAGTTACAACAGAACTTCCTACCCAAACTTTTTTCCCACCCTAGACCCGCCCCAGGCCCACCCACGTGCGCGTGGCCCCGCGTCAGCGCCCACACGCGCAGCGCTGCGTGCGCACGCGCTAGGAATAGGAAAATCGTAAAAAAGAGAACGTCAGATGATATGGTTCCGCGCATTCTTGCTGCTTCCTCTGCAGAAGACGAGGGAGGTCGTGGAGGGTTTTTTTTTTACGAGAAAGTGTTTTTGGTTGATTTTTTTTTCTAACCCTGGGCGGTGAGATCTGGATCGGCGACCATGAATGCGTACTGCACTGAAATTTCCTCGCCCCCGACAAACAACAGGCTCATATTCGGCCTTGCGCATGGACAGAAAACTGGGCCTCCCGACTTAGCACGGGCCGGGCTGTTTGGGCCTTCAAAGCCTAAATTGCTCGACCCGAGTTAGTACAATCCGACTGACCGATAACGTTAGTTTCATCACCACGGCGCATAAACCCCTAAAAAAAACACGGCGCATAACGACGCAGCGGTAATTCTTGTGCTCCATAAACACCGGTAATTCTAGGCTATTCCGTACACGTGGGGAAGTATCTTGAAAGGTGTGGAGTTAATTAATGAAGGCGTGGTGTGGAGAGTAGGCGATGGTGAGAGTCTGAACATTTGGACGGACCCATGGCTACCATTGTGTTGGAACAGGAGATCAATTGCACCGAGAGGGCAAAACTTGCTTGTCAAAGTGTCAGAGCTTATAAACCCAATTAATAGACAATGGGATGAAGAGGTTGTTCGTGATACTTTCTGGGAAGAGGATGCGAGCTTCATCTTGGCTCTGCCTGTACACTGCGAAAGGGAGGACTGGCCGGCTTGGCATTTTGATGTTAAGGGTGTGTTTTCAGTCAAAACTGCATACAAACTGTTCTGCGACAAAGCTATGCGCGATAGTAGACAGGGTGATGCAGGGCCTTGCAGCGGGGTAAGGCATGATGAAGGTTTCTGGAAACAGGTGTGGAAGCTACCTATGGAAGCTACCTATCCCAAATAAGGTGAAGCATTTTTGTTGGAGATTGGCACATAATATTCTTGCGCTCTGAGGAAATCTGACAAGGCATGGTATGGACATCAATGCCAAACGTGTAATGTGTGAGCGAGTCCATGAAGATGGGAAACAGTTATTTTTCAAATGTAAGGCAGTGAAGGAAGTATGGCTACACTCAAGATTGGAGAACGTGCGACTGATGCTGATGAACTGTCAATCCTCGATGCAAGTAATGGAAATGATTCTCAACTGGGATGTGGCATTGCAAACCACGGTCATCATCCTACTCTGGTCATGGTGGGATGAGAGGTGTCGTGTTAGAGAAAGAGAAAGAAGAAAACAAGGAGGCCAGCTTGCACATTTGATGGAAATTTTTGCTGCTGAAACTATCCAGTTTTTCAAGCATGAAAAACCTGCTTCCAGGATAAGCAAGGACAAATGGAAAAGCCGTCAGATGGGTTTTGAAAGATAAACTGTGATGACGCATTTAAGGAAGCAAGCAAAGATGGTGGCTGGGGTTATATCATAAGAGATGCTGATGGAGATGTTGTTTGAGCAGGGCGGGGTAGAATTAATCATGCTCTGGACTCATTTCAAACTGAAATTATAGCATGTGTTCAGGGAGCAAGAGCAGCGAGGGATCTCGGGGCACGGGCATATCATCGTTGAAACGGATGCCTTGCTGGTGCAACAGGCGGTCATGTTCATGTCGTCTTCTTTCCGTCAAAATGCAGTTGATGGTCTCATAGATGACCTCTCCAATATACCGACGCACTTTTAAGCCTCGGTCTTGTAATTTTGTTGCCCATAAACTAGCAATATTAGGATATGAGTGTCGGTCAGGCGATAATTCTATATTGGATAGCCTTACCAGTTTGTATTCAGTCGCTCGTGATTCTGTGGCACCTCTTGGTTAATATTCATCTCAAAAGAAAAAAAAATCTTGCTAGGCTATCCAGTTACTGTTGAGCACAAGAATTACCTCTGCGCCATCTCTTTATCTGTCTATTGTATTTTTAAAAAAGGAATTTTCAAGGCCAACCGTACCAATTTACACGGTGACCCACACATAAGTAGTTCATGATCACTATATAATTAAACAGATAATCCATTAACACAGAACGACAGTAACACACTAGGCATACCCATGCTGCAGGACATGCTACAGAGAGATCACACACAGCTAGATAGAGCCTCGCCCAGCTGGAGAGGAAGGACACGCCATCTCACTTCGCCTTATTATTCTCAGTACTTGATTACTACTACTACTACTAGGAGTAGCATGCACAACACAGTTATTAAGCATGCCACGCGCTAGTTACACAGACACACTTGGAACTCGATCAACATCAGGTCCTTCCTTCCATCTCCGGCGGCAGGGTGAGCTCACTTGCCACACTTGCAGGGGTTGCAGGTGCAGTTGGCGCCGCACTTGCACCCGTCGTTCTCCGCGCCAGCCTCGAACCCGTCCTCGGCGTGCCTGCATAATACGAAGTGAGTCACACCAGTGCGTGATGTGGCTGGTTAAAGGCATTCTTGGCCGGCTCGCTACCAGCAACTGCCTGTGCGGTTTCAGATTTTTCTTCTTCTTTCAGTAAGGACAAATTATTGAAAAAAAGACAAAAGCAGTACGCCATGCTAACAGATTACTGAAAAAAAGACAAAAGGAGTACTCCATGCTAACAGAACCAGCGCAAATTTCGTGGTGGCAAAAACTGCATGCTAAATTGCTAATAGAGCCAGCACAATTTTTTTCTTTCATATTTTTCTTTAGTTTTACCTAGCGTTACTGATGAACGTGCACCGTAAAGTTGTTACTCGGATTTTTGAGTGCCATCCAAAATCCAAATAATTTAGGCATGCGCGAGGAGGAGAACAAAATATGATGATGCGCGCACATACCCCTTGGAAGGCGCGACACCCGTGATGACGGTCCGCGTGGGGGTGGTCACCTGCTCAGCCATGTCCGGGTACATCTTACACCTGCATCAGCAGCAGCAACACAGCCAAAATCATCAGAAACTCTCTCCTCGGCTGACAGACGAACAGCGCGATGCATGCATGCCCCTCGTTCCAGGCTAAAATCGTTCCTAAGCACAAAAAAGGAACTTTCGTAACCGCTCTCAACAAAACATAACCACCGATCCTATCCCACAGGTGTTTGTTGATAGATCCACAAGAACATGCAGTCAAGGAAACAAAGCAGGTCGATGGATGGAAGAACCCGGCAGGCACCATCAAATATCATCTTGGCGTTCAACAAATATGGAAGATCTGATCTCAAATCATCGCCCGAAAAAAGAGAGAAAGAAACAAAGAAAGATCTAATCTTAAGTCGACATCTGAAGGAGGATAAGGATCGAGATGAACAGAACACTGCATGCATGCGAGAGATCTGGTTAAACGGAAGAGCAGAGCTTACCCTCCGCAGCCGCTGCCGCACTTGCAGCCGGACCCGCACCCGCAGTTGCCTCCGCAGCACGACATCCTCACCTCACCTGAGAATAAGCAGAGTGCTCCTCTTCTCTTCGCAGTTTCAGTCACAGGATGTGCAGTTCCTCTGCTCTGCTCGGGAGACTCTATTTATAGGCGGCGGGATGGCATCGGGCCGTCCACGTGGCACGGCCTCGGATCCCTGGGCCGTCCATCCCGTGACGTGGGGGCGCCTTGGTCCGCGGGACCGGGCGTTTCCCGTGCTGACTGATGGCCTGGTGCGCGATCGTGCCGGGGAGTGAGAGAGGGTTAGTTACGGTTCTGCCCCTGCTCACTGATTGAGAGCGCTTCTTCTGCACCGTCCACGGGAACCGGACAAATGCCGGTGAGATCACGTTGGCAGTAAGTACGATCTAGAATTCCCTTTCAGATTTTTTTAAAAAAGAATTAAGCTGTCGCATGTTGCAGGATCGTTCACAAAAATGTAATTTTTCAGTTTCTAAACAGCTTCTTTTTTTTTTACATAATGTATGATACAAAAAAAAATGTACTACTGCATCTAAACAGCATCGTTGTGCTATGTACTGCTCTTGATGGAAAAAAGAGGTGGTACTTTTGCACGAGAATATTTGAAAAAAAGTTGGAGAATCAGAATATTACTGTGTGGTTGGACCCTCCTCGAGCAATCAACATGCATGTAACGAATGGCAACGGCGCATGCGATCATGTCTTGCATCTATCATCATTGGTATATTGCTATTTTTGTAGACTTATTCCACGTCCAGTTTCTTAATTTGTGGCTTATTTTTCTCTTTTTTGTATAGGTTCCTCCATGGCCATTTTAGGTAGCAATAATGTATCGAACTGTCTCGAAACTTTCTGAACCGAGAATAACTTTTTTTTATGATCTTTGCTATATTTCCTAGTTTCATAAACTTTTTCAGAAAATATTGTGCATGCCGTGCCACAAGGGCAGCAACGTTTGAGTTGCCAAAGAAAACTTGAAAGCGGTTGTTTGTTGGTAAAGACAGCGACACGATCCGTAAAGCGACGGCCGCCACGGCTTTGGCAAAGCTTTTGTGATGCGTTTGACACGAACTGACACTCCTTGCCTCAAAATCTACCGCCTTCATTTCAAGGTTCAAACACGTGTAGACACGAGACGTCCATAAATATCTAAGCTGGGGCACACGAGTACAACGACGTGGCCCTGGCTTCTTTGGATAGGGACGACCACGAGTGTTACTGTGAAACTAAATGGCAAAAGTCACATGATGGCTGTAGGTCATGCGTACCGGCAGTCATGCCGGGTAGGCAGCCTAGCTTGTTTAGCGTAGGTTATCCTTTTGCTTTTCTCATGATAATGATGTCAAAACACAAACGACGTATACTCTAGCTATTGTGGATAAGATCCATGCTACGTATCACATGATATCGTCCCAAATTGCAGGGGCCCTATTTGTGGTGCAAACTTTTTTAAAAAAGTCGGTGCCAGAAAGTCTTCGCGACTCTAGGTTCCGGACAAATGTTTGCATTCTGTGCAATGTGTTTGCAGGTGCTTTCTCCAACAACATGACTCAAGCATCTCGGACCCTCCTGCTCCCAGAAAATATCTGGGGTAGTCGTACTCTGGAGGGAGGGACACACAAGTGTAAGTACGTGCATGTTCCTGGAACGCCGTGAAATTAGTAGATTTATCTGACGAAATTTCTAGCAGCTTTAGGCCCCGTTGGGTTCACCCTCTAAAGTGCCCTCTAAACTTTATACCCCTCTAAAGTAAAAAGAATCTTACTATTTAGAAGAACTAAATAAAATTTAATTGCAAAACCTTTCTGCAGACGGGCGTTATTTTTCGAGACGAATCTAACGAGCCTAATTAATCAATGTTTTGACACAGTGATGCTACAGTAACCATCGTCTAATCGCCGCTTAATTACCCTCATTGCGTTCGTCTCGCGAAATAGAGGAGGAGTCCTGGACTTAGTTTTGTAATTTGACTTTGTTTAATACACATAAATCGTGCCGACATCTTTGATGTGACTGCTACAGCATCCTCTAAAAAGAACCGAACGCTACCTTAGCTACTCTTTTCTGACCAGCGATGTGTGGATTCTGAAACGTAGTCGGCCCAGATGCTTCGCCAGAGTTCACTTTTTCTTTTCTGAACCAAAGACTAGATTATATTCTTTTTTTATCACTATATTATCTTTTCCTTTTAGGAACATCACTATATTTTCTTCTGGAAAACAGAAGGAAAACTTGTGTTAGTCGCATCCAGTGCGAATTTCCACTGGTTCCAGAGAACGGGCCTTTTGCTGGGGGAGCCGGCCATAACGCTAAGCAATGGGGCAAAATGCCCAGCCCAGCAAAGAAAAGCCCACAAAGCCGATGGCTAGTTTCGACTTTCAGATACAGAATGTCTGAAATCCATATCAGTATCAGGCGACTGGTGCTAGATGCAGTTGCACCACCAGAAGTAATTCACATTGATCTCAAAAAAGAAAAAAGAAAAAAATTAATTCACATTTTAAATGGATATTTGCCGCTACATCACCAGCAAGGGTATAATAAAGTTACGGAAGCATTTAGACTAGATGAAAGAACTGCCACTTTTCACCTTTGCCTGATTGAACAAATTCTTTTTCAATCTCTGGAATATTGTACATGCAACTAGTACACCATAACAAACACTTCCTCCTCCTTTTATACTAAGTACCCGACAGACAAAAACTTCCCAGTACATGAATAGAATTCCTAAGACCTAATAACAATCTCCAGACTGTGTTTTCCTCACGAAACACAAAAAAAGAATTTGTAGTATGTACATCGGAATGATCCCATCCCATGCGTTTGCACAATATAGAACACCTAAACTAAAAATCAGGGACAAAAAGTAGCCATCTAGTCTCAAAACCCTGCAAGCTCGAGATTGAGCTCAGTCAGAAGCTTGTCAAACACAAAGTCTGCCAAGTCGTTCCCTATATTGTCAGCATCTCTCTGAAAATTTATCCAGCGGTCGCTCTTGGCTAGGTCACTCGACAAAATTGTGTCGACCTCGATGGTGGACTGTGGTTGGTCGTCCAGTCGGCAACTCACTTTACCCCACAATTCCTTAAGGACAAGGTGTCCCACAGGTTTTGATCTATCAAAAGGTGAGAGCCAAGAGAGTTTGGACTTGCAAACAGAATATTTCTTGTACATGTCAAGCAGTACTTCATTTGTTAAGTCGAACAGGAGTAGCTGATCTGCAGACATATCGGTGAAGTCAAATGCTGCAGCAGCCGCCTCATAGTGTTGGCAGTCCTCTTCTTGGAGAGCTATAATGTTCTGCGAGTACCATTCATCATACAATGTTTCATTCCTGAAACTGGACTTCTTGAATATCTCCTTCACGTAATTGAATTCGTCGTCGTGCGTTAGACCTACTTGGAGACCAAAAGGGTCATCAGAATCACTCTCTTTCACAATATCAATGCCAGTTGAAACATCAGTGTCATTTAAATGGAGAATTCTTGGCTTCGGCAATGTATCTGCAAGAGGCAAAGAAACAAAATATATATGGTTGAAACAAGTACCAGATAAATGCAAAAGTAACTTCAAGAACTTTAAATGTTAATTAATGTAATTTATGATTGTAATAATTTTGTGGTCATGGAGAATATGGTTTCTGAATACTAAATCAAAATCTCACCATCCAGCTTTGTACATTTCACCGGACTAGCAGGATCTTCTGAAAAGGCCACGTCAAGAACTGACATAGGACTTTCACTTTCTTGCTCGCAACTCAGATTTATGTCAGCTTCAAATTCATGACCAGTATCAGGAGCACAAAAGTTACCTTCAATTGGTTTTGGGTTCTGGAATGAGTGCATTTGATTGTCATGAGAATGTGTTGTGTGTTCTTCAGCAACAGGGGCGTCTTCTGAAGATGGTATACATAAATCTGCCTGTGATGATGATCGGGCCAAATCATCATGTTGGTCCAGAGTGTCATCTTCTTTTGGAGTTGAAGTTGGTGAGTAAACCTGTTCATCATTATGACCTGTTGTTGTTGCTTGATCTTCTGAGGTATTAACAACTTCTGAAGGTAAAGGATCAGTACATGAGTGCGCTTCAGTTGATACTGTGACATCACACTTTTTGTCACTGATACATTCTTCAGGTAAAGAAAGATTTTCTGCACCATTAGTAATATCATCCACCCCAACCTCCTTATCTCCATGAACATTGGTTTTCCCAGCATCAGTATCATGAGATGTCAAGGAATCATCTGGAGTTTGTCTTATCAAACCTTGTGATCTAAACTCATCATTAGAAGTTCTTGGCAATGAACTCATCACACTAGGTTCATCCAAAGAACGATCCCTTGTTGACTTCGAACTTGTCAGCATTCTTTTGGATTCATTACTTGGAATAGAATTAAGTAAGCGAGAGTAACTTTCCAAGGATTCAGTGAGTGAATGTGAACGCCGAAAACCTTGATTGACAATCCTCTTTGCAGCAATACCAATGGAAGGTTTTGGACCATCCCTATCATATGTCACAGACACTGACCTGGGAAGTACTTCACTTATTACGTCATCAGACACCTTCTTTCCATAAGGGATCCTATGAAGAACACCATCCATTGAAATACTACGGTGGTTCTTTCGCTTGACAGAGGTCCTCTTTAGGGAAAGTAAAGAACTTGTATTATTATCCCAACCATCCATTATTTCATATGTGGCATGCTGTAAGTCTTTATTGGTAGCATCTTGCATTGACAGTGCAGTACCATGTGAAGAACCATCACCGCTGGAAGTGGCTTCACCATCAAGAACATATTCATTGCTTTCCAGATAGTGTATCGAAATGGTGCGCAGCAGTTTTGGTGCAACAGGAAGCATCTTTTCTTTATGACCTTCCTTTCCATATAATTTCCTTAGAATCAAGGACCTTAAGCTAGCTTTACCAGAATTCTTTCTTGAGGCCTTTGGTTTTTTTGTAACCTGAAATAGGAAAATGAAAGGATTAAGGTAAGTCATCACATAACGAAACTTTTAGTGGAATGTGTAGGTAATTTGGAGAAGGGTTTTATTTAAGGAAACCACTAGGCATTACATTGTATATCTAAACAGGTATGCTTGCAAATATTGCTAGAATTCTTCAGGCAAAAAGAAAAATTAGTAGCCATTTGAACTAAAATGACCAAAAAAAAGAAAAGAAAGAATGGCAGTGCATTTAATTGAAATGCACCATAATGTAGACGGTAGTAGAATGTAAGATGCCTTATTGAGGACAAAACATGAGATGAATAGAAAATATAATAACGTGCTATTCATGGCATATTTCAGTTTGACATTGAAGGATGGCTATTGGATATACTTCATCATTTTTCTCTTCGTCCATGGTGCCACTGTCTTCGTTTTCCAATGGAACATAGGAGCTTCGACGTCTACTTCCTGCATCATAGGATATACCAATTTAATATGAATCAATGAGCAAAATTTCCAATATTGTTTTTACACATGAACCAAAGTACAGATTTGGTTAATTTCCGCATACCGGAAAACTAATAGCAGTACACAAAAATCAGGAAAACAGTAAATGCACCAGTTATATTTTAAAATTGCACACAATTTGCGCAAGTTGCATTGATGATCAAAACAAAAAAAGAA
Organism: Eragrostis nindensis; assembly: GCA_012490785.1. NCBI lineage: Eukaryota > Viridiplantae > Streptophyta > Magnoliopsida > Poales > Poaceae > Eragrostis > Eragrostis nindensis. The sequence goes on along the minus strand of JAAXCT010000061.1, from coordinate 1,330,978 downwards.
ACAGTTTTAGATACATGAATGATGAATACTAGTTTACCAATACAGACGGACGCATGCCAGTATCTAAGAATGAAGGGCTCAATAATACTTACCACCACTTCCTTTCCCATGACCATGTTTCTTGTCAGACAGCATCTTTGTTGATCGTAGGCGCCGGCGAAATCCAAAGAACTGAAGAATGCCCCATCGGCACCCATTCACTTCCTTGCCGTAAAACGCGGACTCCTGATGCTGCAATAGCTGGGCCATTTGGTGCTAGCCCTCCAGCAAAGCAGGGGTGGTTCCTTATGAGCACCACCCTTGCAAAACACGGAACACGGCTTCAGCTTTGCTTAGTTATCCCACCTGTCATGAACAGACTGGCCCCTGATTAACAAACCTGCAAATAACACGCCTAATGCCTTTCCCACCCCCAAACAAATCATTGTCCCTAAACCATACAGCAAAAGTGCAGGCGCCGAACAAATTTAATACAGAAAAAGATGGTCTCCAACCGTGAATCCACGAAATCAGCAAGCTAAAGCAAGATACAAATCCTGAAAAAACACACAAAGTAACATAGAGAAATTATTTGCACCATAAACGATGAACGTGCAAACAAAAGCCATCTTAACTGGGCCTTTTCTAGACTAGTGAGCCAAAGATGCTGACATAACACTCCTCTACCTGAAAGCATGCAGACAAAAATCCGCCAACTACAATGGAAGCATTTATTAAGACAGGTTTATTATAATATATCTACCCATATCCGTGTTAGTTAGCGTAACCATTTATAATCATAACTATATTAGTGTCACCATTGCTGATCAATAATTAGATGATTATAGAGGAATAAAAATTGTACACCACTTGAGGCACTGAAAGTGAAAACCACTGAGATACAGAAAAGAAAAATGTGATTTCCAAGCCTTTCTTTAAAACATGCGCAAACAATCAGTATACAAAATGAAGGAGTTCAAGGAAGCTTCTCAAACATAATCAATGAACTACGAAGGAAATTTGATAAATTTTGAGAAACAATTTCTGCAACGATCTTCTTCGGTACTTTATTGCCAATACAAAAAGGAAATGAACGCTGACAAGACAACATCAAACAGAAGCATATACATTTCTCATGAACCAACAAAACACATGTTTATCTACAAATTACCAGAGATCATTCAACTGCGAGAAAATCCGTTTTCAAAGAAAGAGAGAAACAAATCAATTAGTGAAAAGGCACCAAGAAAATTTTTACGACTCATCGACATAACACCAAAAACAAACTCGCCTTTTGGCTATGCAACTAAACGGATCCGTGAAACGTCACAAACTTGATAGGGGTTGCTGTCCCCGTCGCCATAACTCCAAAACCATCATAAACGGAAGGGAACAGCGGAAACATTTGGAAGCGCACAAAGAGAAACGAAAAAGAGGTAAACTTCAGTCCCCCCATGCCCAGAGGTGGAATCACTAAACATGATTTGCTCATTGATACGCACAAAAAGCGATGAAATAAAACGCAACAAGCAGAAGGAACACCCAAGATGGCAGGATGAATCTCCTGTCCTGGCACCTGAACTAACGTTCGCAGGCTTCTCGTAGCTCCTGTTAATCCATGGAACGAACAGAAACCTGTTGCCGCCTTTCCACGAACAGATTACGCGCACACGCAGAGCAGCGGCGCCATGGCATCAAGAACTCACGAAACACGCGCAAACAAAAAAAAAACGAAAACTTTTCTCATATACACGCCGTGCTTCTCGGTAACGAACCTTGGATTCAGACGACGACGACAACGCCGCCGCCCTGCAGCCGACAATCTGGAGGGGTTTGGTGTTGAATCGAGGATTCAGTTCTGGAAGGAGTTGGTGGAAAGAACTGGGAACAAGAATGGAAAGAAACGGACGGATCCGCGAAGTGAGGAAGGAGAAAAGAGAGGGGTGTTTCGGTTAAATTTCCGGTCAGTGGCGGCCTGCCTGGATGGCGGGTGCTCCTAGTTGAAAACGTCAGCCTCCTTGACAGTTAGATTTTTCTTTTCTTGGTTCATGAAAAGAGTTAGTTAACCGTTATATAGGTCAGAGTTACTCTCTCTGTTTCTTTTTTATGACGCCGTCCTTGAGAGTTAGATTTTTCTTTTCTGGACAAAATGTTACTGCTCTTTTTTTTTGGCGAAGGGACAAAAAGATACTCCCACTGTTACTTTTTGATTATGACGTCAATTTATTTAAATTTTTGTATATTAGCGTGGAACTAGGACTACACATGTGTATGACCTTGACTGGAAGGTTGTAAGGAATTATGTAGTGATCTTACACAATTATGTTATGAGTAACAAAGTGATATGATAAACTTTTATGTTCCGATTTGTATTTCCATAGGTGAGCTAGTATTTGATTTGCAAAAAAAAAGATGAGATAGCTGTCCTTATCAGCCGCTGAGTGAGTAAATTATGGGCACCAACAAATACATATATATTTCGAAGCAACCTATGGTGAAAGTACCAAGAACCGCGTTGTCGTGCAGCACGGATCATATAATTGCCTGCCCTTTAATTTATCACTTGCTTTTGTGCTCCAAAGCCTTATAATCCTCCTTGATTTCCCCTGCCTTTTCGTGGACTTCACTGTCTTGCGTACTTGTTTGCATCGTGGTGGGTCACAGGAAAAGCTGGAGTCAATTTGACGCATCAACAGATTTTTTGTTTTGTAGGATTTGTCGATTAATTCCAAAATGAAATTTCAAACTCAGAAAAAGAAGATATGAACTTGGTGCAATTGACCAGTTTGGGAGTATTCCTGCATGCAGCAGCTCCAATCAGATGCTTTTTAGTTCATTCTTATTGCCTACAAAGCTATCATTGGAGAGTCAAGCTACCTCATCATTGTAAATTCAAGAAAAACATGGTACGGAAGGATAAGCTCGTGTTGACCTGTTCTAACCTTCGCTTCATACAAGTTAATTGCGTCATTTTCCTGGCCCTCTAGCAGAGACCAGTTAAACCTAAATCATATACTACTGCATACAAATTTCACAGTCTATCTTGTTAGTTCTAGGGCGTCAAAAAAAGGGGAAGGTGGTACTATGTTAGTAGATAGAACTTCGCAAGGTTCAGTGCTTGTAAAATTCCCAACTCCATCTTTTGCATAACAGCTTCGTTCTACCATCGATCCATGTTGAAAAACAATTGGCATCTATCAGTCACGTGAAATCAGCGTCAAGAACGCTCTGCCATATATAATTCTCACTGATCCACATGAGGTACTTGTAATTTGCATGGCAAAGCATCTTTTGGCCACCGACTGTGACCAGTGACGGAGCATAATGGAAAACTAATGTGAAAGTCAACCTTTGAAACGGTGCAGAGGGTCATAGCTTGTGCAAGCTGACCATTGCAGGGCCAAGTGTACCGACCACAAACCAGTAGTATCGGATGCAAATGGTCGCATCAGCTGAACCGGTCAATCCAGTAAAACTCCGACGGTCATATGACTTTAACAAAACAAGAAAGAAAGAAAATATCCTGAAATAATATGGCTGGTACAATTTATGAGATTAACTGAGTGTCAAATGCTGCAGGGAAATCGACAGGATGTGCCTTTAGAGTTGAGACACCGCTATTGACTGGTCATTGCTTTTCTAGCTTGTTGGCTGTAGTTGTTTGCTTGTAGTAGCTGACAATGCGTACAGGTCAGTGGTCGGAAGAGACCGGCGACAAGAAAGTGGCGGTCAGCAAGACACCTTCCGGTCTAACTGGTCTACTGCAACTCATTCATACAGTAGCATATGATTTAGGTATGGACATTCCTAAAGATTTTTTTTTTTGAAGAATCTATATATACTATATAGAAGCAACCCACTAACAATCACTAATTACTATAAAACTAGCTTCTCATGAGGCCACATCATCTTAAAAATTCCAGCTGTCGGATCAAAGTTTGCAATGCATCATGTTCGTCGTATCTTAATCTTCCCTACGTGCATACCTTCAAGGCAATCACTACTATCAATAACTCCCCCGGCACTGTGCAATCAACATACTAACGTCATTAGTGGTACTAATTCTCCACCATCGCTCTCCACTGAAGAGACACCTCTCTAGCACTCCCATATATATCCTCCCAGTTCGGGTGGCAGTGACCTGCATCACCGAGCACCTTCTAAAGATGCTGAAAAAGTCCACATGACATCGTCATCTATACGCTGCTGGCCCAATTCCACTCCATGACCCTTCTTCTAAACTAAGCATGTTCTTTTTCATCTTAATTTTTCTGCCGTGGTTTGATTGTGGATGTTTCCTTGAGGCAAAGACATACTAAAACGCGTACATGGAATAGTTTAAGTCAGCGATATATGAATATAATGGCTATGATGGCCTTGCAGTGTAACAGCAAATTCGAAGGGGGATTACGAAGTTGTAGATTAACGGAAATGAAAGGTACATTTTTTTTTTTCTCTGTGTGTGATATGTCTTTGCGTAGCATCTCAAGTTTTATTTATGAACAATTTTTATTGTAGTGCCCCACGTTTCTCCAATCACTTAAGAGTGTCAGTTGGTATTGTTTTTACCTTTTGATTTCACCTATTCTAATCAACAGTTCTTCCAGATTTTTCATTGCTATGTAAATTTCTTACTTTCATTTGTCTGTCCAGAGTTTTCACAGCTTTGAGATGTCTCACTTTCACGTAGATAGGCACTAATGATCGGGATATGCTGCTTCATTTTTTTTCATAATTAAAGTTAAATATTTTTTATTAGATTACATGTTTATCTATATAGGAAAAATTCTTTATAATATATATATTGAATGGGCTCAACTATTCGCTCATGTTAATGCGTAATGACTAATACCAAATTTTAATATGGTTAGGATGCATGGCACCTCGGACATAAAGATAAGAACGGGCTCAGAGTAGAAACAAACGATCCTATGCAAAAGTACTCCTTTCTTAAAGTAAATAAGCAAATGGAATTGCTGCATTTAACTCAGTTTACCAATCACAGCTCAACCGGTGATTGTTTTGAATGGAATTTGTCAACAAGATGCCTGTTTCTTTTCTGAATGGATAACGATTATAAATTTATCATCGTTTCAAGAGACATCGTAAGCACAATATTCATCTTTCTGTCACTAAATACAAGCACAATATTCATCTTTCTGTCACTAAATACTGGCATTGTGGATTATTCTAACAATTCAATCTCTCTTCCTTTCTCTACTCTCACTTTTTTTGTTCAATTTTCATGTCCCGCAGCGACGCGCGGGGTTTCACCTAGTTCCTAAAGATAATAGAAGTATACGCCAACCATAGAAATAATCTTAGCCAACCCCTAGCTCCCTGATTAATTTCCAGCAATTCACATCAACCAAAGGGACATGACATGAACTTTCACCGTATTCATTTGCCCTTCTATTTTTTTTTTTAAGCGAACTGCCCCTTCTTTTCTTTTATTTTCTTCAATAATGTAGTGCCCGTGACAAATCCCTCAGTTACGCCAATCCCGCTTTTTTTTTTCTCTAGGTCAATTCAGGGTAGTAATGTTCGATGGGGTCTTAGACTTGAAAGTAAAAACAAAACGTGAACTGCAGAGTGTCCACATGTGAGAAGTTGGGAGAAATTCAAGCGTCGGTCTTAAAATTGATAAGGACGACAAGCTGAAAAGTAAATTCTGTTAGTACACAATAGCAGTGCCACCTGTAACTCGACAAGTCAGCAAGTCATAATTCACTATGAAGTGATGCAGTGCAATCAAATTGACGGCTTCTCATGACGTTGACAGTGGACCACAGGCAGCAGTATGCATCAAAATTGTCAAGCTTCAGATAAGGGATGAAGGACAACACAACAAAGCCAAGTGTCAAAGCGAAATTATGTTCGCATTCATTACTGCTCAAAACGAATGGTACAAACAAAGAAAAGGAGAACTGTCATCAGATGAAAACTTCTATCATACTATTAACCATTGCAATAGGAACAACACATAACTTTCTGATAGAATTCCACAGGAAAGTTTAACATCCATCTTCCGGATTAGAAAGTTCAACTGGTACAGAGGCATGATTAGTACAAATGTTTGCATGATATTCAAGAATCAAACTTCTGAACGCCGGGAACGTAGTAGCATTGAATCCCCATATGCCAGCAGCCCACATTTGGAGGCTCTTCACAGGAATGGAGGGAGAATCACCCAGCGGCGAGGATACTTGGACCTCCCCTCCTTGCCATCAAACAGCTGCAGAAGAAGTAAGTCAGTAAACCTATGAGATTTCATTAGTATATTGGTCGGTAAGCAGGGAAGGGCAACACTTGCCTTAACCAGACGGCGGTGCTTGCCCAGTGCCCAGTTGGTCATGATACTTGCTGCAACAACGAGGAAGATGTAACCCGCCACAGTCTGCGTAGCAATGTTGAACCCAATCCACTGGTAGATCTCAGTGGTGTAGTTTGCGCATGTCACAATGTTGAACAAGAAACCACGAGGGATCTGGTAACCACCACTGCCACTTGGGCTTCTGAGGTTCCTTAGAAGGATATGGCAGTAGAAGTTTGCAATCTGGCAGAGGATCCCAAAGCCAAACCCAATCTTCATCTGCAAGTCACTCACAGGGGTGTAGAGTGGGTGGTTGCAGTAGTAAGCAATGTAAGCACCAAAGGTCCAGTAGTAGGCGCAGTTCCTGAAAACATTTGATACAGGCGAGGTCGCATGACTGAAACGGTGCACAAAGAATGTCTCCATGATCCTCTTGAAGTAGTGGAAGCACCAGTAGTACATGGCATAGGTCTGGACAGGATGGATGACCCGCTCTTCCTTATATCCGAAGTATTTGTAGACGGGCAAATAATAGAACATGGGGTAGATAATAAGAGGACCCAAGTATTCAAAGAAGAACAGCGTGCTGTAGTAGACTTGTGGCCCTAAATCTTTGAAGACTACTGTCAGTGACCCAGAACCCTTCTCACAGTATTCTGACAGACTGGACTTCGGGTTGAGGACAACTGGTTTTCCACCTTTCCCAGGTTGTAGAGGCAGGGTGAGCCTCTGCCTAGAAGGATAGTACTTCTTAGCTGCATGGTGCAGACATGCAGTTAGCATCTAGTACATCATAATTCATAAGCATATGAGCAACCCACCAAGAAGCACATTTTGGCATATAAAAAAATACGACACTTACTGTTCAGTATTAACTGCTAACAGGGAAACACATTTTACTTTGCATCCAATAAAACATACCACGTTTAGCTTTGCAGTAAAAATAATTCCAACAATCTTGTACTGATTGCAAGACGTCAGTTTAGTTCTCCTTCTCAATTCACCTATTCTAGTTTATATATCTTTTTAATCTATCCTGCATCTCAAAATGGTATGTTAAGAAATCATCGGAGATTTGTGGTGGAGTAATCATGCCCCCTTTTTTCGTCCTTTACTTTTCTAATTTCTGGAAAAGGTGAATAAGGCTAGAAGTGTTATGCCAATACATTGAATCGATACAGAAAGTGATTTAAACCCATGCTTTAGGTGCAAACGTAGGAGATATATTCAATTGATACACCACTCAGGTATCCATGTGAGTAGCATCTGATGCATTTAGACAACAGTGTATGCCATGCATGGTGATCAATCCCTCACCCAATCACATGACTGATTTTATCTATAGTGGTCCAACATGAATATAAGTGCTTGTGACCACGACCCCAGGATAATATTATGGCAAGTTAATAAACTGACATGCAGATCGCTAGTCTCCAGACTGTATATTTAGGAAGACGGTGACCATAAATATGAAAATAAATAGCATGAGAACTTAAGATGGCACTCAAACCTTGTTCCCATATGCAGCAATTATGGCTATGCTCGTTGGCAGTGCCCCAGAAGGTTACAATAAAACATAAAAAGGATCACTTCGAACAAGATTGACGGTAGGAAAAGGGCAAACAGCATATAAAGAAGTAATGCAGACCATAAAAAAGCTCTTCCATTCGTACCACAAAAGAGCAAGAAAGTTCTTTCAATTCATATTATACAAAGGATTAATGCAAAGTGAATCATTTTGGTACTATACGTGTTTTTTTACATAAGCAAGCAGGCTTATGAGTTAAAAAATAGACAGCTTTCAATGTATTTGGCATTGCTTGGCCGCAGTATTTTCATCATAGTCCATTGTTTTACAGATTCTATTTTCTAATACGGTTAAAAAGTACAACACATGTCCCGAAACCAACTTCCAAGTAGGAGTAACACATACACTCCCTTCTTTCAATTTAAGCTGTCCTTCTCAAATTTCTGCTTTTCCACAGCTACAACTCACAAAGTGTGTGTATCTATTTTCAGAAGATGAAATCAAAAAACACAAAGGGTGTGAGGTGCTGATGGCCAACCCCCACCTACCAAAGCAAATCTCAACAACCTATATAGGAACAAAAATAATTGCTAGCAAATATGCCCTGGTATGGAAGGAAAAAACAAATAAAAATTAACCAAGGTTGACTACAGCAAATATAATGTGAGGATGGCATTGCATTCGATAAGGTGCTCACTAAACGACCAATAGGTGTAACATACAACTACTTTGCTTTTCAATGGTTTTCATGGTGCAGATCCGCAGTTTCAACTTTGAAGCAACAGAAAGGTCTTTTCGACTATTTACTGCCGTTAAGAAAATGTAGTGCCCGTATTAACTCTTAATATTGACAGTCATACTAAGCAGTTTCCTCAAAGGGTCCTAAGCATCCAAACTTGACAGTGAACTTTTTGAACAAACTAAAGATATGCATCCTATGACCTATGGTCAAACCATTTCGAAACTGCAACTGAATTCTGTGGAGATTAAATATGCAAATTGTATAAAAAGACAATCATACAGTTTTGATTGTACAGCTAAAACTGCAAACTGAACTGTTCGCAGAACTACCCCTAAACGTTTATTTGCATCATTTGAAACAATCAAGTGCAGAACTATTGGAAGTAGAACACACATTTTTTTTGAAAGAAAAGTAGAACACACATTAGTCCGCTCACTTTTGCCATGACCTTGAAAAGATAGCTAGTGCAACGAAACTAGAAGCGCCTACTTACTTGCCTACAGATCGCACGTGCCAAAGACACTACTGGCATACCACACATCAAACACGCCACGTGATGTTCCCAGCTCAGAACACAGATTTTTTCTCGTAACAAATATCGCAACACATCAACAAACATAGCTAAGCAGAAAAATTTGAGCAGGAATTCACTTACTCCTAGCATGGATGGCCTCCTGCAGATCCGCAACCTTGGCCTGCAAACGAACCCACGAGCCAATCAAATTTCAAACCTTTCGACAGGATCTTAAACCCCCAACCACAAAGACGCCAACAGAACCCAGCCTCCCGGAGCGAATCAAGAACCAGCGGCGGGCGGGAGGGAGACTCTGAGACTGGGTGAGGGAGGCGGCGGGGCACGTACCGAGTCCTTGAGGTCGATGCCGCCCTTGACGACCTCCCGGCCGCTCCGGGACACGACGGTGACCTTCATCACGCTGCAGCAGCAAGGCGTTGGCTACGACTTACGGCTGCTGCTGCTGGCCGCTGTTGTCGTGGAGGTGGAGGTGGAGGAGGAGAGGGAGACGGGGCGGCGAGGGAGTGGACGGACGGGGGTGGCGTATTTGATCCCGCGGCGGGGAAGGTGTGGGCCCCGCGCGCAGGTGGGAGGCGTTGGACCCACCCCGAGTTATGTGGCGTTTATGGAGTTCAACTTCTTGATGTGGACCGGGTCCATGGCCTCCGGGTTGTTACCGTGTGCAAAAGCTTGTGCAAAATTTAGGATCTTCACTTTGAAACCGACACATATCGATGTCATGTACTATTCAACTGTGCGCAGTCGTAGACTTAATTAATCACAAATCCACAGTTCTTGAAGCAGTTGATTTGGTTTCAGAACACAGCTTCGTTTTCTAGAGATGAAACCAAAAAAAAAAAAAGCAGGCGTATACATGGAAGCCAACTGAACTGTCAGTCAAACAAAACACGATACTCATACTCCTACTGTCCGTTGTGTGACAGCAGACAGTAACCAATGCCTCGGAATTGCCGTCGCCGTCAAGAAAGCCGTGCAGCTCCCTTCGCATGCCCATGACCGATGAACATCGTTGTTGTCTTTGAAGCCGAGAGAACCGAGCAATTAATACGATGTTTTGGCGCGTGTTTTTTTTTTTGAGAGGAAAACATAAACTTCCATTAAACAAGAAGTCCAGCACACTCGCTGGTAACAAGACCAGATACAAACTCTGGAAAGTCCTCTAGCCAAACACAACAGCTATCAGACGACTGCATAGTGGCACCAAACTGTGCTAGTTGATGCGCTATCTGATTACAGACTCGTGGACAGTACGTTACATGATATACATCAAAATTATCTGACAAAGACATTCTCACCTCTCTGATCACAACTCCAAACATTCCATTGTCCAAATCTTCTTCAAGAAGAGAATCCTGTAGTTTTTGACAGTCCGTTTCCAAAATAATTCTTCTCATTCCAAGGTCCGCAGCAATTTTCAGAGCATAATTGGCAGCCATCAATTCAGCTTGATATGGATTTTGAATATTTTGCAATTTACCTGCCAGCATCAGTCTTGGCTGTCCTTCATTGTCTCTGACAATGGCTCCCCAACCACCGTTTCTAGATTCTCTATAAAAAGAACCATCCACATTTAACTTCCATAAACCAACATCAGGTGGTTTCCATTTCATCACATTGGTATTCGAGCCATGCTTACCCTCCTTCTTTAAACATTCTTTGAAATCATTAACCAAATTTCTAATCAAGTAAATTACTTCCTCCAGAATAAAATTACCTTCTTTTTTCACAACTTTATTACGAGTCGTCCACCAAACCCACAACATCGTCAAAATTGTAATCTTGTCATCCTCTTTCATTTTCCATATTTCCTCTAAAACATGTTGAGCTGAAGTACAAGTTAGAAGATGAATACGTTCCTCCTCCAGCATGAGAGCTCGCCAAACTGAACGCACACACTTGCATTTAAGAAAAAGATGCCCCCCATCTTCATCTAACCTGAGACACATAGGGCAAATAGTTTCAATCTTCACCCCTCTTCTCTTTAAGTTCTGTCTAAGCGGAAGGCTATTGTGAGCCAGCCTCCAAATGAAATGCTTTAACTTATTTGGCAATTGAATCTCCCATATTCGGTTCCAATTGAAGTTAGCATTGTGACCACCTGAATGGCTTTGCATACCTTGCTGTTGTTCCATCTCAGAAATATATAGTTTATAGGCTGATTTAACTGAAAACCTTCCCTTAGTATCAGGTTGCCAGGCTATGAAATCCACCATATTCTCACATATTGGAATTGTTAAAATTATATCAGCATCTTCTTCACAAAATATATCATGTACCATCTCAATATCCCAGCGTCCGCTGATTGGATCAATAAGCTATGGTTGCTCTAAGAGCAAAGCCGAGCACTAAGATTTTATTAGATAGTTGGTTATGTAATATACGCTAACAGCTTGGTTCTTAGGATCTCTTTTTGGGCCTAAGGCCTTTGTAAACCTTGTAAATAATCTTTTATAAATAGAAAAAAAAAATGAGTAGGGGGCTCCCCTGCTGTTCCGTCAAAAAAAACCTTTGAGACCAGATTGTGACCCCGTCTTGTTTTGATAAATCTATTTTGCCTCGGCAACCAAGGATCAGCCCAAATATCTATTTGTTCTCCGTCTCCCACTCTCCAGATGATCCCCTTCTTCAATAGTTTAATACCTTTTAGCACACTCCTCCAAGCATATGAGATTCCATTTCTTGGTTTGGCATGAAATACATCATGTTCAGGATAATACTTTGCCTTTAAAATCTGAGCACACAGAGAATGAGGAAATTGTAGTAATCTCCAACCTTGTCGGGCCAGCATAGCTATATTGAATGCATAAAGATCACGAAACCCGAGTCCACCTTTGCTCTTCGGCTTCATCAACTTTTCTTTCCCCAACCAATGAATTTTCTTATCCTTATCTTGCTGAGCCCACCAGTAGCGCACTATCATTGTAGTAAGCTCATCACAAAAAGATTTTGTGAGATCAAAACACGACATTGCGTAGACTGGAATGGCCTGAGCAATCGCCTTGATTAATATTTCTTTTCCAGCCTTCGAGAGCATCTTTTCTTTCCATCCTTGTATGCGATGCCAAATCTTCTCCTTCAAATAGGCAAACACCTTTTTTTTTGATCTTCCAATGAAAACTGGCAGCCCCAGATATTTCTCATTATAAGCTTCACATCTGATTCCTAGATGTTTCATAAAACAAGCTTTCATTTCATCTTCTGTATTGTCGCTGAACATAATTGCAGACTTGTCTTTATTTATAGTTTGTCCTGAGCATTTCTCATAATCACTTAGAATTCTCCTCACCTCTGCAGCTACAGGCTCTGTTGCATTCAGTAATAGAAGTGAGTCATCAGCAAAAAATAAATGCGTCAAACTAGGTGCTCGTGAACAAATCTTTACCCCCTTGATTCTTCCTGCAACTTCAGCTGCTTGGAGTGCCATGGAGAGGGCTTCAGCACATATTACAAATAAATATGGTGATAAAGGATCGCCTTGTCGAAGCCCTCTACCTGGAAAGATTGTATTAGTATACTCATTATTCACCTTAACTTTATAAGAAACTGTTGTAACACATTTCATAATGAGGTTATTCCATTTTTCATGAAAACCCAGCTTACGGAGCATAGCATGTAAAAAAGGCCACTCCACTCTATCATAAGCTTTGGACATATCCAATTTTACAGCGGCATAACCAACTCTCCCATTTCTTTTATTATGCAAGAAGTGAGTTACCTCGTAAGCTACCAAGACATTATCCGTGATTAGCCGCCCCGGCACAAAAGCACTTTGAGTATTTGAGATAACTTCTGGAAGAATCTTCTTCAGACGATTTGCCAACACCTTTGAAACAATTTTGTAAATCACATTACACAAACTTATGGGCCGAAAATCTTTTAAAAGGACAGGGGCATTTACCTTGGGAATAAGGACAATATTGGTATCGTTCCGTCCCTTCGGCATTTCTTCACCGTTTAACACTTTTAAAACTTCTTTTGTTATTCTATCCCCCACAATGTGCCAACACTTCTTATAGAAAATGGCTGGTATACCATCAGGTCCAGGGGCTTTAAGATCTCCCATTAGGTCCACGGCTCTTTTTATTTCTGCAGCTGTGAACTCACTCAACAAGAAATCATTCATCTGATTTGTTACTCTTGATTGTACTTGATCTAGAAAAGAGCCAATCAAATGCCCCCCTTGAGAGGTGAATAAAGCCGAGTAGTAGTCAAAAACAAGGTTTTCCAGCTTCTGTTGTCCCACCACCCAATCACCTTGTTCATTTCTTAGTTTTGTTAACTTGTTTATTCTCCTCCGTTCTGACGCAAAAGCATGAAAATACTTTGTATTCTTGTCTCCTTTCCTTAACCATTCAACATGGCTTCGCTGTTTCCAGTATATCTCCTTTTGATTCTCAAGTTTTTCCAGTTTATGTCGTAGGAGATGCTCCCTGTCAACCTTCTGCTGGGAAATTGGTTGTCTGAGCCAGTATTCCAGCTCCTTTTTAACTTTCTTAATTCTGCTTTCTAAGCTTCCCAAAACATTTCCATTCCATTCTTTAAGCTCACTGGTTATATTCATCAATACCTTCTGCACAGATACAGATTCAGATATACATGAAGAAGACCAAACTTTCTGTATCACCTCAGCGCTCCCCTCCTCCTGCAACCAGTGAGCCTCAAAACGCAAGTAACTACCTTGATGAGATTTTCCCCCTGTCCTTACCTCATCTTCTCGGCAAACCACTATGGGTCGATGATCAGAATGCCTATTATCTGCATGTATCACTCGCACTCCAGGAAAATAGGAACACCATTCCATAGTAGCTACCGCCCGATCAAGTCTTTCTTGTATATACTTATCTGCCATATGGTTGTTATTGTTGGCGCGTGTTTGGTGCTGAACCGTGCCTTAAAACTCCACTAATCACACTGGTGACCGATCTGCCCACGCCATCAGGTTCGTGAGCTGGTGCATGGACCGGGTCCAGGAGGCGGGAGCACCCATCGGCCCAGGGCCCACGAGCAGCAGGCCAGCAGCGTGAGTGATCGGAGTTAAGGGGGCCGGCCGGCTGCAGTTAGTTGGGGAGTAGGACGGCGGCCCAACGGCCCCCAACGCCGCGCGCGGGGCGGACCCGATCCCAAGTTGCCAACGCTCTTTCCGTGATCCTTCGCGGGTCGCCGCCGGCGGCCGCCGATCCGTCCCCGCCGTTATCGGCATCAACACCAAGGGTGCACTGCGCCTAAAAGCAAAAAAAAAGCGTGCACTGGATGTACTCACCGTACTTAGTGGCCAGCCGGACGGACGGTCGTGTCACAATGATGGTGCTCGTGATGTAATCTTCTACAAACCCTACTAGAGGGACAACGTGCAATTCTTTGAAATTTATAAACATAAGAGTACTAAAGAGTATTTAAGTTCAGGATAGTATTTTGTAATAAGAGTATCATCAATTCTCTTGCGTTCAACTCAACTGGACCTTGAATTTGATTTCAAGATATTTGGTAAGGTCTCAGTTCCTTTCTAAAATTGTTTCCTCTAGTGAACTTGAATCACTTTGAGATAGGAATAGATGGGCTCCGCAAGGTAAGAAAAGGGTTGGTCCTGGACGAGCAACAGTTTTGCATACACTGAATTCATAAGCAAGACTTCTAAGCAAAAAAAAAAAAGCAACATATAAGTAAGGAGTGCGGTTGTATGAACGAAACGTTTCAAATTCTGAGCAGAAACACCTGGAGCGGTTTCAGATAACGAAGTATCAAAGCATTTTTTTTTGGGTAGAATCAGCCCAGAGCGATTCGAAAAATTGATTCGCGAGAGTGAAACGACAAAAATGGTATTTCGCACCATGAAACGGTTCGCCTGTCGCCGTCTCCCCTTCCACGAAATTACCACAAAAATGCCATCACGTATCGATCCGTATTTGCATCTGAGGTATCCACGCAAGACTTTGAATCCAAGAAGAATGTGAGTCAGGATACAAAACAAAGCAAATTTTCCCCGAATTCAACCAAATTTGACCCCAAACGTCGCTCGTTAGAACAGTTCCCCGACCCACCTCCCCCCCACCCTCTGCCTTCGGCGAAGCGAAGTGCCGAGCCCTCCGTCGAATCAAGTCGACCAGCTGGGCGCGGCCTTCGAGTGGAGGTAGCGCCTGCTCCGGCAACGAGGTGTGCTCTGCTCGGCGGCCGACCGCCTGAGATGGGGGACCCAGGGCTCGCCGGTTTCGCGCGCACGCACCACGTGGCGTTCTTTGATGCCATGGCCACCGAGCTCCCGGAAGAGTACGCGTCGCAGGAGGTCAACCACCTCACCCTCGCCTACTTCGCCGTCGCCGGCCTCTCGCTCCTGCGGGAGCTCGACAGGGTAAGATCTTCGCGTGCAGTTACACGGAAAACTTTATTTCTTTTCCCCACCGGCTATCTGTCATTGTTCGGGATGCGCCTGAGTACGAAAAGTGGATCTTGATTACTTGTTAGGAGACTTTTGCCTGCATTAGCCTTACTCATTGTTATATGCAACATACCATGGACATAGATCTAGGTAGCAGCAGATCTGGGCTCTTAAGAACTCGGAATTCAGGATACGGCGAACCTTCATACCCAGAACATGTTCTTGGCTTTTAAAAGTAGTGACTTTTTGGTGAAAGAAGACGACTTTGAGATGGCCGTGCTGGTTAGGAATGAGGTAAAAGGAGAGCATTCAAAGCGCGTGACACAAAGAAAGCTGAATGAATTGTAGCTCATTTTGTAATTCCAGTATAACTTGTAAAGGAAATAGTATTAATTAGTTGAACAATTCAGAGCACAAGTAGTTTTCGTAATGATAAATGCAGGAAGTTGTATGGGGATAGCAGAATGCTACTTATATGCACGGAGTTCAATGTTTTAGAAGGCTTTTATGAGCAATCTTAGCGTTGGATCCGTCTTTTAATTAGTCTATGAAAGCGGTTAGAGTTGAGTGGGACTAGGCCTTGATAGTAACATGTACAACTAAGCTCATCTTGGTTCTGTTTCATGCGAAATATAAGTATTACATTGCTATCTTTATGAAAAAGGATCCCATGTGATGTTAATAATGCTGATTGTGCATCTAAGTTACGTTTGCCCCTGTCTAGGCAGTGGGCAGTTACTGAGTGCTTCATTTCTATGGCCGTTGTCTAATTGGTTATTGGTTAAATTTATCCTCCTCAATATAGATTGCTTATGTTAATACATTATCCCATTAGCGTTTGAATTCTAGCTGAAGGAGCCAAATGCAGCCTGTCTTTCAATAACTCGAGTCTTCATGAATAATTATTGTTGAATCTTATGAAGTTGTGTATATGCCTTTTGTCTTTAGGTTAATAAGGATGAAATTGCCAAATGGGTATTATCTTTTCAAGTCCATCCTGAGGCTGATGACGATGTAGATAATGGTAAGTTGATGTGTTACTGGTTTGAAAAAAAAAATAGGATTTATTTTTCCAACTGCCACTTGCTCCTTTATAACAGTCAGTGTGTCTATAGTTCAGTTTTTTGGATTCTGTGGTTCCAGATCAACTCAATTTCCCTTAGCTAATTCTAAGGTATGTGTGGCTGATGCTAACTCATTTCCAAATTTGTGGCGTTTTATTTTTATATTATGATAGTGTTAAGTTATTAGATCATGCTCTGATTCAGGACCCTTGCCACAATGGCAGCCATCTTGCCAGCACTTATTCTGCCCTCGCCACCCTGAAGATTGTAGGTTATGATCTAGCAAGTATTGACAGCAAGGCACTCTTATCTACTATGAGAAAACTCCAACAACCAGATGGAAGGTATGCATTTAGCATCGGTCCCCCTTCTCATGTTCATTAGACTTGTAGTCTCTGGAAGTATCTATACTTTTAGTGTGCTACCAACAGAATTGTTTCACCCAGAAACGCTTTTATATGAGTTGGTTTGCACTATGAGTGGACGCTACCTGTTTCATTGATTTCATGTTCATTCTATGCATCAACAGAAATCATGATCTCTTGTTTAAATAAACTTTGCATTACTAAATGCTGCCTGCCCGGTTCACTGTACTGTCGCCCTTAGAAATCCTACTCCACAAGAATAGTAAGATGCTATATGATCACGTTAGATTGTTCTCCTTTGTTCGTACGTGCATGCACATGTGATCTTTATTATCAGCGAGTTATGGTTGCTTGTTACTCAACTTAGGAGGCTTCTGTCTTTGTGAATTATGTGGGTTGTTAGCTTACTTGAGAAGTATTTTGCAGCTTCATGCCTACTCATATTGGAGCAGAAACGGACCTTCGCTTTGTCTACTGTGCAGGTGAGGAGTATTGTCCGTTGTTTATGCTACTCACTATCAATTGAATCATTCTTTTATAGATAATTATTTGGTGCAAATGATCTGTCTTTTCAGCTGCAATCTGCTCAATGCTAGACGACTGGACAGGAATGGACAAGTTGAAGGCACAGGAATACATTCTTAACTGCCAGGTTAAATTGCAGAAAGAAAACAAAAAAATCATTTTCTTGATATTTGCAAAACAATTTATTTATATTGCAGCACATTTTACATTGAGGTTGCAAAACTCATGGGATCACAATGTCTAAATATAGTTGCTATCACATGCAGTCATATGACGGAGGTTTTGGCATGGTTCCAGGTTCAGAGTCTCATGGTAAGCAATTTCATTTGACCTTTCGATGCATTACTTTACCTACTCCTTGTATTTTTTGTTTTTGAGAAAAAAAAAACCATACCTACTCTGTGTAAGTGTTATACAAAAGTTATCTGTTGATGATGTAGCAACCGAGTTAAATATTGGTTGCTTGCAATTTGGTTGCGGATTCTCATTGTGTATCACTGTGTTAGTGGGTCAGGTGGAGGGACTTTTTGTGCCGTCGCAGCTCTCCGACTAATGGGCTTCATTCATGTTGATTTGGCATCTAACCTAAGGGAATCTGCGTCCATTGACATACACATGCTCCTGGAGTGGTGTGTTCAGGTTAACTTCTGCTCAACTATATGTCTGCAGTTATCCACCAAAGGGCGTGATATTAAAAAGTGCAGCATTTGCTGATTAACAAAAATGGAACAATAAGGAAAATAATTGCACACAAGCAGCGATGAAGGGTCAAATTGTCAAAATGAACTGAATAACATAATCTATGATGAACCTTAGGAATTTACTGCACTATTATTTCGCAGAGACAAGTGACTGATGGAGGATTCCAAGGGAGACGAAACAAGGACAGTGACACCTGCTATGCTTTTTGGTTAGTATATCATTCTATCTGTGCTCTAGTTTTCTGATAAAGGAACAAGAAACCTGAGTAATTTAATTGCTTCCAATTTTGCCTAACAGGGTTGGAGGTGTTCTGAAGATTATTGGTGCTTACACCTTGCTTGATCATCACGCTCTTCGGGAATTTTTGTTAACTTGCCAGTCACCTGTAATGACCAAACCTCTTTTTACGAATACTCAGTTCAGTCAAGTTGATCTTTTTTTTACTGACATAGAATACGTCTTTGTTTGATGGTGCAACAGTATGGAGGCTTTACCAAATTTCCTCGTGACCGAATACCAGACATCTACCATTCTTACTATGGCCTGGCTGCCCTTTCCTTGTTGGAAGAGGAAGGGCTGGAACCACTTTGCGTCGAACTGGGAATCCTCTCTGCTGCATTGTAGTGCCCTAATTTATGTTGCTGAATCTAATTATTTTCTACAGCGTTTTGGAAATATAAATCTTGTAAGGTGGCACAATATATACAGCGTAAAGCTTAGGAAGGTGATTTACAGATGGTGTTGTGTTCTTGTTGTTACGCTTGTCTGGATGGACACATACACATCATGTAGCATTATATTCTTGGATTTTATATGTATGCGACAATTTGATTGTAAACGAATGCAATGGACTTGCTAACCAAGCTGTATGTTCTGAGTTAGTTGAACTAATTGTTGACAGTTGAGTTAGCTGAACGATTTTATTTCTTGGAAAGCTGCTCGAATGTTTCTGGTGTGCCTGCTTGGCATGACTGTTTTTGCTGATGTTGTTGGGATCCTGATATACTGGTACATGAGACATGACCATATGAACTTCAACTTCTTTGATGAATCACAAATGACACATGTCCTATGTCGACCATCAGGGAAAAACGGATTTTTATACAATGATTCAGGTAAAAGCAACTTCTTTGAATCAAACGACATGTACTTTGTCACTCGGGGAAAAAAAAAATCCCCCGAAAGAAGTTGCAAAGGGCGTGCTCGATGCGCTGTAGTGTGCCTTCGGTGCTGGGACGAATTCCGCTGCCCACATGGATGCAATTGGCGCGGGCGGCGGGCAGTTAAGCAGCTGCAGCGGCAATAACTGCCACTGCCCACCCAGTACCCACCCCCCAAAATTCAATTGCCAAATCAATCCGAGCAGTGGTTGGCCCGCCGCCGCCGGACCTGTTCGATTTCCCAATCCAAGCAGGTGGCAGCCAAGAAGCCAGAAGCCGAAGCCGAATGCTATTTCACTGCGCCTGATCTGGTGGTGGTGTCCTAGTCCCGGACCCCGGTCAGAGCATCTCTCTCGTCACCAGTCTTCGTCCTCCAAGCCGTTCCACCTCCACGATGGCGGGCGTCGGTTCCGCGGTGCGGCGGCTCTACCTCTCTATCTACAATTGGGTCGTCTTCTACGGATGGTGCGTTGCTGCTCTTCTTTGATCCCTGGCGGATCTTAGCGCGCGTGTTTTTGCTTCGTTGGCTGGTTCTTGGTTTGATTTGGATCTTGGTGGTCTTCTCGCAGGGCGCAGGTGCTGTACTACGCGGTCATGGCGCTGCGGGAGAGCGGGCACGAGGCCGTCTACGCCGCCGTCGAGCGGCCGCTGCAGTTCGCGCAGACTGCCGCCATCATGGAGGTCTGGTTGTTTTCCTCTTCCACTTACAAGTTACCATTATACTGGTTCTAGCTGTGTGTCACAGTTAGCTTGTGAACTTAAGTCTAATATTAAACTTTCTGATCACTAAGGTGTAATTCTATTTAATTTTAGTAGAATTCTCAATTCTATTCATGTCATTAAGGTTTAGATGTGTTCAACTCTAGTAGGGCTGCTAGATCAAGGGTACGCACAACATACTGGTTCTAGACAGACAAAATGCAACAACCCAAGTGCCATGTGTAAAAACAGACATATTACTAAGGGCCGTACTACAATCCTGCAATTATTCTACTTTTAGTGTCATGTTTTTGAGCTAGACGAACGTTACCTCAAATTTTGACTAAATAGTTTCTGTTACCTTGTGCTGTTGCTGCTGCTGTGGGGTGCAGATTCTTCATGGGATTGTAGGTACGTTCTTCTTTCTATTCGGAGATACTAATGTCTCATTTCTAATCGTCTAAAAAGTTTAATGATATGAACAACTTAGATCTTGAGCACACTCTAGGTTCTCTAAGTCTCGCACTGGATTTTTGAAAGAAGAATGCTTTCTTCACTCTTGTAGTATCTGTTCACATGTGACCAATGTTTTGATAAGATGATATTCTTTAAAGGCTTGGTGAGATCTCCTATCTCGGCAACTCTTCCACAAATTGGATCAAGATTGTTTCTTACGTGGGGCGTCTTATGGAGTTTTCCTGAGGTATCATTCACTCACCACTAGCTAAACCTTACATTTTTCATGTAAATCATACTCTTTTTCTAAAAAAAGGAACATAATGGCATTTTTCATTATTTATAACTTAAAACCTGCATGTAGATGCTCGTGTTTTGAAGGTTTCAAAGCACTTGCTACCATTAGAGAAAACATATACTGGATTATTTTTGCATTTCGAGAGTAGCACATGTCTATTACGTAATTCCATCAATTTTATGTTTGACCATAGATTAAAAGTGTCAGTTCTGTGCAATTATCTGATCAATGTGGGTTTTTTACTTTTGGCGTCCCTACTTCCATTTTTGTTTATTTTTACGTAGATGCTGGTTTGGTTTCATGACAGTGTTTACTTTTGTTTCGCAGGCACAATCTCACATTCTTGTTACTTCCTTGGTCATTAGCTGGTCCATCACTGAGGTACATATTTATTTACGCAAACACTCTAGAAACTACCTAAACTCAAAATACAGTACTTAAGTATATGATGTTGCAACCTAAAAGTAGTACTTGTTCAATTCTTTTTGCAATTTCAATGTAACAGCATGATAAATTTCTGGTTTAATGCAGATTATTAGATATTCATTCTTTGGAATGAAGGAGGCACTAGGATTTGCACCTTCCTGGCTCTTATGGCTTAGGTTAGTACTTTGTAAATTTGCATCAAATAAGAAGTTTATTGTCTTTACGGTAAAGTTTTCCTTAAAATCTCTCTTCCTTCAATTATTTTTGTGGTATTGATTGCTTGCAGGTACAGCACTTTTTTGCTACTGTATCCTACTGGTATCACTAGTGAGGTCGGCTTAATCTACATTGCCCTGCCTTACATGAAGGTAGCTTGAAAATAATAAAGATGTCCATCTAATTCATTTCATAATCATTTTTCTTAATTGCTCTTTTCTTGGGTGACTACTGCCAGGCATCTGAGAGATACTGCATTAGGATGCCCAACAAATGGAATTTCTCCTTCGATTACATGTACGGGTCTATTCTTGCCCTCGCCATCTACGTTCCAGGTGCCCCTTCTCTCCCTGTGATTGTCTGCCCTTCGTGACCAACATTATAAGCGAGTATGATTTAACAAGAAGGTGCATTGTTTCACGTTTTATGGATGCAGGAAGCCCTCACATGTACACTTACATGCTTAAGCAACGGAAGAAGGCCTTGTCCAAGGCGAAAACCGCGTAATTGTGCTCGAGAGCTTCCTAGGCCACTGTCTGCGCATTGCGCCAGCAAATTATGTTTGTTACTCTTTGGACAAAAGTTAGTGTATTGGTAATGTTAGAGTTCAACTCTTTGCATGATTTGTCAAACACTTGTTGCATTGTTTTCGTATTAGCTTGTATGATCGAACAATTGGTCGAAATCGTCTGATGTAAGATCACAGTGCAATACAATGACTATTTTTTATTGGGTCGAGTTTCCATGCCGCTGTTTTGAATGCTTACTCATTGGATGCACATCCTACCTTGCTACCCAAATGTGCGGGATATGAATTGTTTTCCCCTTCAACAGGTAAGAATTAGTACCATTCTGCGGTATTATCATTTATATTTAACTTTATATCGTGGAGATTTTCCACTTCAGCTGGTTGTTGTGGCGAGCCGCGACGATATTTGGACGGAATTGGCGGTGACAGTGAGCTAAAGCTGCACAGGACATACTGAAACAAACTTTGTTCCTGGCATACTGAAAGCAAGCTTATGCCCGGATGAGTGTGTCCATCGAGGGCGCCAAGCTGCTGTCGTCGGGAGGCGATGGCGCGAGAATCTACCGACGCCGGCGTACTGCGCTTCAATCAGCAGAGGCTCTGTGACCTGACAGAGCCTTCATCTGATCGCTACAATTTCGCCGGCGAGAACGCAATGGAAGAGTCCGAGTCCGTTCCGCCTCTGATCTGCGAGAACCACCTCCGATGACCAGATCGATCCCGAGTCCGAGCAAGTCGAAGGCAAGGTGCCGGTCGATATAAGTATTTCACCGCACCTGTCGACAATCTAATAACCAAAGCCCATACCGGCGTCTCGTTGTTCCTCGAGGCTCTGCCATGGCGGGTGCCGGCTCGGCGGTGCGGCGGCTGTACCTCGCCGTCTACAACTGGGTCGCCTTCTTCGGATGGTCAGTTTCTTGCTGCCCCCCACGACTCCACTATCGCTGTTCTTAGCTAGGTCCCGTTGCTTCTTGGGTGATCGTTGGCACAACTCTGATTGGGATTCCTTCGTCTTGGACCTTGCAGGGCGATAGTGCTGTACTACGCGGTCCTGACGCTGCTGGGGAGCGGGCATGCGGCCGTCTACGCCGCCGTCGACCGGCCGCTTCGGTTTGCGCAGACTGCTGCCATCATGGAGGTACATGGTGTACTTAGATTCTTGACTTCTTTTCCTATCAACAAAAAGAAAAAGAAGAAAACTCCCTGCTTACAAATATTACATGCCTTTGACTATTACTTTTTTTGTGTGTGTCAAGTAAAGAAAGACTATTACTTTTTGATAGTGTAAACGAAATTTTGAAAGAAAAATCTAATGGCAACGTATCCTATGAGAACCAGGTTCGTGTGAGAACTATGAGAACTCCAATCTGGGCCACATGATCTTGATCCAAGGGGGGCGCATAGGGAGAGGTGGGAGGGGGAATTTGCAAAAGTATGATTAAGTGGGCGGTGATTTTGTAAATCCCCCCTCCCACCTGAATTCATGCGCCCCCTTGGAGTTCTCATAGTTCTCACACGAACCTGGTTCTCATAGGATACGTTGCCAAATCTAATACCGTACTTGCTTCAATTTTTTTTCTTTATTCGTTTGCACATTGAAACTGTGAGATACTAACACTTTTTGTTTGCTTCGTGCCGGTGTCGCTGGTGGGCTGGTGTTGCAGATTCTTCATGGGCTTGTAGGTATGAAGCTACCCTTTTCTTGGGTATTTAAAACCAGTGTTGTCGCATTACATAAACAAGATTGCTTTCCATCATTTTTTGGTGTTTGATCAATTTTTAATCATGCATTGGCATGCTGGATTTTGTTTTTCAGGGTTGGTGCGGTCACCTGCCTATGCAACTCTTCCACAAATCGGATCAAGATTATTTATCACGTGGGGCATCTTGTGGAGTTTTCCTGAGGTAAATTCTTTGGATTCTTTTTAATCAAGACATACCATGTTATGTCACAATATTGATAGCCATAAAGATATCGTAGAGACACATCTTAATAAGCACCAACAAATGAGAGGAGTTAGAGATGTACTTCTTACATCAAATCGTATTAAAGTTTTATATATTTTTTGCAATATAAAACTTGTTAAGGAAATAAGTAACTACAAGCGAGCATTTACCCCAATATACAAGTGCTAAAGAATTAATAGTTCTTTTACCTTTCACATTCCTTAGCTTATAGTAAATACTTGATAGTTCTTAAGAACTAATAGTTCTATTATTTTTCACATTCCTGATAGTAAATACTTGATTTCTTAACGATATTGATTTGTTTTGCAGACACATTCTCATATTCTTGTGACTACCTTGGTCATAAGCTGGTCCATCACGGAGGTACATGTTACTTTACATGTTTACTTTAGCTCACTTGAAGCCATTATGATGTAGCACGACCATGTTTTCTAAAAGGGTTGAAAAAATTCTCCAAATAACTTAAAACTAGATTCAAACTCTAAAACAGCTATATTTTTTAAAAAAAAATTGTTATGGCTTATCAGAATGTTTTCTTGCAGATCATCCGGTATTCCTTCTTCGGTCTGAAAGAGACAATTGGATTTGCACCTTCCTGGCTACGATGGCTTAGGTTACTACTCATTCAATACATGACATTTCATTATTTGCAGAAATCGATTTAGAAAATAATTCCGTTTTCTCTGAATGCTTTTTAATCCTTGTTGTTCCAATTATTTGCAGGTACAACACATTCATGGTATTGTATCCCATTGGTATCCTTAGTGAGGTCGGCCTAATCTGCTTTGCATTACCTTACATAAAGGCATCAGAGAAATATTGCTTTAGGATGCCCAACAAATGGAATGCCTCCCTTGACCACTCGTACACATCAATGCTGGCAATTATTTTCTATGTTCCAGGTATCTATTCTACTCCTTTCAGCTTCTCTTCATTTTGTGACTGACAAGTGAGACTCAAAAGGAATGTGCACTGATTCACTTTGGATGACTGCAGGAAGTCCGCACATGTTCCGTTACATGCTCACCCAGCGCGAGAAGGCTTTGTCGAAGTCAAAAACTGTGTAACTTTCTAGAATAGCACTATGTCAGTTCACAATGCGGCTAATGGATGGCTCGCATATGCTTATTGGCGGATACAGGGCCAATGGAGATTAGGCTAGTGGATGGACGGGTGAAGTGCTGTTAAAAGAGTTCCAAGATGATGGATTGATGTTTGCTTTGGGCACACCCAGTGAAAATTTCCTAGTTCTACCACTATATCTGCTGCTATTCCATTAGATCATAGTGAAACAGAGAGTTAGAATGCAACACATACGAATTGTACATGAACTAATCATATTTGTATGACTAATTGATTGACTGAAATTAATGAAAAGATGTGATGTGAAGGTCAACATCTCAGTACTTTTTTTGTTTATAGTTTGGATGAGTTGCTAAGTCAATTCGTTATTTCTATTAGCATTTTTCTTTACCTGTCATTGTAGTATTGTACACCCTCCGATAGAAAGAATGTCATAAACCGTACAAAAAAATATGTTAAGGCTAACATGGTAATGTGGTAGATGGTACAACTTATTGTTTTAGTCTTCATCTCGAATTCAAAGTTGAACTTACAGAGCAAACTAATTTTCAGATGCGCACTTCATTCTCAAACGCATTTTCTAGATAAAAAGGTCATATGCGATCTTATTTAAATTGTTGACGCTATTGACTTTTTTCGCTACGTTAACCATTCATCTTATTCAAAATATTAGTTCAAACATGCAAAGTTATAAGGTATATTTCAACTTTCTTTAATGATAAAACAAATCATAACAAAATCTATAATAATTTTTAAAATATTTGAATAAGACGAATGGTCAAACGTAACTCTAAAATGGTCAACGTCAACAATTTAAAACCGGAGGGAGTATTTCTTAAACACAGGCAAATGGTCAAGGATTGTTGGCTGGTGCCAAGCTCCATTATGGCCCATCCTCATAGTTGTGAATTTCTTGAGAAAGCGGCATTCCTATGCACGAAAAAATCATGTCTTCTTATCTCTCTCTCTTTTTCGAACGAACAAAAAAATCATGTCTTCGCAATCCCAAAAATATCATATGTTACTATGGGGCGGAAGACCAATACGGCAATATGACTGCAGAATCTCAAGTTTAATTTATCGTTTTGTGGTGGTAGAATCTCAAGTCCAAACTTGAATTACAGTCCAAATCCCAGCCTGGTGGCACCTCGGCCAGTCCAGCCCATCTGACCACCGTGATGTACCTTCTGCCTTGTGGTCCCACCTGCCAGTCAGAAAACTCCTCTGCTTCCGTTTTCTTCTTCTCTGCCCTCTCGCGCCGTCGCGCGTGCCCCGTCCTCGCCGCGCCGCCTGCCCGCCTCCACTGCTTCATGCTTGCCAGCGCTGTGAGTGCCGGGATCGAACGGTTCACTCATCGGTGCCCGTCCCTTCACCGATGTCCTGGACTCCCGGTGCAGGGCTCCATGATGCGGTCGCGATCGAGCTGGAGCTGGCGCCGCCCGGACGACCTCTGAACCTCTGACGACGAGGAGTCGACAACAGCAGTTCTTCTGCGTGTAAGCATAATCCTTTTTTTTTCCCTCTCTAGCTTATCGATAGTAGTCCTTTTGTACAGTTCCTTGGGGTTGAGGGTTGTGTTTCTGTTCCTTCTTTTCACATATTGTGAATAAAATAGTCTAAAAAATGGCTGGGGACATCATGCAACATTATTCTGGATGATGTGGTTCCAAAGAAAACGTTAAATTCTTTATAGCTGAGCTATCTCGTGCTGTTAGCTGAAGTAGCAACTGACAGTCGGAGTAATGGTATCTGGCTTCGGGGTCTGAAAAACATGATCTCTTTGCTTCCCTTTAACTGCATGACTGGTGGCCTTTGATAGAGAAGGTGTTAGCTCTTGCACATCAGGACATATTTTTCTGATGTTTAATCTTCTTTTGGGTATAGTGTATAGGTGCATTTTCTTTTCTTTTTTTTAGGGTAACTATGGTGGGGGTTACCCACCTGAATTCACTCACTTCAATTAAATGAAATAATGGTATTTACAATGATCGTCGCCAAAGAGATGATTGAAAAGCAGAGTACTAAGGAGGTATGGGGAAGAAAACTAGAAAAACATCAGCAATCTAGATATAGCAGTAAGACCAAGATTTTCTATACAGACGTGAGTTGAACTTACCACGTGTCTCGTACAACAGAAGATTTTTTTTTTATCAATATATTTCTTGTTGAAAAGGAATAGTCGAAAACTGTTTTAATCAGTAGTTATCATATGACTTACTTTACTCCGTTCATCTCAAAAGGAAAATGATTTATTTTACTCAGCTTTGTATCTGAGTAGCAATTTTCTTCCCTGGAGAGTTCATGAGCCTGTTTCCTTATTTCTCTTCAAGTACAGTACATGACAGTTTTTTTTTTTGAGGGAAATAAAAAAAAACTGTCATGACAGTTGGCTGATGAAGGATGATGTTAGCAGGGTATTAGCATACGTACACCCAATACACGCGGTTCTGTCTGCTGTTTCATACTGTTTTGGGTTTATCCTGAGTTTTAGGTGTAACTTATGAGCTGTCATGTGTGACTAGCTAAAGTTAAGTAATGTTGCCCATTTTAATCACAACTTACCACATGACTGTTAAAATAGAAAATACGCAAAAAAAGATTTTAGAGAGAATAAGTTTTGTATGATATCCTTCTGCTCTTTATGGAATTTGCTAGTCACATGTTTGGACTTAGCAGGGATGATGGCTGGTAGGCGGTAGCAGCAGCGGCATAACTGATATGTGGCACTAACCAACCAAGATGATGACTCTTCTTTTGATGCATCTGCTTCATGCACATGAATAGATGAACGAAGTGACGCAGGACCAACCTAGGTCACAGCCACCAAAATAAAAGCCATGTCCAATCCCACTATTTTCCTTCATGCAACTCTACAATGGCAGGTGTCAGTTCAGGGGTTTTGCGCCTCTACCTATCCTTCTACAACTGGGTCATCTTTTTTGGATGGTCAGTTACTCCATCTGTGTTTCTCGCGTTTTGATTTGATTTTTTACTTCTTGCACTTCTGTTTTGTGGCAAGCTTCTTGGTTAGACACGACCTTGTTGGTTTTATCCGGGTTCTTAGGTTCAGGCTTTGCAGGGCGCAGGTGATGTACAATGCAATCTTGGCATTGTTGGGCAGTGGGCATCAGACTGTTTATGCTGCCGTGAAGCAGCCACTGCTCTTCATGCAGACAGCCGCCTTGATGGAGGTAAATTTTAAATTCTTAGTGCAGTTGTATAATTGTTCATGATCCTAATGTGATTGTAGGTTGGTGGAAAGTAAAGTCTATAATTTTAAACTTTCTTCTCTTATTACATTAAAAAAAGGATCCAACACTTTGAGCACTGCCTTGATTTTTCAATAGGTATAAAACTGTACATAGATGGATGCTAGGGACGAACGTAGAAGTTCTTAATCTGAAATTTAAGTTATGTGCCGATTATCGACCATGTTCAAGGCATGGTCTAATGTTGCACGTTTACATCTATTTTGGTGCCCATAGAAACGGGCATAGATACTTTCCAATGAATGTGAGATTATGAATCAGCAAAAAGGTTTTATTGAACGTGATCTTGGTGCAGTGGCTAAAACACTTTAGAAGCACCCTCTAGGACCCGGGTTTGACTCCTAGTGGGAACAAAATTTTGGGCTGGAGTTAGAAAAAAAAAAGGTCCCTCGTTGGTTGTTCTGAGTTATACGTGTAACCACTGCGGTTGCCTTCAAAGATATACCCGTGGCCCATGTGTTCATGAGCACCCTGTCCAGGCAGGCGGCTTTTGGGGCTTTTCTCGACCGAGCCAGGAAGGGATTCCGTTAAATGAAAGCCGTGGGGGCGGTCTTCCCCCGACTGGTCAAGTTTTTTTTTTTGAATTAGCGTTTTAGCATGTTGATTGTGGAGTAGCAGTTGTTTTATTTAACTACACATGTTATACTAAGGGTGTGTTTGGCGGCTGCTTTTGAGGTAGCTTCACCACTGGCTTATGAGCAAATGAGCAAAAGCCCTGCCAAACATGTTCAAAAGAAAACGGCTTATGCTAGATTGTTTGGAGAAGCCGGTTTCCAAAATGAACTGGGGGCGAAAGCCCAAAATAGTGGCTCATTCAGCTTATTTTCTGACACATACCTCAAGTCCCGATTCGCCCCGCGCGTCGCCCGTCGCCCGTCGCTCTCGCCCCGCCGCCCCCGCGCGCTCGTGCGCCGCGCCCGTCGCCGAGCTGCCGCCGCCCAGCGCGCTCCCGTGCCGCCTCCGCCGCCTAGCGCGCCCGTCGCCGAGGTGCCGCCACCTAGCGCGCCCCCGAGCCGCC
Source organism: Eragrostis nindensis (assembly GCA_012490785.1). NCBI lineage: Eukaryota > Viridiplantae > Streptophyta > Magnoliopsida > Poales > Poaceae > Eragrostis > Eragrostis nindensis. The sequence goes on along the minus strand of JAAXCT010000061.1, from coordinate 1,301,730 downwards.
GCCGCCCAGCGCGCTACTGTGCCGCTGCCCGCAGTCGCGGCCCCGCTCCGCCCCAGTCCGACGCACGTTCCGCCGCGAGCCGCCCCAGCCGCCACCGCCGACCTTCCTCTTCCCTGATTACCCGCGCAGCTCCGCGTCACCTGGCCGCCCCGAGCCCCACGCCGACGGCCTGCGCGCCACGCCCGTCCGCCGCATCTCCTTGGCCATCTCCATCAGCATCTCCCTTGCTGATTCACAAAGCATGGAGGTCGCTCGAATCGATGGATTTCTTTTCTTGGATGGCTCATCGGAAAAGACAAGCTTGACTGGATAAGGATAGCGGGGAGAGGCTGTAGTGCGTTGCTGTGCCTTTTCTTAATTCACAAATTGATGGACCCACTTGTAAATAGCTCTCTAATAAAGTTCAGATGTCAGGAAATAGAAAAGAGAAAGTAAAAGATTTATAGATGATGGAATTATAAGGTTGAAAGACTCGTTATTATACTCTATTATATTAGTTACCACTATAATTATTAGTTCAAATTTTTATTTATTTTTAACATTATTTCTTTCATTCCATAAAAATTGCATCTGTATAGCTATGTCAAATGGACAGGGACACTAGAGACATTTTACCAGAATAAGCTGTTTCCAGAAAAGACAGGATAAGCTATTTTGCCAAACAGTTTGACAGGATAAGCTGTTTTCACAAATAAGCTAGAATGAGCCAGAAAAGCTATTTTCTCATATAAGCCACAGGATAAGCTGTTTTCATAATAAGCCCAAGCCCTACCAAACACACCCTAAATACTTTGTGTCTGCATATTGATGGTGTTGCTGGTAACACAGATTCTTCATGCTATTTTGGGTAAGTTCTTTCTCTTCTAGTTATGTTTCGCCCTCCTTATCAATCTTAAGAATTGTAGTCTACCTACCTAGGGCCTTGCATGAAGCTGACTTTCGATCAAATAGTTACATATAAAGAAATAAGCATGAAAGTGGAGATTCCAAGACTAAATAGTTGGTTATATTAACATGGTGTGTGAAATACAAAGTTATGTTGTGTAGACAAAAGTACTGCATGCTTTGATATTTTAAACCCGGCTTTCTTAAATAAAGGGATATACAAAAGGATAGTTAGCCCCTATATCTCCACGTGGTTCAAAACTTTAATAGTTAATACTTTAGGCTTAGGATGTACCGGATGTTTCTAGTTTAATTTACCCATACACAGTAATTGCTCATGGTATATGGTAAAAGATCCTTTTGGGTGCACACACGACAAAAAAAAAAAGGTCATAATAAAATCAACGAATGTGACACCGCCTCTTATCATCCAGTGCAACATGTATCCCTTCTTTGTATTATGACATGAACTGTAGCCGAGATTTTGAGCAGATCAAGTATAGTTTTAATTTGAGTAGGTGTCGTAGGCTCAATTTTAGTATTGTTTTCTTATTCATACTATCACTTTTGCTAATCATTGTGATGGTTTGTTGAACCACGAAGGGTTTGTGAAATCTCCAATCTCTGCCACTTTACCACAAATTAGCGCAAGATTGATCTTTACCTGGGGCATCATGTGGAGCTTTCCTGAGGTAATATTGGCTCGTAACTAATAAGTCCCATACTTCATAATAAACAGATGCTATTTTGTTTGTGATCTTTATAACAAGTTCTAGACTTAAAAGCGATATGTTGCAACTCCAAACCGTGCAGAGTCAATTATGTTTGCTACTGATTGATCAGAATGTGCTTCTGTCTTGCAGACACATTCTCATGTTCCTGTCACTTCATTGATCCTCTGTTGGTCAATCGCTGATGTACGTATTACTTCTGACAATTTCACCAAGTTTGCTGAATATAATAACTTTGCAATGCAATACTTAGAGCACGATGCTAAGAATCAAACTTGTTTCTTGATACAAGGTATTCTTAAAATTCCTCAAATAAGAAACTAACAAGACTTTTGAGATTCGTTTTTAGGAAAAGCTTTTGAATCCTTGTGCTAATCTTAATTTAAGATTTTTTTATATTTGTCTTCATTCTAGATGTGATCTTATGAAATGTTTGATGATTCGTTGCAGATCATCAGATATTCTTTCTTTGGTTGGAAGGAAGCATTTGGAGCTGTACCTTATTGGCTCTTATGGCTTAGGTCTGTGCTGATTCCAGAGAACTCTCACAATTTGACACAACGTTCAAATGAAACTTATTTCCTTTTCTGTAATCTCTCCTTAAACAACTGTTGTGCATCGTTGTTCTTCATTTTTGTTTTTACAGGTACAGCTCATTTATGGTTTTGGTTCCTATTGCTGTTGTTAGTGAGGTTGGCTTAGTATATGCTGCCCTGCCTTACATGAAGGTAACTTAATTATCTGAGTAAAAGAATGTTTCCTATATTGTTCATTTGATAACAAGTTCTACATCTTTTTTCTTTGTCAACTACTTTTCAGGCATCTAAGGAATACTGCCTCAGGATGCCCCAGAAGTATACATATATTCTTTTAACCATTCTCTACATTCCAGGTATGTTCACAATATTCTTTTATATATTTAGTAATCCACATCATAGTAATACGATCTAACAAGTCACAGCTATGTCACTTTGATGATACCCAGGATTTCCACACATGTTCTGTTATATGCTCGGTCAGCGGAAGAAGGCATTGTCAAAGGCAAAACAGATCTAATGTATGGCAGTGCGATATTCCAAGCATGTAGTGTAATTTCACGACGCAGTTAAACTTTATATTTTCTACTTCTCTGGAATCTTGTAGACTGGAATAGTACTCTTATCAGTTGCGAGTCATACAGTTGTGCCAAGGAATAAGGATTAGCTTTCCCGTGGGTAAATGAAAATAACGTTCATAAGAGGATTTTGGTTTGTGTGTGTGTGTGTGGATAATGTCACCATTTGCATACATATACACCACCTTTATCATGGAGAGCAATATATGTGTACCTTTATAGCCTATTGTTGAATATCTCAAATACTGTGATACAAACAATGTACGATAATTGTCATCAAGAACAACTAGATAAGTGTTAACCTTTAGAAAGTATCAGACTACGTTATTTTGCAGTCTGTCACTTTTCTTTACTGTTGCGATTTCTATTAATCGCATTTTGTATTTAATTTTTTTGGAGATTGCAAATCATTCATGTAAACAATACAATTGAGTACAAATCCTGTACCTCAACAGTAGCACACCACTTGTATCAAGTGATTAGGGTGCAAGTGTGAAACTCACATTGTAGCATAAAAGCATTGTTATAAGCGACTACATAGAAAAGGAGGCAACAATTGTGCACCAGTAAGCTTCAAATCAGTCCTCCCCAAATCAAATATTAATAATCAAGTCATTTGAGTAAATGTGCATGAAACAAATTAATCTAACATACAGGAATGTGAGAGATAGATCAGATCAGCTATGAAGGAGCCACCTGCGTCTCTCCTTCTTGATCTGCCTTCTTTTTGCAACTGGTAGGTACGCTGTACCTTTCCCGCTTTCTCTCTACTATCGATCCGTCCACTTGCAGGAAAGTTTCAGGTGATAGATTTCTCTGATCTCACCTGATGTGTTGAACTCCAAGTAGTGCCTGTGAAGGCTCTCCAGGTGGCCTCGCCATCTAGTACTTTTCAAGAGGCAGTACGTATACATCATCGATGCTAGCTACCGCTGCCACCTGTATCTTCTGTTTACACTTAAGTGCTACTAGTACATGTTGCGTTGGCTGCTGGCTCGTGAGCGATCAGTCGTAACGCCATTCGTCTTGTTTTACCTTTTGCATCTAAACCTTAAATTGTGAGAAAGACTGGTAGATGTGCTGTCAATTCAAACCACTTGTTTTACCTCAGCTGTGTCAAATGCGTGTAGGAGTGCCACTGTGAGTGTGACAGGCTTCAGAATATGCCCAATGACAATGGCCCTGTTCGGCAGGCTGATAGCACTGTAGCGGCTGCTGAAGAAATAACTGCGAACACTGTAGCGAAATAACTAGAACACTGTAGCTGCTGCAAAAAAGCTGGCTGCGAATCAAGCAGCCGAACAGGCTGAATGAGACAGTAATAAGAAAATAACAATTTTCGTACACCACTTGGCCTAAAGAATCTTCTCTAAAATAATTTCACCACTGGCCTTTGCGAACAGGTCGTAGGATGGCTTAGCCTTCCTGTTGGCATTTTGCATCGCAGGTCCGAACGCACGCGCTGCTTAGAATACTCCCCCTTCCAGATGCTCGAGCCCAGTTGCAAACGGCACTTGTCGAATGCTTACTGTGTGCTATAACATGGCTCCACTTCATTGCTATCAACAGTTAAAAATTCAGGGGCCTGCCTGATCTGGCTAGTCGTATACTCCCTCCAGTTCAATTTTAAACTAACCAATGCTGTATAAAAAAAACAGAGGGTGTAGCTCGGTATTGTATGTGACGTCAGATATCTTAATTTTAGATTAGCCAATTTCACATATAAAAGAAGAGATCGGAGGGAGTAGGTACTAAAATTTCGACAAGAGGAGAATAGGCACCCAAAAATTGAGCAAAAAGCGGCGCATCGAGCAAGCAACTGAATTCCAATGAGTCATTGTAGCAACCTGCATATGCATGCCAAGTACTAACACCAACAGTAGTTTTGAGTTTTATTAGTATGAACTATTGATTGACAAGATGGTTGGTTTTGGACTTTATAGGGTTTAACACCAACAATATAATTTTAGGGATGAATTGCATTATATCCCTTCGCTTCCATGGGAAATTATGGACTTGGTCACTTGGGTGAAATCCTGTGGCGAACTAGACATATGGGTACGGTGCCACAATTCAGACCGTCCCAAGAACTGGACCAGGAAACGCGCTTGCAGGTTGCGACCCGCAACGAACTTGGACCCGAACCCGTCGAGGCCCGCGGGACCCTTCCTTCTTCTCTGGGCCCTTCGCTGCTGTCCTCTCCTTTCTTCTTCTTCCCCTCTCCTCTCCTCCCTGGCTCGCCCCCGTCCTCCCCGTCGCCGGCGAGAGCCCAGGCGGAGCGGCCAAGACCTGCGGGAGAGCTCCTTCCCTGGATACAAGGGCCTTCCGGAACCTTTCATGGTCCTCCCCCAAGGTCAGATCAGAGCAAGCGGTTCGCTTCCTCCATCCCTTCTCGTTCTTCTTTTCCCTTCCATCTATTTCTTCGTTTTCGGTACCTTTCCTTGAAAATTCGTGTATGGTTAATAAATTTTCGAGGCCTGGTTTGATAACTGAATGTTTTCCGTTACACTTTGGTAAATAGTTTGATTTGTTATGGGAGATGCAGAGTTTCTTAGATGAAAAAAAAAGGATCTTTTTCACCTTTTTGCGGTTTAGGTTTTGATTTTTGTGCGGTTCCTAGATTTAATTTGACGAGGGCAAAAATTAACTTCCATTTTCATCCGTTTACAGGGTTGTGGTGACCGTCGAATTGGCCTGAAAGATCTCAGTTGCATTCCGAAGGAAGGATTTCTCATCACAAATCTTGATCTGCGGGTTGGTGGTGGAATTTCAGTGTTTCCTGGGGCGAGGCTGCGACAAAATCATTCATCTACCATGGATTTCCTGAAACTTGACTGGTGCGTCAGGTAACAAGGGCAGTGGCCAGTTGAAGGTGACATAGCAGAAACAGGAGCTAGAATCGTAGAAGAGAGGTAGGCAACAATAGGAAGGACGAAGGAAAAGGAGAGGAGGGAGCTCTCCATGGGGGAGCCCCTCCTCACCTCACTCTCAATGGAGAACAACAACAGCCACCCCTGCACTCTCCTCTCCATGGACCCTGCCGGATCGCACCCGCCCTCCACTGAATCCTCCGGTGGTGTTGGTACCAATGGGGTTGGTAACGGTGGTGACCGGGAACTCTTCATCATTCCCCGACGCGAGCCTGCACATCCATGTCCACCGGACATCAACCTCCCACTTTCGGCAGACCCCTCCCCACCACCTCCATCATGGAGCCACGACCCGTTTGACATACTTGATGTCAATCTTGGCACACATACTTATGAGTCTGAGGTTGCACTCACGCTTCCCAAGTCTACTGGCAATGGTAGTGTCGCGGTCGGTGTCGCCGCTAGGAAGTGTGCTAAGAGAGGAGACAGCATTTGGGGTGCATGGTTTTTCTTCAGTCACTATTTCAAGCCTACACTTGTGGAGAAGCCAAAGGGGAAGGTGACACGAGACACGTCCGGGAGCATCTTGAGCTTCGACAAGTCTGACCTCTGCCTTGATTCCTTTCTGGTGCAGCATGACATGGAGAATATGTACATGTGGGTTTTCAAGGAGCGGCCTGACAATGCCCTTGGGAAAATGCAGCTCCGGAGCTTCATGAATGGGCATTCCAAGCATGGGGAGCCATCCTTCCCGTTCAGCGCTGACAAGGGCTTTGCGAGGTCACACCGCATGCAGCGAAAGCACTACCGTGGGCTGTCCAATCCGCAGTGCCTTCATGGGATTGATGTCGTGAACTCACCAAATCTATCAGCAGTCCCTGAAGCTGACTTGAAGAGGTGGGCTGAACTCACAGGCAGGGAACTTAATTTCTCAATACCATCCGAAGCCAGTGACTTTGAGTCATGGAGAAACCTACCAAGCACTGATTTTGAACTTGACAGGCCACAGCCACCATCATCAAAGGGTGTTGCACATAGCTCTCATAATCATAAAAAGGGACTGAACGGTTCAGGTCTCAACCTAGCAACTCCACCATCATCAGATGATGGGATGGACCTTTCACCAAAATGCGCCAAACGTCGCAAGGATTTATTTGGACATGGTGCTGATGAGGACTGTGCTATGGCAAATAATTCATGTTCTGATAGAGAGCAAGAGGTAGAAGTCCACGCTGGGGAGCCTTCATGGGTGCATGAGTTCACTGGTGTGGCTAAACATGCAAGCGGGCCTGTCACTGCTGCCAAGACAATATATGAGGATGATGAAGGGTACTTAATCGTTGTGAGCATGCTCTTTTCTGATCCACACAGTGTGAAGGTGTCTTGGAGGAACACGCTGACACATGGCATCGTGAAGATAACATGTGTGAGCACTGCTCGGATGCCATTCATAAAGAGGCATGATAGGACATTCAGGTTAACTGACCCTTTCCCTGAGCACTGCCCTCCCGGTGAATTTGTAAGAGAGATACCCTTGGCTACACGGATTCCAGAAGACGCAAAGATTGAGGCATATTATGATGAGACAGGAACTGGATTGGAAATCATGGTCCCGAAGCACCGAGTTGGACCAGAGGAGCATGAAGTTCAAGTCTGCATGAGGCCCCCGCACCTTGGTGACAATGATCTTGTTTTATCATAGAACAGAAAAAAAAGGAAACAACTAGCCTTTAGATATTCCCGTGTCATGCCATGAGTTACAACAGGTCGTGCCATGGATCTGTGGACAGTGGAAGCCTGTTAAACATCCCATTAAATTTCTTTTCCCCAACTTAGTATTGGTGACTTAGGCAAAAGCCATGTTTTATTAATGCCCCTCCGTACCTTTACACAAGTACATCACATCACTATATTGGTGATCTCCTTGACTATCTGAAAAATTAGTTAAGATTCTGTGTATATTCTGATCATCAGGTTCATAATAATGTTGATATCTACTTATAATTTAGTGATTCAGAATTGCGTTATTCATTACAATAATTGTTTGTAATCATTGTCTCGACCATTTTAATGTGTTGTACTGTGGGCTGTGGCCCGTCTCATTTTCATCAGAAATCAGATCAGAACCTGATGTGGTTGCTGTATTCATTGTTGATACACACTGCTAACAGTACAATACAATATTCTGCTCTTTACAAATACACAACAGATTCTAAACCGATTTCATGAAAATGGGACGGGCCATTCCTAAGCGCGCGCTGGTTATTGTGAACTGAATTCCTAAGCGCGCGCTGGTTTTTGTGGGACTGAACTACCAATAACAATATTCTGCTCTTACAAACATCAATTAGTAACCTCATTCTTTTTGGGGCGAGCCTTACCTGCACTATTGCTCAAATTGATTGCTGCGATGACATGTTCCCTGCCTGGACTAAGATTACTTCATCCTGAGCAGCAGGATAATGTTCCCTTTAGTGCAGCAAGCAGTGATCCATGAAATGCTCCTTGCTGTTGTCGTGGGATCTCTGTTGATTCCCCTTTGAACCATTTCGCAAGTACAAAACTGAAGACTAATTGCTACGGGAAAGTGGCTGTGTAAGATTCTGTGTATACCTTGATTGCTCAGGTTCAGAGTTATGTGTTATGCTCAACCTTGATCACTTTCAGAAGGAATCTGAAACTGAAGTTGTTGATGTTTGTATCCATGATTGATAGTTGGTTTGCTCTTATGTTTGTGCGTCACCTGAATTTATATCTGATGCCGATGAAAAATCATTTTTCGGGTCAACCTATCCTGAAATTTTGCTTAAATCTCTGAATGCCACGTTGCCTCACCTGTGCTGCGCCAGCACAAAGACCTTCTAGCCTGAGAAGCAGGATATTTTTTTTTTCCTGGCTTTGATTGATGTGGCCAACACTCAGCCGTGGCGAAACGAACGTCGAATATGCTTGCAGCAACGCAGCCGGTTCTTTTCTGTGGCCTGGAGGAGCTGCAGCAGCGAGTGGATGCCCGGCTTCCTTGGTTCCGGCAGCCGGCTTTACGTTTGAAGCACTCTGCCCATGCATCAGATCGTGACACCGACAATCTTTCAATTCGGATCTTGTTCTAAACCAAGTTTGCATTACCGATTCTGATTACTGAATAACCAGTAGGTATGTATTCAGAATGGAAGTGGACTTAAAATTAGGACAGTCGACAGTCAGTCCAAGTGCCTGTTGTGGTGCAAACATTATTCCGCAGCAACAAAAGACCAGCTTATCAGGCCAATGAAACGGAACACATGAAAATCTGGCAAAATGCGGAGTCCTCGCTGCAGCTCGTAAATCGTGAGCAGCTCAGTTGGCAAAAGGCCTGCCCTATTCGGCAGCAAATTGTTGCTTTCGTCCTAAAAAAAAAGTTGCTCTCAGGGAGTTCTGAAAGATCCCATTTCTTTCTTGCCACGCGAGGCCTGTTTGGGACGGTAACACGTGCATTTTCTTACATTCGTGCGGAAATTTAATTAGTTACTTCCACCATCAACAAATTAAAATGATAATAGGGAGTACTGAAAGAATTTTCCGGAGTCCAAAAATCTCTTTCGGCCAAACATGATTGAAGCGATGAATTCAAAACATGTTTGATCAGTTGCCCATTATTTGAAACACCTTGTCACAAGTGTAATGGCAGGTATTAAATTCTTAACCAAACAATCTCTAGGAGCCTGGATGGGGTGCTCCAACACCGGTAGCACCGCAACAGATGCGTAAAAATATGTGTATTTCATGTTGTTGTACCATGTTGTAAAATTGGAGATGCAGCAGATGTTTGTGTAGAAAAAATAAAAAAGAGAAATTAGTGGGTTGCAACCCGCATTATTCACAAAATGATTTTACTTCTTTTGCTTCTCTTTGCATGAGCATAATTTGCATCTCAAATTTTACAAAATGGTAGAACATGATATACACTACCACTTTAATTGATTTTCTGTTGTAATTTTTTTGTGTATCCATCGAGATGCTGTCGGGGTTGAGAGCACGGGAACACTAGCACAGGTTGTTTTCCCTTGCTCTAAACCGGAAATTGCTATGCCCAAACACGTGCCAGTGTGAGCAGAGAACTGGAGAACTGGAGAAGCAACACGTGCCAGTGTGAGCAGAGAACTGGAGAACTGAAGCACGGAGCCAGTGTCAGCGGCTCTCACAGTGTGTGAGCAGCTGACTGAGCCGAAAAATCTGTTGCGACTCGTTTGTTGTGGTGTACCGAGTCCAGCAGCACCGAAGCGGATAAAGCGTCCCCCACCTCTTCCTCTTCTCCGACTACCACCACCACCACCGCCTCTGCTCTGCTCTTCCGTTCCCCCACCGCCGCGGCCTACTTCGCCGTGCATGAAACCCTAACCCCTCCGGCGCCTCCCACGTCCTCCCCGCGATGGCCAAGGCGCTGCTCTCATCCTCCCTCCTCCCCTCGCTGCCCCGCGCCTCGGTCGGAGGAAGCGCAGCGAGGCTTCCTCCGCTCCCGTCGCTGCGCTCCCTCACCCGCCGCCGCGCCGGGGCGTGCAGGGTGAGGGCGAGCCTGCACGGTCTCGAGTCCGTTGGGGGCCTCCAGGCCGCGCTGGAGCGCGCCGAGGCGGCGCTCTACACGCTCGCGGACGCCGCGGTCGTCGCGGCCGACGCGGCGGCCGGAGGGGACGCTGAGCAGGCGGCCGCGGCGGCGCAGAAGAACGGCGGATGGTTCGGGTTCATCGCCGAGGCCATGGAGGTCGTGCTCAAGGTAATGATTGCTTCGTGGTGGTGGCCCTGCTGTTGGTAGTTCGACAGTTCATACAGTACTTGTTCTGGTGGAATTGAATGCCTATAAAATTATATATGTATAATAAATTTAAGTTCCTGGCCTCCTGGGAGTCAACGGGTGGCCTGCCACTGAGGTGCACGCGCTGCTCATGCTCCCATGCTCAGGTCTCTAGAACTCGATCCAACATCAAGCAATAGGATGGTCTGGTTTAGCTGGTATAGTCTTGTTATGGGTTGCTTTTGCATGGAAATGATTGTTCAGGAAGCCGTCCTAGGTAGCTCCACACACGTTGATGCATTTGTTACTACCTTTTAACGCTTCGTGATGGGAAAAATTGTTTACAGCATTTCTTAGAATTTAGGAGGAACACTATTCGAGCTGTTTGGAAATCTGATGCTATGTGAGCCTCGCCTTGCAGGTCCTCAAGGATGGTTTATCTGCAGTTCACGTGCCATACGCTTACGGATTTGCAATCATTCTGCTCACCGTTATAGTGAAAGCTGCGACATTGCCTCTAACAAAACAGCAGGTGAATGCTCAAACCCTGTTTCAGTCAAAACGATGAGCAGTGCCCCATCTCCAATTCCTGGTTGTGCATTTGGTGGATTGATTGCTTGCTAATCATCTGTTTTTAGGTCGAATCAACTCTGGCAATGCAGAATTTACAGCCGCAGCTCAAGGCAATCCAGCAGAGATATGCAGGCAATCAGGTTTGTGTTGGTTGCTGGAAACCTCGATCATTGATGCCGTGATAGAATCATGCTTCTAACTGTTATCTTATTTTTGGCTTAGCTTTTGTCAAACATCCTTCTTTGATATTCTGATCTCTCGCCTCTGCTTAATTTGCTTATTAGGAGAGGATACAGCTAGAGACTGCTCGGCTGTATAAGCAAGCTGGAGTCAACCCATTAGCAGGTTGCTTTCATTTCCCATTCTAAAGCAAGTTACCCAGACAGTGAAATGTTCCATCCAGTCTGTTGATTTTAGTTTGTACTTAGTTGCTCAAAAAGCGAACATTTCATTTTAGTCAACCATATTGCTATTTTATGACAGAATTCATCCCTGTCCTGCAAAACCATGTAGCTATTTTACTGCGATTGCTTTTAATTTTATTATTAAGCATCATGATCTTATGGTTTCTCTGTCAGGATGTCTTCCAACTTTGGCAACAATACCTGTCTGGATTGGTCTTTACAATGCCCTTTCAAATGTAGCAAATGAGGTGAGCTACTGGCTGATTGCTTGATGTTTGCTTAGTTTAAGAGGCTTTTGGACTGAGTGGCTTCTGTTTCACATAGGGATTGTTGACAGAAGGATTTTTCTGGATTCCTTCATTGGGAGGTCCTACGACAATAGCAGCGCGGCAAAGTGGTGCCGGCATTTCGTGGCTCTTCCCGTTTGTGGTACTGAAACGATCTCTTATTAGCATGTAGATCAGTTGTTTCGATCTTACTTTCGGTAAAAAAGATTGGTCCGTTGCCCCCGATTTTTTTGGGAGTCAATTTGGAAAAATGTTGGACCAGTTACGCGTTTCTCATGTAGCTAATTTTGCAGCACATTCAACAGCATGCAAGTAACAAAAACATTGTCATTTGCAGAACTGAATTTCATTCCTGTTTAACACTTCTCAAAACAATGTGGCATGGCATTATATCATTCCTGTGCATATGTTGCAATATACTGTGGTCAATATGCTTGAATGATTTACACGAGCTAAAAGCCTATAATACGTTCTAACATTTCAAATGAACTTTGCAGGATGGTCATCCTCCATTAGGCTGGCATGACACGATAGCATATCTTGTGTTGCCTGTACTACTTGTTGCTTCTCAGTACGTCTCCATGGAGATCATGAAGCCACCGCAGGTGAATGCTTTCGCCGTGATTTTTCGCCAGTTATTATACCATTACACACATTCATGATTTAACGTTTGTCTTTTTGTCTGCTATAGAGCAATGACCCATCACAGAAGAACACCCAGCTCATTTTGAAATTCCTACCATTTATGATTGGATATTTCTCTTTGTCAGTGCCATCAGGATTGTCCATTTATTGGTATGTGTATCTGCTGTTGTTTCAAGTGTTAGTGTTATAGATGCCTCGTAGAAAATTGTATTTTTACATTTATGTTCACTAAGTCGTTACAGTCTACCAAACCCCCCACAACTATCTTGTGTGTTGACTTCATGGTTTGCTGTTAGGTTTACGAACAACGTCCTCAGCACAGCCCAGCAAGTGTGGTTGCGGAAAATGGGCGGAGCCAAGCCTGCAGTCAGTGAGGGAGGAAATGGAATAATTACAGCGGGACGAGCGAAACGCTCTGATGCTAAACCAGCTGGCGATAGGTGCCTTTAAACTTCATTTGTAATTTAGCCCTGTCATCTTTTGGTTTTAACTTATACACACATCTTGACCAGGTTTAGGCAGCTAAAAGAAGAAGAGAACAGGAGGAAACTTAACAAAGCGCTTGCTGCAGGCGATTCAGTTTCAGCATCGTCTATCTCAGAGGATGAAGACTCAGACGATGAGTCCACCGAGGAGGTACTCTTTGACCTTTTTACTGTGACTCATCTTTTTAGGAGAGTGATGTAACAACACTCACTTCAGAAAACCATCCTTCACCCAAAGCCCCTGAGAATACGATTTTTTTTTCTCTCTTGTTACTGATGCAAATCTGGCAACAGGGAGGACCTGTAGAGGATGCATCCAATACTGGTAGCGACAAGAAACTTCCAAGTTACTCTGGTAAGAAGGGCAAAAGATCGAAAAGGAAGCGCATGGTGCAGTAAGGTTGCATTGCAGATCCTAATTGGATTCATTTTTGTTACAACTGGTAAGTGGGCTTCAGGATCTTCATGCTGTAGCTCGCCCTTTATCGTTATTTTTGTTACTTCATGCTTTTAACATGAAGTTAGCAGTGTTAAACTTTCTGATTTCGCAAATTCCGTTGTTATTGCTACCATGAGTTACCTGTCCCTTTCTAATCTGTATTCAGTAAATTCTTGTTTTTTCCCCTTCAAGCTTTACCTCGAAAAAATCTCATCCCAATCATATGAAAACAACCAACAATAGAACTTCCATTTTGTAATTAGAAACAGGAACAAGCCTATTCTCATATGTTTTGTTCGCAAATGCTATACATGAGGATACTCCAAATTGCAGGTTAACTCAGTTGACCAGTTTGATGCCACAGCTGATCTCGGAGACAATTTTGGTGGTACCTTGGAGGCCGGAACTTCAGGTGCAGACAAATAGAGAAAAATTCGCGGGGTCAGATGTAGTTGCTGTGTAAAAGTTGCGAGATGAAGTAGTTCAGTTCAGTACATGCTATACAATAGGTTTAAGAGGGTAATGGACAGATCCAGGGCTCGAGTTTGTATATGTTCAAGCAGAGGAGGGCCTTTAGAAGTAGATAAAATACTCATGTTGTTCTGTACGTCGGGTTCGGAAACTGGGCCGAAAACTGGATTGCCCGGACTATTGATATGCACTCCTTTTTTCCTGTTGTAACCTTAGCACCATGTTTTGTTTGCGCAAAGCTGACAACAATATACAAATGAATTTGTTGGTCCAACTTTTGCTATCGTTTTGTCACGACTGTAGTAAAGGAATGATTTTGGGCTAATAAATTTCCTGGGGTCAGTAAAGTGATAACAGTGGCTGCTAAGCAGCGACGAGTCAAAAGGCTGCGGAGGAAATTTGTCTCCAAACCTTTTGAACGGCGCAACCGTGTACGTGTAAAACTGCGTGCTTTTTCATCTCGGGGTTCCACTGGAGGGTAGAAAAACTGAAAAAGAGCTACCTCAGATCACTAGAGGCATGCATCTAGACGGCTTTGCTGTGCTCTACGCAAAAGCGGAGCAATGTAAATTCGTCCTTCCGGCGACAGCGACGCGCGCGTTGGACGCAAATTCTTTCCCAGTGCATGTCTAAAGGCAATCTGCAACGGCGAAAATCTGCAGCGTTCATGCGGTGAGGGGATCACACTTTGGCCACAAAAAGGGTCGCTGCAAAGTTCCCGTCAAACATTTCCCGCTTTCGTAACGGGACCTGTTCCGTCATTTATTTGTTCCCGGCGATTGACTGAGTAGAGAGCTGCCCCAGGCTCATCGGAGCGGTGTTGGAGACTCCGTTCAGTTCCTTTGGACTTTCCCATCCGGCCAGCGCGCGCGCGCGAGCTCGCAGCCGACGGCGCAAGACGAGAGGCCAGCCAACCGAAGCTGAGACCCCGAGAGGGGCACGGCGAGGCGTGCAAGAAATACCAAGCGCCGGCCGGTGGCGTGTGTACTCGTCGCGCGCGGAGCGTGACCGCGGCAGTTTTGATCCCCGTTCCGTCAGGCTATTTTTTGCGAGCAGCGAGCGCCGCGGTGTAGGACAGCAACAGCTTCGTCGCTCGGCTCCCTGCTGATACTTCTGGGAGGTCGTTTTCGCATCGTTGGATGCTCTTGTTGCATCAAGCACACCACCATTTCTCTCCTGTTACGTGACCACAAAAAGAGTGCGTTATCATACGATTGCCATCCTAATCGACCTGTTGACCCAGAAACACAAGAATATGGGGGAGACGATTCATTCGTGCACGCGTGTTAACACCTTGTACTAAGCTACCAAATCACCCAGTCGGCCCCGAAAATCTAGTCCGGCGATTCGTGTTGTTAGCTAATCCTGACTTGCATCCTGTGGTTCATGCGTGCAAAGCTAAATGCAAAATCTGTTCCACTGACTCCACTATGTTGTGTAAAGTAATAATGTTAAGACTATCTTTGGAAATCCAGGACTGGTGGACGCAGTCAGCAACTTGTTCATTGAGGGAACCCATCAGAGGATCAGAACTGTTCTTAAAGGTGCAGTATTGTTAGTTAGTCTATAATAATGCAGATAACTAGTCCAACTTGCGTTGCCATGAACAATCCGACCTACCCTGAATATACATTTGATTAAGACGTCTCGAGCCGATAGAAAAATGAGCACATCAGACCTCATTCGCTAGCTAGATGGCGCTGTCTATATAATTGAAGTATCTCCTCACGCCACGAGCAAGAGACAGAGAGAGCTCTCACCATCCAAGAATCCCTCTCCACCTCCGCTCGCGCGTCGTGTCCGAGAATTCCCGCGGCTAGAATCTCCGGCGCCGCCGGCATGGCCGCGACAGGCGGCGCTCTGCGGGGCCCTCTCCTCGGCGGCGCCGGCGCCGAGCTGGACGGGAAGGCCGCTCTGCGAGGCCATCGCCGCGCGAGGCCGTGGACGGCGCTGGCCATCGCCGCCGCGTTCCTCCTGCTGGCCGGCGTCCTGCTGTTCCTGAGCTCCGTCGGCCCGGGCGGCGGCGGCGACGTCCGTGCCGGCGTGCGGCTGAGCCCGCACGAGGCGGAGTCCGAGGTGGCCGCGGCGGCGGCGGACGATGAGCGGTGCTCGGAGGTGGGCGCCGCGGCGCTGCGCGCGGGCGGGCACTCCGTGGACGCCGCCGTCGCCGCCGCGCTCTGCCTCGGCGTTGTGCACCCGATGTCGAGCGGCGTCGGCGGCGGCGCGTTCATCGTCGTCAGGGACGCGGCCTCAGGAAAGGCCGTCGCCTTCGACGCTCGGGAGACCGCGCCGGCCAAGGCCACGCCGGTACGTACGCTTCCCGCCATTACTCGTTCGTTACCCGTTAGGATCAACCGCCGCAGGCAGAGGCGGAGGAAGTGAGAGAGGAGAGAGGACCAACGGCTTCGTCCTACTCGTGTCGATGACATGTGGGGTCACGTGACAACTGGCCGGGCAATCAGCTGGGCCCGGGTGACTGGTGGTGTGTGGTGTGGTGGTGCGCCCATCACAGTCTGGTGGGCCACACTTGCATTTTCAATTGATGCACACGCACGCGAGTCACACGGGCCTTCAGCGTCGACACGAGCAGCCCAGATCCGCTGAAACCAATCAACCACACTGGATTCAAATTGCAATACATTTATACAATGTGCAAAAGTACTCACTCATCGCTTGTGTTCTTTAACATATTGATTTTATAGTTTTTTCCTTTTCAGAGACCATTCTGATTTTGTAGTTTGTCACGGTCAAAGTTAGTAGTAGCATTCACCATTGCAGTATCTTTTTCACCAACCCAAAAACCTTCCTTCCTTCACGCGCACTATCTATTTAGTTAGCGCTCTTTTTTGTTTTTTTCTCTGCCAAACGACCAGATAGACTGCCTTTTTACCTTTTTTCTTTCACCATCCTATGTGGGTTTTCCACCATTCCGCATGGGGCTCACGCCGTAGTCTTCTTCCCGACCTCCCAAACCTCCTTCGTGCGCCGCGGTTGTCATCCACACACCCGAAGCCTTCTTCGTGCGCTGCCGTCCGCCACCAGAAGGGCTTTCACGCGCCGCCATCCATTTTGCACATCCAACAAGCGTGAGTCACCACCGCTGCCCGGGTCGTCGCCAGAGCTTGGGAAGCCAAACACTAACCCTAGGTTTCAAGTTGAAACATTTTAATCAATTGAGATTTTCTTAAATCTACATGAGAATTCTTCAAATAGACTTGAAACTCCTTCAAATTGAGTAAAAACTTCTTAAAAGCGAGTTGGAACTTTTGAAATAGCGTCAAACCTTTTTGAAGTTAAAGTTGTTAATTAGCCCGCGCCAGATAAGTTTAGATTAGTCGTGCCCAATTTAACCAGCTCAAGATTGGATCGAGCGCACTTTAATTTAGCCTGGACCAAGATCCGAAATCCTGAGTCTTTGACAATCAGAATGGCAGGTCGGCCACTGCATCTGCACTAAACGAAAAGAGCATCAACCTTTTTTTAATTTTGCGAGAGAAAAGAGCACAACTTTACAACAAGATGTACTTGTTAATTACCCTAGCTATAAACTATGAGAGCACATGTGCTAGTAATTGCTTTTCGGAACAACGAAAGTACTTCACGATCCGGCCGGCCATCCGAGTATCCGACAGCAGTGTACGACTAAGCAACAATGACTTGTGCATGTGTGCTGGCCTGATTTTTCTGAAACGGACATTTGTTCTGATCATTATGCCTCTACCAGTTACCACACTTAGTTTTTTTTATAATCATTATTTGAATCGCACACTTGGGCAGTTGCAAGTGTTTTTAATCGCACATTTGGCCAGTTGCTAGTGTGTGTGATCTTATCAGCCACCGCTTTCAACTGTGCATCTGATCACGTGCGCCCATCATCTCGACCTCTGAACATTTCGAACCTGAAAACAGTCATAGATCTTTTCCTTTTTTTTCGAAGAAAATACAGTCATAGATCTCACTGCAGTCAAAATTCCAAGTTTGCTGTTATTTACCATCAAAAGCAAACTCAGTTCTTTAATAAACTGTGAGAGTAACAGATAAACTTGTAACGTGAAGCAAAAATCCTTTTTTTTTTCAACTTTGTGGCTAAACCGATTTTTGCATACATGAGTATGTTCTTACTGAGTTTTGTTCTCTGCGCTGGTTCGAACGGCAGGACATGTACGCGCGCGACCCGTCCGCCAAGTACCTGGGCGCGCTCGCCATGGGCGTCCCCGGCGAGCTCGCGGGCCTGCACGCCGCGTGGTCACGCTACGGCCGACTCCCCTGGAAGGACCTGTTCGCGCCGGCGATAGCGCTGGCGCGTGACGGCTACGAGGTGGTCCCCTACGTCGCGCGCGCGCTCAAGGCCAACGAGCGCGAGGTGCTCGCCGACCCGGGCCTCCGCGCGGTGTTCGCGGCGGCGGGGGGCGTCAGGGTGCTCGCCGCCGGCGAGACGTGCCGCAACCCGGCGCTGGCGGACGCGCTGGAGCGCGTGGCGGAGGACGGCGTTGCGGCGTTCTACGGCGGCGCCGTCGGCGAGAGCCTGGCCCGCGACGTCGCGGCGGCGGGCGGGATCTTGACCGCGGACGACCTGCGGGCGTACAAGGTGGAGGTCGGCGACGCCATGCGCGCCGACGCCGTGGGGTACACCTTCCTCGGCATGCCGCCGCCGTCGAGCGGCACCGTGGGGATGACGCTGGTCAGTGCGGCCTCCCTTTCGACTTGCAATCTTGCATTGGTTCGATGCGAACAATGATTTTGGAATTCAACACCTGATCGTTAATTGCAGATGCTGAACATCTTGGGAGGGTACAAGTCGCTCGAGTTCGTGAAGGGGTTCCTCGGCGTCCACCGGCTGCTCGAAGCCATCAAGCACATGCTGGCCGTCCGCATGGACCTCGGCGACCCCGACTTCGTGAACGTGTCCAGGAGCGTCACCGACATGCTGTCGCCGCCCTTCGCCGAAAAAATCCGGCGACGGATCGTCGACAACACGACGTTCCCGTCCAGCTACTACATGCCAAAGTACGCATCACACTCTCTCTCGGGATGCAATACGTACTACAAGAGATTCTGTAATAACGTGTTCATGGCGATGGCACCAGGTGGAGCCAGCTGCGGGACCAGGGCACCAGCCACCTGTGCGTGGTGGACGGTGACCGGAACGCCGTGGCCATGACGACGACCGTGAACTACGTCTTCGGCGCGATGGTGCTGTCGCCGTCCACGGGCATCGTGCTCAACAACGAGATGGACGACTTCTCCGTGCCCGGCGAGCGCACCCCCGACGAGCTCCCGCCGGCGCCGGCCAACTTCATCGCGCCCGGGAAGCGGCCCCTGTCCTCCATGACGCCGCTGATCATCCTCAAGGCATGTGTTCCATGTCTTGCATCCAGTTTGTTTTGTTTAAGGTTCTCTTGCATCCATTTGATATCCTGACAAATTGTGTCTCCCCCGCAGAACGGCCAGCTCGCCGGCGTCGTCGGCGGCAGCGGCGGGACGAACATCATCGCGACGGTGACCCAGGTTTTCCTGAACCACTTCGTCGTCGGCATGGACCCTCTGGCCGCCGTCAGCCACCCCAGGGTCTACCACAAGGTAAGTACAATACAAGCAACGCAGCTAGCTAGCGTCGTGTTCTCCAGTTCATGGTGACAAACTGACAATGCAATCTCACATCTCGATCTGTTGTTACACAGCTGATTCCGAACGTGGTGAGGTACGAGAACTACACGGTGACCGACGGCGAGGTCATCGCGCTGAGCGATGGCGCGGTGGAGTTCCTGGAGAAGAGAGGGCACCAGCTGCAGAGCACGAGCGCGGGGGCCGTCTGCCAGTTCATCGTGCAACACCTGCCGGAGCCGGCCGCCGGGGACGGCGTCCTCCACGGGAGGCTCACCGCCGTCAGCGACCCGAGGAAGGACGGCAGCCCGGCCGGGCTGTGAGGCATGCATGCCACTGTAGGCTATAGCTGTTGTGTCGATCCATACCTCCATCAGTACATACATTTACACGTAGGCATTAAAGCAGGAACGGAGTGTATCTTGATTGATAGACGACCCAAATGGAAAATTTTCAATCGAAATGGTTAATGAAGAAAACATTTTTTATGATTGCAACCAATATATCCTGAAATTCATCAGGGAAGGCAGGGGAGGGGAGCAGAGCTCTCTGTTCTTCTCGCCAGCCTGCTCTGCTTTCATTCAGCGCATTCAGCGCATTCCGTTCGCTCTTCACACAGGCAACCCCACTCATGTTCATCATGGTCTCCCATTTCTCCAGCCCGGCGTTCTCTTGATTGCCTCCCGCAGCGCCCTAGCCCTCTCCACCTCCTCCGCCCTCGCCGGAGCTCCCGCCGGCCCGGCACCCGCGCCTTCGTGGCGCTCGCTCGCTGGGCGCCCCTCGTCGCCTCCAACAACCAGCACGGCAGCACCCTAGTTGAGCCGTTGAGCCTCGATCATGCACCAAGGGTGAGGGAATGCGAGGCCTCGGAGATGGCGTCGTTGACCACGTTGGCAAGCGCGGCGCCTGACATCGATGTAGGAAATAATCCTTGCCTTCCTTGTTTAGTTATTTGCTTTCCTTAGTAGTTTTAGCAAGTGTGAGCTGCCTTTCCTTTCCAGTAGCTGGACAGCTCGGCTGATTGATAGGCCTTAATTACTTTCCATGTAATAGTCAATATAAGCAAGGGAATACAACGTGAAAAGCTGCCTCATTCTGCAGCACCAACGAGACCGTGTCCAGTGTGTTCGCGTGAGTTGTGTGTGTAGTGTTTGGCCGGTGATCTCGCCGGCGACGTGCGCGTCGTATCTCTGGCGAGGTTCCAACAAGTGGCATCAAGAGCAAGGTTACGAGCCTAGGCGATGGCTGGTGACGGGAAGACCGGCGGAAAGGGCGAGAACTCCAACGACGGCGTCGTGATCCAGCGGGTGATTCGTGAGGTGGGAGGCGGGACTAGCTACCCCGTCCTCACCAAGACCAACTACTCCGACTGGGCGCTCCTGATGAAGGTGAAGCTCAAGGCGAGGGCGCTTTGGAACACCATCGAGAACGGAGGCGCCGATCCGCAGGAGGAGATGTTGGCCCTCGACGCCTTGTGCGGCGCGGTGCCGCCGGAAATGGTGTCGACGATCGCCAAGAAGGAGACGGCGAAGGAGGCCTGGGACGCGATCGCGACCATGAGGGTCGGGGACGACCGCGTGAAGAAGGCAACGGCGCAGCAGCTGCGCCGGAAATCCGACCTCGCCACGTTCAACGACGGTGAGACCGTCGAAGACTACGGGCTCCGCCTGGAAGGAATGGCGGCGCACCTCAACACGCTCGGTGAGGAGGTGAAGGACTCCATGATCGTCGCGAAGATGCTTCGCAGCCTGCCTCCCCGGTTCAAGCAGATCGCGATCGCCATCAAGACACTGCTGGACGTGTCGACGATGTCGGTCGCCGAACTGACGGGGCGGCTAAAGGAGGCGGAAGAGGAGTACGAGGAAGCGTCGGCGTCGCTGCAGCTTGAGGGAAAGCTATACCTCACGGAGGAGGAGTGGGACGCGCGGCGGAAGAAGCGCGAGGCGGACTACGGCGGCGGCTCGAGCAGTGGCTCGGCGCGTCGCGGCGGTGGCGCCGGCAGGTGCGGGCGCGGGCGCGGGCGAGGCGGTCCGCCGAGCGGGCCGTCGAATTCAAACAAGCCCACCGGCGAGGAATGCCGGCGCTGCGGGAAGCTGGGCCATTGGGCACGCGAGTGTCGATCGAGGCCCAAGAAGGAGCAGGCCCACGTCGTGCACGATGAGGAGGAGGCCTCGCTGCTGTTCGTGCACTCCTCCACCACCCTATCTACCGCGCCGCCGACGAAATCGGCGAGCGCAATGCCGGCGGGCTCACCGGCGACTCCGCCCCCGCATGCTGAGTTGTTGCCGCAGGAGGCGGGACAGGCACATGGCGGTGGCGGATCTGAGGCGGCGAAGGCGCCGTCGGGCGCGCAGATCGAGCTGTGCGAGGCGAAGGTATTCGCCCACCTTGGAGAAGAGAAGGACCGCGACGCCAAGACGTGGGTCCTGGACACCGGGGCGACGAACCACATGTCCGGGTCGCGGGCGGCGTTTGCGGACCTGGACACGGAGGTGTACGGCACGGTGCGGTTCGGCGATGACTCGGTGGCGCGGATCGAGGGCCGTGGCACGGTCACGTTCGTGTGCAAGAACGGTGAGCATCGATCATTCTCCGGGGTCTACTTCATTCCCCGGTTGACGACGAACATCGTGAGCATCGGACAACTCGACGAGATCGGGTACAAGGTCGACATCGACTCCGGCGTGATGCGGATTCGGGAGCCCGGTGGCCAACTGCTGGCCAAGGTGACGCGCGCGGGGAACCGGCTGTATTTGCTCCACATCAAGATAGCACAGCCGGTTTGCCTGGCGGTGCGCGGCCGCGGTGACGAGGTGGCGTGGCGCTGGCACGAGCGCTTCGGCCATGTCAACATGGCGGCGTTGCGCAAGATGGCTCGGGAGGAGCTCGTGCGCGGGCTGCCGGAGCTCGGACAGGTGGCGGAGCTGTGCGAGGCTTGTATGGCTGGCAAGCAGAGGCGCACCTCGTTCCCGGCGCAGGCGGAGTACAGGGCGCAGCGGCGTCTGGAGTTGGTGCACGGTGATCTCTGTGGACAGATCACGCCGGCGACTCCGAGCGGCAACAAGTACTTCTTGCTGCTCGTCGACGACCTCACCCGGTTCATGTGGGTGGCCATGCTCCCGTCCAAGGACCGTGCGGCGGAGGCGATCAAGGAGATCCAAGCGCGCGCGGAGGGCGAGTCCAAGCTGAAGCTCGGCGCACTTCGCACTGACCGCGGTGGCGAGTTCAACTCGACGGAGTTCGCGGAGTACTGCGCGGCGGAAGGAGTCCACCGCCAGCGCACTGCTGCATACAGTCCGCAGCAGAACGGCGTCGTCGAGCGCCGGAACGGCACGGTGGTGGCGACGGCAAGGAGCATGCTCAAGGCGAAGGGCCTACCTGGATGGCTCTGGGGCGAGCGGTGAGCACCGCCGTGTACATCCTCAACCGCTGCCCGACGAAGAGCGTGGACGGCATGACGCCGTTCGAGGCGTGGCACGGGAAGAAGCCGGCGGTGCACCACCTGAGGACGTTCGGCTGCATCGTCTACGTCCGGAACACGGTGCCGCACTTGAAGAAGTTGGAGGACCTTGGCCGCAAGATGATCTTCATCGGCTACGAGCGTGGCTCCAAGGCGTACCGCGCGTACGACCCCGTCGCGAAGCGCGTCCACATCACGCGCGACGTGGTGTTCGATGAGGGAGCCCAGTGGGACTGGGGCTCGGAGGAGGTCGGCGGCGACACGATCGGCGACGACATGTTCACGATGGAGTACTCCATCTCCACTCAGGGACCTTCGATGGCCGAGGGCATCGAGGAGGCACCTGCAGCTGCGGCCGAGGAAGGCGAGCTGATGCCGCCGGCATCGCCTCATGCCGGCGGAGGCGCGGGAGGCGAGGTGGAGTTCTCCTCACCACCAAGTGAGGCTGACGAGCTGTTGGACGCCGACCACGACGATGACGCGCCACTGCGGTTCCGGAGGATCGACAACATCATCGGGCCGGCGTCGCCGCGTGGCTTTGCACCGCGTGCATTGGTGGCCGAGGAGCTGCACATGGTGAGCTCCGACGAGCCCGCCTCTTTCGCCGAGGCGGAACGCAGCCCAAGCTGGAGGGCAGCGATGATGGAGGAGATGGCGGCCATTGACGACAATGAGACTTGGTCCCTCGCCGATCTCCCTCCGGGCCGCCGCGCCATTGGCCTGAAGTGGGTGTTCAAGGTGAAGAGGGACGAGCACGGGGCGGTGTCCAAGCACAAGGCGCGCCTCGTGGTGAAGGGATACGCGCAGCGGCACGGCATTGACTACGACGAAGTGTTCGCGCCGGTGGCGCGGTTGGACTCGGTGCGCCTGCTCATCGCCCTCGCGGCGTACGAGGGGTGGGAGGTGCACCACATGGACGTCAAATCGGCGTTCCTGAACGGCGACCTGCAGGAGGAGGTCTACGTTGAGCAGCCAGCCGGTTTCGTGGTCGGCGGGAAGGAGCACAAGGTGCTCAAGCTACGGAAGGCGCTGTACGGGCTACATCAAGCGCCGCGCGCATGGAACGCGAAGCTGGACGAGACTCTGGTGGCGCTCGGCTTCACAAGGTGCCCATCGGAGCACGCCATCTACGTCAGGCGGAACGGCGTGGCGCAGCTGGTGGTCGGTGTGTACGTCGACGACCTTGTGATCACCGGTGCCAGCTGCGACGACATCAAGCGTTTCAAGGGGGAGATGGCGACGGTGTTCAAGATGAGCGACCTCGGCCTGCTTCACTACTACCTCGGCATTGAGGTGAAGCAGAGCGCGGGGGGGATTTCGCTGAGCCAAGGAGCGTATGCGGCCAAGCTGCTGGAAAGAAGCGGCATGGCGGGGTGCAATTCAGTCCATGCGCCCATGGAACCGAGGCTGAAGCTGAGCAAGAAGAGCGAGAAGCCGCCGGTCGATGCTACTGCGTACAGAAGCATTGTCGGGAGCCTCAGGTACTTGGTGAACACCCGCCCCGATCTTGCTTTCGCAGTAGGCTATGTGAGTCGGTTTTTGGAGGAGCCGCGCGAGGATCATATGGCTGCGGTGAAGCACATCCTCCGATATGTGGCGGGGACCCAGAATTGGGGACTGTGGTATGGCAGAAAGGAGAAGAAGGAGGCGCTCCTTACAGGGTTCAGCGACAGTGATTTTGCTGGAGACGTCGATGCTAGGAAAAGCACGACGGGGGTGATTTTCTTCCTTAGCAGCAGCCCGATCACCTGGCAATCGAAGAAGCAGAAGGTGGTGGCTCAATCAAGCTGCGAGGCGGAATACATGGCAGCGGCAAATGCTGCGTGCCAGGCACTCTGGCTCAGGCGCGTGCTAGCAGAAATGCAAGGAGCGGCGCAGAGCGTGCCGGTGTTGAGGGTGGACAACAAGTCCGCCATTGCGTTAATCAAGAATCCGGTGCTCCACGGACAGTGCAAGCACATCGAGGTGAAGTATCACCTTGTCCGGGAGTCCGCAGAACAGGGCCTGATCAAAGTGGATTTTTTTCGAAGTGAAGAACAGCTCGGTGACATTCTGACAAAGTCTCTCGGCAAAGTCAAGTTTCATGAGCTGCGCTCCAAGATCGGCCTAATCAATGTTGTTAGTAAACACGGCAAGGCTTAGGAGGAGATTGTAGGAAATAATCCTTGCCTTCCTTGTTTAGTTATTTGCTTTCCTTAGTAGTTTTAGCAAGTGTGAGCTGCCTTTCCTTTCCAGTAGCTGGACAGCTCGGCTGATTGATAGGCCTTAATTACTTTCCATGTAATAGTCAATATAAGCAAGGGAATACAACGTGAAAAGCTGCCTCATTCTGCAGCACCAACGAGACCGTGTCCAGTGTGTTCGCGTGAGTTGTGTGTGTAGTGTTTGGCCGGTGATCTCGCCGGCGACGTGCGCGTCGTATCTCTGGCGAGGTTCCAACAGCGAGCTGACCACGTTGGCAAGCGCGGCGCCTGACATCGAGCTCGCGGCGTGCAGGTCCATGGCCGCCGCTTCATTCTCTGCTCTTTCGAGCGCGGGTGGGGGAGGGATTGGTGATGGATTTCGGCTGGTGGGGCCTGAAGTGGGAACGGCCTCTGCGCTGCGCCGATACCGGGTCTGGGGAGCTCAGAGCTGGCCATGGCGAGAGACCGTGGCGGCGGCAGCGAGGCGACCCGGCTAATTCCCGGAAAGCACCCTGTCATATTTACGAGACCCCCTGGCGATCCACCCGCATGGCTGGCTGGAAGTGGCTGGAAGTACTGTAGCAGCTGATTGAATAGTATTTTGTGAGAGGATTCTAGCACTATAGCGGCTGATTAGGTACTGTAGCGACTGGTTACTGTAGCGGCTGATAACTGTATAGACCCAGATACCTGTATTCGAACATAATACGCGGTTACTGTAGGCCAGCCATGCCGAACAGGCTGCCAGATATTTACATAAACCATCCTAAACTGGATCGTGATTATTAATCGCGATCTAACTATTTACAGTACGCTTCTTATTTTAGATCGTGATTAATAATCGCGATCTAAATATTTACAATAAACCCTCTGAATTCGAGATTTATTTTGCAAAATGATCCTTCCGCGCTTCCTCCCCCATGGCGGTGGCTCCCCCTTCCCGTCCGGCGATGGCGGCGGCCACCTCGTCGTCGCGAAAGGAGCTCCGATACTCTTCAAGATCACTCCTTAACCGTTCCCCCTGACCTCTGCCGCGACGGACCTCCGCGCCGTCAGGGGTACGTACGCCATCCGTGTCGCCGCCGCAGAGTGGCCGCCGGAGATCGATACTGATCCGGCTCAATCCTCCTGGTGCATATACCAATGGTCGTTCCGTTCCTGAACCAAGAATGGATCCTGTGATGCGCGATACTGCAACGCGGCATCTGACTGGTGACTGGTGAGGCCATTGCGCGATACTGTGACAATACTGACGAAGGCCAAGGCACTTCTGCGTCGTCGTTGCTGAGGACGACGCTCGTCGTTCAATAGCTCGCCGCGTTTCAGCGGCGGATGGCCTCATGGAGAACGCGGTTGCAGGAACCTTATCTGATCATGTGTCATTGTTTGCACAGCCAGGTGTGCTCTAGGAAGAATCGATGGAGATTGCAAACAAGTACAGTTAGGAAGTATTTCCTGCAAAATGAGGTAGTAAGAATCGATTGATATTCACGATTCTGCAGTCCTGCGTAATGAGAGAGAATTATCTAGGCATTGGTGACAGAAGAAACTTCAGACATTGTTTTTTACGAGCACAAAACTTCACACACTGTAACAACAACATTTACGATACATTTCTCATAGTTCTGATAAACGAAATATCTCGTGCTTGACAAACTACAAAAGAAAAAATTCAGGGGCAGTGCAGAATTGTGTCACTGTATCGAGCATCCACCACTAGGCTGAAGGAATCCGCCGTTGCAGCCAACTCCTTTTGAACTGCTTTCCATACAGATTCTTAGGGATGGCAATTCGGGCCCGGGTACCGGGTACCCGCCGGGTACCCGACCCGATGGGGCCGGGCATGGGGCTTGTTTTTCGTCCGTGGGTGGCGCCCGTGCCCGACCCGACATGAGTAGGGTACGGGGCGGGGATTTAAACCCACCCATGGGTAACCCGACGGGTACCCGAAATTTAAATTGCATCATTTCATTTCCTCATTTGAGCCCAGCCCATAGCAGCGCAACCCCACACCACTGCTGCAGCCCGGCCCAGCTTGACTAAACCCTAACCTTATCCCAACTCCCCACTCCCCAGACTCCTCCTGCCGCACGCCGCCACCACTCGGCTTGCCTGCACGTCGCGCCCCCACGCCGCCCGCGCGACCACTCCGAATCGCGTCGCGCTGGCGCGGCGCGACGAAGCCCGACGACGCGCCGGCCCTGCTGGTCGTGCTCGCGCGTCGCGTGTCGTGCCCGGCCCCGCGGCGGCTCCTCGCACGACGCCCCGACGCCCTCCTCGCCTTGCCGACGCCCGACGCCACCTCGACGCCCGCTTCGCCTCGCCCACGTAGTTGTGAGTGGTTCTTCATCTCGCCACCTCCACGGCATCTCGCGGTGCGGCAGCAAGGCGACCGGCGGTCTCCTGGAGGCTTCTGACGGCGCGCGGAGCTCCAGCAGAGGCGGGGCTGCGCGTCTATCGGCGGCTCCAAACGCGAGCGGCGGCAGAACCTTCGACGGCATCGCGCCCGACGGGGACCCGAGACCCGCCCCGATACCCGACGGGCACGGGGGCGGGTGGAGATTTCCACCCATGGGTCCGGGGCCGGGTGAGGATCTATACCCGATGCACATGTCGGGACGGGTATGGATTTGCTCTACCCGCTCCGAATCCGCCCCATTGCCATCCATACAGATTCTGATGCCTGGGACGTTCATGGTGTGAAGTTTGCCGTTCCTCGCGCGGCAGACGGCAAATCTGTGTCGTCGGAACGATGGGGGCTTCTTGTGTTTCGCATTTCTGCATCTTACAAGGCAGCAGCTACGAGAGGGGCGTTGATGTCCGGGCATCGCCTTTTCCGTACGACTTCAACATCTTTTGGATGGCCAAAAGGCCAATCTTGTTTATGACAGTTCGGTTGCTTCTTTGGTGGAAAATATATCACACTGCAAGACTGCTAATTTGACAAAAAAAAAGTAACAAAAAATAAGCACATCCTGAAGACTTGACTGTTCGCTTGGTAGAGAAAACAGTTATTAGGACTCCGGGAAGTATTGAAGGTACTGGGGAGACAATGTCACTTTTTTTGCGAGGAAGGGAGACAATGACACTAACGTCGAGTGAGATACAGAAAATAGTTCTTTCCAAATTTGGTCTGGAATTGTTTTACCAGATGGCTTCTTTTTGTTGCTAGGCCGTACAAAGAGGCCCACCGAACGAATCGGCCTGAAGAACGTCACTGACGCCCCGCTGCTTTGCGGCGGATCGCCGTCGAGCCGCACGACGCGCGGCGGTCGGAGCCGACGACACCTCGATTATGACAAGCGATAGCAGCGGCCGTTCCCGCTCAGCTCGAGCGATCAGCTCCGTCTGGACAGTTCGCTCATCAGCGGCTCGGTGGTCGGTGCCAGCAGAGCACGAGGGCACACACGTGTCAGCGGCCGCGACGGGTGCAGCAGATCCCGGTCTCCGCATATCCATATACATCCATCAAACACGGAAGAAAAAGGGAAAAAGAACTCGTACAATTTGTTAGGACCAATTCCACCGCTTAATTTACAGCAGCGCCACCGCCCGTGCTGTGCCCATCCGTCCCCAACTCCGGCGATCCCCTTCGGCCGCGCGCGCGTGCGCGGGTGTGGGAGGTTGGCGGCCATGCGGAGCCGGAGCTACGCCGACCGCCTCGAGGCGCTCTCGCTCGAGATCGAGCGCAAGCTGAAGAAGGTAACGTCCGTCCCTTCTCCTCCGGGCGATTCGTAAAGGTGGCGCCTTTGCGGTGTTTGTTTCGTCCCTGGTACGGTTAGGGTCGCCAAATGTTTCGTTAATTTGTGTTCCTCCCGGGTGATTGAGCCTCGTTCGGTCGCGTATACCATGTGGTCTCGCCCCTTCGCGGAGAATTCGAGGGCGGCGGAGCGATTGGTGTTGCTTTAGCTGTAGACGAGGTATGCAGGTGCACCTCGGTAAGGCCGTGATGTGGTCGCCGGCAAATGGCGATAAAGGGCGGCGTAGGGGCCTGCTCGTGCTTCTCGTGCAGAGTACACCCATTTTGATACGCCACAAGGGCGTCAAAGAATTTTGCTTTTTTTTAAATGTTAGGAATTTTGTTCTGTTGCAGCCATTTTTTGTGTATTTTTGACCGTTATACTCTTCATGTTCTTCTCTCTTTCATTGTATCATGGTTTTGTTAGCTAAAATGTGTCGATGTTATGCACTTGAAAGTGGTTTCACTTAAAATGATGTGTTATATTCGAATTTAAGTGGTTAATGTAATTGAGTTGACCTGTTTCACCGTACCTTTTCTTTTTGCGCGCAGGCTCTGAATTCCAACTCGCAGCGTCCTCAGATACTGCAACAACTGTTTGCTGATATCGCATTGAAGGTGGACGATCGCGCTCGAGGTGCCATATCTTGCATAGTTTTGGCTGCTAATTTTCAGTAGCCTTTTTCTTTTGCATTAATATTAGTTGCTTACTATGGATGTGTACTCATTCTTTGCGATGAGTGTACCGAAAGTTTTAACTTTTAGCTAGAGCACAAGCTCTAGGGAGTTAAGAATGAATGATAGGAAAGATATTTCGAGCAATGTCAGTTATGCATAATCTTTGTATGCTTTCATGAATTTCATTTGGGCCAAACAATTATGTTATTCAGGTTCCATAGATTTCTTTTGGCTCAATGGCGAAAGCCAACAGCTTGTTGATGGCATTTGCACTACCCCTTTGGATCTTTATTGAGTCGTATCCCCTTGCATTTGATTTGTATAGCTGTTTATTAAATAGTTAAGGTGACTTGGCATAATGAATTTTCGATTTTCAAATTGGTATATTGAAATATTGACTCACAGGATCATTGGTTCATACCATGTCAAAATGTAGCCTTGGCACTTATCATTATCATTGTCTGCGTGAGGCTAAACACAGATTTGTGCAGCATGGTTTCTGTACATGTTCATTGGTATTTGTCATACTGGATG
Source organism: Eragrostis nindensis (assembly GCA_012490785.1). Classification (NCBI taxonomy): domain Eukaryota; kingdom Viridiplantae; phylum Streptophyta; class Magnoliopsida; order Poales; family Poaceae; genus Eragrostis; species Eragrostis nindensis. The sequence goes on along the minus strand of JAAXCT010000061.1, from coordinate 1,271,860 downwards.
AGCAGAACAATTGGAAGATATTGTTAACAGTTAAAATTTGGCTCAATAGTTAATTGAATTCTGATTTGAAAAAAGAAGTTATGAATTTGCCCGAATGAGGAATTTTTTTAATACAATGCTGTTGCTGTATAATTCCCTTTTTCTAGTTGCTACTTCCCCATTGAAAAATTCTGTCAGATCATCAGGGACGCATTCGCTGCTGAGTTTATTGTCTTAGATTCCCAGATGGTAGGTTATACGCAGTTTATTCAGTCTTGTGAGAATTTACTGTGTTATACTCAACAGATGCCATTCTTAGCGAGAATGATGACGGCATTGCTCCGGTAGATGATCGAGAAGATGGTTGGCTGTGCTTCTATGAGATTCTTGCTAATCATTTTGTTCGAGTGCCTCAAAGTGGGAAGCGTATACTTGAGTTGATTGTGCAACTCTGGAGCCAGTCCTTTGCAGCCAATATATTTGCTCTTCTTTTCCACAAATGGGTATGCTACGTTACTCAAAGCTAATAAATAATTGAACCATATGTACAGGCTCAATTTCATTGTCAAGAAATCATGTTTTTATTCTCGGTTGATGTCCTTTATATAGCCCTTCAATACCAAGAAAGCACTTGTTCAATGCTTTTTTGTTGGACTTTTCTGAGGGGTACATGGTTTCAGTCATTTACATCTTGCTACATCACACATAACTGCACACGTTTCACAAGTATAAATCAGTGTTCCTCCAAAATACCTTTTATTGGTGCTTACATGAGGCTAAGCTATCCGTTCAAAAAAAAGCTGTCAGTAATAATTCAATTTTAATTCATTTGGCAGAGAAAGATATTGTACCAAATTAACTAGACCACATTTCAGGTTAACATGTTAATACCAATAACTACTCAAACAAATTGATCGGATTGTGTTCGAGAGGAAAAAAAAAGTCAATTTTAGTCTGGGACAACATCCAGTTCAATCTCATTGATTATTATATCGACCTGACTGCATAGGATTGCCTAGGCTGTAGTAATTTCCATCCTTACCTCATTTTAGTAACCACAACTTCATTTTCCAGTTGTTTGAAGCCCTTTTTGATGGAAAGGAAATATCGCTAAGATACAGCTCCGCCCTCGTTCAAGGTGCCACAAATGTATTTTGGTATGGCTGCAGTGATAAAAGTCAACACTATTTCTTTTTTTGCCCGTGATATGGGATTTTTTTTTCTTATAAATGGGTTTTTACTGTTTGCTGCTAACAGTTGGGAAAGTAACACCATTTTCTTTACCTTTTTTCTTTTCTTGAAACTATCAGTCTTATGAAATTGTTTTTTCATAGGATTGACATACAAACAAATACGAGACACTTTCGATCTTTGTATCGTGTAAGTGTTTGTTTGGTTCTTATCATTTTAATATTAGTCATCATATGTATTTACAGCACTAACTTTTTTAAAACAGTATCTCCTTGAAGACGTTGCTCTAGTCCCTGACCAACTCAGTAAAATATCACCACAGGTTCTTATCTATCTTCATTTAGTTCTACTGTACCTCCTCTTCTATCAGTGTCCAATGCTACTTTCCCATATTAACCCACAGGCTGGTAGAGACCTTTTTCTTCTGCTCTCTAGATTCATGTTCTTCTATGATCAAGGTAGCTGCCCTTTCTGCTTCTTAATGTTGCTGATTATTTGCTACTAATGGGTTGCAATGTGTGATATGAAGAACACTTGCTTTCGAGTTTCCTCGAGCATTTTCCCACTTTCCCAAATTCTTTCTTGGTTGGTGGCCCAGCAGATTACTTTGTAATCGAACTCACTGATCAGGTTATTCTCTTGGTGAAATATATGTGCTTTTCTATGCTTCCGATGAGTTGCACTATCATCTGAATCTAACTGCAATTCCTTTCTGCAGCTTCAAAAGCTAAAAATCGAGCCAGTATTGCTGCATTACCTCTCCCGCATGACCATACTTCAAGGTACTTGCCTGAACAAGTTTCAAGAAGTCAGACATGCACTTGATTTACATTTATATTCTCTACTGCAAGGTCAAATTTTATTAAGAATAAATTCGTTCATACAGGGTGGGAATTGAGAATGAGTACAAGCACTAGATTAAAGGCCTGCCTCTACAGCTTCACCTCTCCTGGCGGTCCTACCTACCCGACACGAGCAGTGCGGCATGCAGCCTGGAATACTTTGGATTTTCTTTTCCCTGTGAGTACCCTGATTTATGCATACTTAGCATACGTAACAATCCACTAGATTGGTTCCTTTGGCTATGTACCTTGTGTGCAATGAAGCATGATATGATGCTATTTAATACATGTATGTTGATGATGCCTTTTGTCTATACGACTATACCCGTACAGTGGAATTGGCATGACGTATTTCTGCCAGAAAACCTATATTAATAGATGATATACTGCGGGTTGTGCTACCAAACTATTTTAATTACGTAGCGGTAGCGTGGCGATTGTGGCTATGTTCCTGATAGGTAAAGAGGCAGAGTGGTCTCTGAATCATGGTTTGTGTTATTTATGATTTCATCATCCGCCATTACAATGTTGCACGATAATATGATGTCTTTCTGGTTGCTTATAGATTGTTACTTGGCTACAGATTGGTCAGTATCCGAGGCATGTTATAAGCCTGTTTTTCCGGCTGCTGTATCCCTGGTATTGGCCTTCCTCTTGCTGGAACTTCGTCATGACTTGTGTCATGACTGTTTACTATTACATCCTGAATCTTGTCTCAATCTGGGAGAATCTGAGACGGTCCAATCATCGAAGGACTCATAGTGAGTGAAGGAGTGGCAGCAGAATTGCTGGCATATTGTATTGTTCATTTTCTTCTGTTTTCACGACTAGGATAGGCTTGTGTTTGTTCAAACAACATTTGTTGTATGAGTTCGTATGTTTGTTCAGTTGCTTATATAGGAAAAAAGATATAGGAACAAAGGGGTATGTGCATTTCTGGCTTCCTTTCTCGGGTATTTACTCATTTGCAGTGTCCTGCGACTAAATTTATGGACTATGCACTGCTGGCACTTGCAACCATAAAAGAAAAAGATTACGTTCAGTCCAGCAATATTGAATGGTGAATCACAAAGATATATTTAGTTGTCCAGAAGGATTTCCTATTACTACTACACTCTTTTTATGCCTGATGCAGCTGGATTCCTTCCGGTTGTCGGACACTACTTCAGGCCTTTGGTTGAAGTGTACCGGTGGAAAAGAACAATATGTTGAGGCAGATTGCTTTCTTGTTTACTGTTCTTCAGTAAGTTCAGAAACAGTAGCTTCAGAAGCGTTTAATCCTACTTTATGATACTGTTCCACATTTCCCTCTTATGACTCAATCTGACCTAATCATGCTGGCATAGACTAAATTCCTCCCAGAATGTGCGAGCTTCACTACAGTTCTATTTTTGATATGTAGATACTACATATTTCTTTTAAGGGTTGTTAGGACATCTTGTTTTAGTGCAAATTTGTACCAACTAAGACGTCCGTGACAAAAATTATGGAGTAAATGATTTACAATGCTACAATCACTGTTCAGAAATATGACTTCTTTGCTACTGACAGCTATAAAGTCAGGTCGACATTATTCCTCACCCAATTTTTCATCCAATTAGTTCTTTGCTTGTGCTTTCGCACCAATGCTGCAGAGTGATTAGGTTGCTTTGGTGGCATGTACTAACTAGAGTTGGCAACAAGGCAACCATCTGAATGTTCTACTAAATGGCAACATGAATTAGAAGGCTGCTTAAGTGCTGACTGTTGCCAAACTAAGGTTCGTTCCATTCTCCACCCATTTCTGCAGCACATTTAGTGCTTGCTGTAGCTTTTGATCCAGCTGAGGTTTCTCATATGAATCCCGTAGAGCAACAGGTTCTCCACTAGAATCCTGATCCTCTTCACTAGTATCGCTATCGGTGGCATGAGCACGCACCTACCTACCTACCTAAGATCAAATCATCCTTAGCCAAAATACTCTCCAAAGTAATGAACTACTGAATCAGCAGGTTCTTGATTTAGGAGGCTAAGGAAATGTCCACAATGTAGCTGGTGCAACTGCCTACCTGAATCTCCTACACAACATTCTTCTTGAAAGTACTTTGACTTCCATCGGCTACAAGTGGTATGAGTTCTTGGTGAGCCTCCTAGATTTGTTTCGTTCTTCACCCAATTTTGCAGCCATTTAGTGCTCGATCCAGATCTACCTGAGGCTAAGGTTGCCCCATAAGAGTGGGCTCTCTGTCTGTTCAAACAATAATATCATCCTGTGGTTCAAAATAGTGGCCCAATAGGAAAAGTGAATGAAACCTAGCCACTCAAGAAACTTGATGCTTGATTATAACTGGCTGTATATACACAGCGTAGTTCAACTCTATCCTTTCACGAAGGTCTTCCAAAACTGATTAGTGATTACCATACCCACTTACCAAGTTTTCACTCTGTCAGAAAAAACCTTCCGCACCATCAGTAAAAAATTTCAGTCCCATGGCCGCACATAAATCCTGAACAGCCCCGAGCCTTAATCTTGAACAGATTGCAAGCCACGCATCATTGAATCGCTGCGACCACGTCCTTGACAGCCGAGTCCACATCGATGAAGAGGCATGAAATGGCAACATCAACATGCATCTAATTCTCCGTCCTACGGCACCGGCCTCCAATGATGAAGTATGTACAGTACGTAGCAAGCAAGGTGCCAAAGAGACAGAGGCCACTTCAAGGCCATGCTTGTCTTGTCACCATGCGCATCAACACAAGGACAGTTTGGTGCCTGCTACCACTCGTTATGTCGTATTCTACACTAGTACTAGTAGCAATGTAGTACTGCGTATGTGGTTCAGAATTCTGATGGGTAGCGGGCACGGAGCGCTCTCTTCTTGGTTGGCAGGTAGTGCTTGTGCATTGCACGCGGATTCTTTGAATAATCCCAGGGAAATTGAACTGACTGATGAGAAGCTGAACTGATTTTCTTATGAAATACTCCTATTATTACGGTACCTTATATTTCAGTTGACGAGTTGAAAGTGCTTGATTCCTTCCTGGTGGTGTGGGGTCACGGGAGTGAGCTGTGAGTGACCGAGGCATGGGCCGGGAAGCTGCTGGAGCTGCACATGGAATGGAACGGAGTGGAGCCTTGCGGTGTTTAATGGCTTGCCCTACCTTGTTGAAACCATCGCATGTGGAAAAGCATCCCTAATTCTCATGGAACGAAATCTAGCCAGGGTGCCTGTTTCCTTGTTCTTGCCCCTTCTGTGCCAAACATTTGCTAGGCTCACACGCTATGTTGGCAATCATTTCGAACGATGCAGTTTTATGCCCCCCTCATACATTCCAGATGCAACCGAACTATTCTCTTCATTCTGAAACATTCATTTTAAAAGGGGCCTCAGTATGTCAAGGAGGAGCACAAAGACAATTAACAGTGCTATGAATTTGTTGAAATTCTTACGGCGTTCACCAAAAGGGGAGAAAGCCTTCAGTATAGTACTACGAATTCGCAGACGACCTGCCCCTATAAGAAATGTATACGTGGCCCTCTGCTGAAAACGATCAAACAAGATGTCAGTTCGAGCCCTTTGTGTGTCAGCGTCTGCGCGCTCATGTCAAAGTTGGTTATTGCGGAAGAGTATGTAAGTCTAATAGTCACAAGAGTAGTATCATCTCCGGTTTTGAGTTCGCGCTATGTGGGAGCCATTTTTTTATGATCGAACTGTATTATACTTTCAGTAGTAGGCGACGTTTTCATCGACAACGAGACGTTTGTGGTGACTTTGTCGATTTCGAGAATTTATCAGCTCATTCTTCGAAAATGCTCATAAAATATAAGGTTTGCATATGTGCGTTCATAAGGATGAGTCTACATGCCTGAGTGTTTGAGTTATACCGTGTAATCGAAAAAAAAATTAGTCGACAGGCGCGTGTAAAAAAGAAGTGTCTGAAATTTACCGAGCTGGAGCACGCTTTCTGCTTTGTGCGCGAGCGCGATGGTCCTGGTGCAGGCTCTTGAACCCGACAGGCGCGTGGAACCGTGCTGGATTTTTCATGTGCCAGCAGCAGCGAGAGCGCCGCGAGGCACGCGCTTTATCTACTCGAAGATCCGTGCCATTAACACTTTCTCAAGGGGGAAAAAACCAGAGAAAGAAAAGAGAGTTCATGAAACTACAAAAACTTTGATATTTGCCTCTATTTTCAATTAAGACTTGTAAGATTGACTAATGGGACCGAACATATAAAAGTTATAGTTTTTTAAAACGATGGTCAAAATTGATGCAGTTTTTCTATAAGGTGGCAAATAGGTGTAGGCATTTAAGATTTATATTTTTTTATCAAGATTCTTTTTTTTTGAACCAAGGTGTAGGTTTTTTTTTAACCGAGATTCTAAAGCAGACGAATTGATTGTAGGGAGTTCCATCAGCTTAGTTTACTTATTAACCTAATTTCACACGTATGCTGCAGACTTTTACATTTTACATGGATGTTGACAACTGTACTGGTGACAAAAGCAGGAGGTTAAAAGCTAGTAGAACAGAAGAATAATCATAAGTGAACTGCTATAAGTTCTACGCGTACGTTCTTCGTGTCCGACTCCTTCCCACGCATGCACTTGCAGAGCTAGTGGATCACAATTATCGACTGATGCAACAGTGATGGCATTATAGAAGAATAAAGCCGATATAAGGACGCTTGGATTGGAATAAATTCCTTTGGATGGGCAAGGAATATGGTTTGATGTTCCCCTCATTCCGAAAATGACTAGGCCCGATTCCTTCTCACCCAAATGTAATCTTCATACACAGAAAAGATTTGCTAAGGTACCTTCAGTGATACAGCCTTGTAAAAGGAAATTACGACGTTTTTTTTTGTGCGGTGGACGAATTATATATATGAACCAGCAACGAACATGAACAGGTGCATTGTTCGGTCAGAAATACTGTTGCAACAAGAGGATTTTGACTTGTAACTTATAATTCGTACGAAAATGATTAGAAAGGCTTGCTAAAGTTTTCTAGCAGCATCCCATGCCGTTATAAGCCAAAATATAATCTTTTTAATCCCTAATCTGTTTCCTCCACCAAGTTCACAGAATCACAGTGACATAAACTCCAACTAGCACCTCTCCGCTTTAAAGATAATAACCGTGGTTTAAAATCTCTAGCTAAGTTATTTAACAACTTTAAAAAACAAAAATATAGCGTCATATAACAGGCTATTAGCGAGATTTAGCACTAAAATAATGTAGCAGTGGTTTTCTCTAGCTAGGAGGCTTTAACGGCTGCCATACCTGAAGTTTTTGAAGCCGCCTTGTTAATAACACATTCGTACAATAACAGAAGGCAAAAATTACCACCGACAAAGATGAGACTCTAGTTCTAACTCCTTATACACAATATCCCAGAACCGATGAACCCCTCAATAATTTTGTTCCTCTTATCGGAAATAGAAGAGATTTCCCTCGCAGAATAGGAAATAGAAGAAGTTTGTTTTCTTTTCCGAAAATATAAGAGCTTTTGTTTATTTGTCTCCTGGCGTCCAAGAGTTCCCCAAGTAGCAAGCGTGCGCACGTAGCATAGCCTCAGATTGCACGGGCACCAATGCCATCCGTCTCCAACTCCAATCCCTTTCCGTCTTCCTCCGGCCTCCGTCGTCCTCTCCTCCTGCGTTGCGTTCCTACTCCCCAACCGAACTTCTACCCGCCCTCAACCATAAATAACCACACACCTCTACCTCCACCCTCTTCCCATGCACGGCTGCTCCCGCTTCCCCGCGAATTAAACAAGGCGGCGGCGGCGCGTCGAGGTGGCGGCATTGCCGAGATTTGCGTGATTTTCGCTGTTCTTGGGTTCTACTTTGTCTTTGTTAGGCTAACCTTGTCATTTTCGTTTCTTGGGTTTGTTTTGCGGCAGTTCAGTTGGGTTGAGTCAGTTCTTTCTTGGAGTCGAGGATTCGAGTTCGATGGGTATCTTGTCGCTCATCACCGGCAAGGCGGGCGCTAGCGGGTTCGGGTCCTCGTCCACGGCGGAGCAGGTCACCGATGGCGTCGACGCCAGCCGCCTCACCGTCATTGTAACAGGTAATCCGTCAACCAGCAGACAGATTCCTGAAAATAATAATTACTCTTTTAGTCTTTTACAACGATTCGACCGATGGTGATGCCAACTAGCTCGTGTCTTGCATTACTGAATTTGGTGGCTGCTGATGCTTTCTGCTTTGATGTTCTTGGATGGAAAGCGTCGGTTATTTATTGGGGTGGTTTAGATCCCTTGATGTTTCCCTTCTTGGGTGTCGGATGTGATCTTTATCTGTTAAATTTGTGCTGTGCCACTTGCACACCCTGATTTAATTGCTGGTTATGTGGTGTTGTCATCGTTTTAACTGGTAGTTGTAGTTGAGATGTACGTGCATGTCAGCCTTGGCTCTGACCTCCTGTTTGTGCAATGATTTGTTGTTCAAAGCACGGCATGAGAGTGCCCTGCTTTGGTAGCTGTTGCTATCTCTACTGATGCTTTGAACTTGTTCAAGAAAAGGCCGTGCTTTCCCAGTCACGATGGTCCATGGTGATGCAAAGCTAACAATTGTTTCTTGGTTAGATTTGTGTTGTCATTACAGCGACCATCTTGCTTTTTCTTCTATCAAAATTTGGTAAAAAGGTTCATCTTTTTTTTTTTCGGGTGCATTACCAGAAAGATTGGTTTTGAGTTAAGACTTGGCTGCAGTATCGTTGTGTATCTAATGGCCATCCAACCGTTTGTTGGCACTATATTTCTTACAGCTGTACTAATTTCAGATCCACATTAACTTCCCTACGAACTGTGACTACTAACTAACATCTTATAAACTACTATAAGAGCTGTAGCTTGTAAAATAAGGAAAGGCGTAACTGTGCAAGTAAGGAAAGGCTTCTACTTATCAAACTTCAAACTTGTTTTGTTCCTATTACAGTTCCCTATTCTACATTGTTGGTTAGACTTCTTAACGGATGAATTTATTTATTATTTTCCTGATGTTGAAAAGTTTGGTACTTCCTCCTTTTTTGTGTGGCAAAGGAGAGCTTGATCCATGATGTGTCCTCCATGACATCGGTTTTTATATGGCAATGAATCGGCTGTCTATAGCGTAGTGCTGTCTGTTACTGCAAGAACCAGTTGGCAATCGTGCATGCTTTTGTTGTCACACATCTTGTTCTGCAATTGTCAAACGCATGTTGCCTCAAAACGTACGTACAGAGCTGCAGTTGTCAAACGCATGTTGCCTCAGTACAGAGTCCATGCACAAAGAGAACTTTTTTTTTTGGGGGGGGGGGGGGGGGGGGGGGGTTTTGTATCTGTATATCTTGATGAGATTGACACTTCGATCAATCCTTTTCTTGGACATAATTTCTCTGAGCCTATTGCAAGTGTAACCAGGACTACAAGGGCAGGATCCTTTCAGTCAGATGGCTATCATTTTCTATCCTTTTCATTCTTCTATACAGTTTCTGTTTGCTTGAACTTCACAAAGTTAGAAATTTTGTCCTTTTTCCTCTGTATCTGTATATCTTGATGAGATCTCAATTTATAAGTTGGGAGACACTTCTATCAATCCTTTTCTGGGACATAATTTCTCTGAGCCTATTGCAAGTGTAACCGGGACAGGATCCTTTCAGTTAGATGGCTATCATCTTCTATCCTTTTCATTCTTCTATACAATTTATGTTTGCTTGAACTTCATAAAAGTTAGAAATTTTGTCCCTTTTCCTCTGGTTGGTTATTTGCTTTGATTGTCAAGATCAGTCTGGTCAACTTTATATGAAGTCATTCGAAAAAAAAATGTACATGAAGTGTCCCTATAAGTTTATGACTTTACTTTAGGCTAGTGTGCTAAGTTTCAAACAAAAAGGTTTCATGATGTGCATTCATTTACTGATGAAATCGTAAACAGTAGTAGTAGGTATAGAAGGAGAGATATTTAACCTTGGATAAATTTAGGAGTTCTTAGTAAAGGGTATCGGAATGCTCAAAAGGTCCCAAGACCAGATTATGATGCTGCATTGAGAACACTGGCCTTGCATTGGGAACACTCACCTAAGGCCAGTCTCAATGGACACTTTCATCTCACAGTTTCATAGGTTTGCCAGAACATTAAATTATTGCCAGGTGGCACTCAATTTTTGGTTGGGGATGAAAGGAAAGATATCCAGTTTCATTTGCCTTTCATCATGTTGGAAACGGTGCCCACAACCTTTCATGGGGATGAAAGGCATCTCCTCTCTCCCATATTAAATTTCTTGCCATGTCACCATTTTTATTTTCTGATGTAGCATCTAATTAATTGCAAATGTAGCCATTGAGACTGGCCAGTGTAGTTTTCTTCTAGACACTTAGCCAATTGATTTGGTTGCACATATATATGTGTGCATTTCTTATGACACCTTACTAAGTGGTCCTATTGGACAGGCTGTCAAAACTCTGGTCCCAACATTTAAAGAAATCTTCCTGGGGCCTAGTTGAGATCATAGTGAAGCATAGGTTTCTGTTAATCAAGTTCAGAATATTTTTTCTAGGGAGTTACTACTGATGTTGATACATTTGTAACCATTCTATTCGTACGCAATTTTTGCCTTCCATCATCTAGTCGAGTAAACTTTAAATTAATCACAATCAGTACTACTCCCTCAAGTCAAATAAAAAAGGAAGGAGGGAGTATTTTACATGATGTTCGTAAGTATGTATTCTGTGCTAGTTTTATTGAATGTTTTAGTCCGGACATCTTCCAGGAGGAGCTAGTGGCATTGGTCTGGAGACCTCAAGAGTCTTTGCTATGAGAGGAGCCCATGTTATCATTGCTGCGAGAAACACAGAGGCTGCATCAGAAGCAAGGAAGACCATCATGGAGAGAAACCCAACAGCACATATTGATGTTCTGAAGCTTGACCTCAGCTCCCTCAAGTCTGTCCGGGCTTTTGCAGACCAGTTCAAATCGATGAATCTTCCTCTGAACATCTTGATGTAACCACCTTTACTCTTCATGCAGTTGCCTTTCTTTGACCTGAAATTGCGTATCCTTGTTAAATTCTTTTCAACTTCAGTATATGTCATTTGCCAGTCTTTTTTAGCTCTTTCCTCTTGTCTATAAGTTATGCTGAGTCAAGTTATGGAATCCTTTCTGTTCTGCAGAAACAATGCAGGCGTGATGTTCTGCCCATTTCAACTGTCTGAAGATGGAGTTGAGATGCAATTCGCTACGAATCATCTTGGTATTCTCTAAATGTCAACATGTGTTGCTTGAGTTATCCTTGCCTAGCACTGACAGTTGTTTTTTTATCAGGGCACTTTCTGCTTACCAACCTCCTCCTTGATAATATGAAGGCAACTGCTAAGTCTACTGGTATCGAGGGTCGGATTGTGAACTTGTCATCTGTTGCTCACTTCCATACATATCCAAAGGGAATTGAATTTGATAAAATCAACGACGAGAAAGTGTATGTGTATTTATGGTTTTTCCAGGCAGATGTCATGTTTATTGAACTGCAAGTAATGATCTTTTATTGGCAGATACAATGATAAAATGGCATATGGACAATCTAAACTGGCGAACTTACTGCACGCAAAAGAGCTCTCTAGACGGCTAAAGGTATTATTTCTTCCTATTTTTATAAGGATATGTAAACCTGAGGGCTAACATTTATGCCTTGATGGTTTTTCCTGCTACACTAATAAGAGTTACAACTAGATCACATAACAATTGTCTAGGCTTCCCTTATTATCATTTAACTCCTTATTTTCACGTTATTGAAACGTTATCATCACTGTAATGTCTAGTAGTAGTGTAGTACATGTCAACTGGTGGATTCTGATTAAAACTCCTAAATCTAAATCTTGTTATTTAACCTTGTGCCATCTGTTAAGTATACCATTCTCATGCATCATTACCTCTTGTATGTCACTGAAACAGGAAGAAGGAGCAAACATCACAGTTAATAGTGTACATCCTGGATTGATCATGACCAATCTAATGAGGCACTCCTTTGTTCTCATGAGTATGCTCGCATGCCCTTTTTTCCCCACATAATCCATTGTTATTAGGTATTTAGCTACGATCTTTCCAAAATGTTCTCACACACTCCGTTTTCATTTGCAGAGGCGATTCAAGTTGTCACTTACATTCTCTGGAAGAATGTGCCCCAGGTTCGTAACCAGATCTTGTTTATACTGAAGTCTTCTTAAGAATAACAATATCTGTAACTATATTTGAAAGCGAATCGCTGAAATTGTCGCCCGCTCAAGCTTCATTTTACAATTTCAGTTCTGAAATTGAAATTTTATATTTTCAGGGAGCAGCAACAACTTGTTATGTTGGGCTGAGTCCGCAAGTCGAGGGAGTAACAGGGAGATACTTTGCTGACTGCAACGTGGAGAAGACAAGCAAACTTGCGAAAAGCGAGGAGCTGGCAAAGCAACTCTGGGACTTCAGCGAGAAGCTAATCAAGTCTGCAAAATGAGAGCCGCAAAGCTGGGTCAAAAAAAGTTCTGATTCTGCTTGGCAATAGTCTTGGCAAATATGTAGCAGTGGTGGTCATAGGAACCTATCTGTGTGGTGGAACTCGAACTCTTTGCAGATAAGTCTCCAATGCTTCTCTAGAACCAGGCAACTATCAACCTGTACTCTTGTTAATATATGTCCCATATGTGCAGTTCAGTTCTGGATTGAAACTATTCTTGGCCTGGAAAGCATCCTGCCTGGGGATGTGTTTGCCTGAAACTTTCTTCTGTCAGTTTGTGGTTCTATGACAATGCATATTCATTCTGAGCAACATTTGTCTCTAATTTCCTTGCCACTGCAACACCACGAATTGTTTTTCGAGGAAAAACATCACAAAGTACTAGAAGGCAGGATCCGTATGTACATTACAATCCAATACTACTGTTTTATCTTAACTGATCCGGCATCATGGGATACTCTCCTACACGAATTCCATGGTGGCCGCCGCCGCCGGCGGCAGCCCGTCATCGTTGTCGTCATCCTCCCACACCCCGACGGCCGTCGTGAACCAGACGGCGCCGGCCACCACCACGACGGCGAACACGAGCGGGATGATGACGTCGGGCGGAGTCCGGCCGAACGTGCCGGCGGGCAGGCAGACGACGTCCCACGGCGGCCCGTCGAGCGGCAGGCCGACGCCGGTTAGGTCGCCGCCGCCGGAGCACGCCCGGGCCAGGGGCGTGCCTGGCCCGATCGCCCAGACGAACGCGAGCTCCGGCGCGAATGCGGCCACGGCCACGGCCGTGGTGGCGACCGCCGTCCACGTGGCGGCGTAGATCAGCAGCGAGCGGCGCGCGAGGAGGCCGGCGAGGTAGGGGAACGCCATGGGTCGCCGGTTGCGATGCGAAGATTCTTGGAGCTCGCGCGCGTTGAGGTTGTATATACAGCGCTGTTACTGGTTTGGGTGAAGAGGATTTGGCGGGAGAGCAGGTGAACGGTGGCACTTGGGTAGTGCGTTCAAGTTTGAGCTGCTCCGCAGCAAGACTACCTCGATATACAAATATACAAAGCGACAATTTTTTGGAGGAAATTCATGCAAATTGCAAAGGTTCAAGTTATATCAAATTCAGGATATTGGTACATATTGTATATGCTAGACAACCAATAGGCATCCATGAATACTTAGCAAAAAAAAAAAGGCCGTCCATGAACCACCGAACGCAAACTTGTCAGCGAAATAAAATAATATCAAACAATTCACTGGACTGGTTTGTCAGGGAATGGCAAAGTAAACTAGCAGGAATTACTCTGCTTTCTAGAAGAGGCTCTTTATTTTCGTAATTCTGTTGGTACCGGCCTTTATTTCCCCAGCCCATTTTCTATGCAGCCCAGCCCACTTCACTCTTTAATCTGCGTTCTGAGCCGCCGGAGCCCAGCGCCTTCCACCCGACGCCTGTCTCGCTCTCGCAGTCTCGCCTCCGCCACCGGCACGCCGCCGGCGACGGCCTGCGCCAGTGTACAGACTAGGAGCGCTGCCCGGACCTTGTGGCTCCCGAACCCCTCGCCACCCATCGGCGCCGTGCCTCTGTTCTCCGCGTCTCCCGCGACTTAGCTGCGATTCTTCGCTACATTTGAGCGCTGTAGTAGCGGTGCTGCCACCGTAGCACGATGCCGCCGCCGCCGCGGCCGGAGTCAACCATCCTCTACGCCACCTTCAATCCTGGCAAGCTCCTCTTCGGTACGTACGATATCCTTTATCTTCTTAGACCTCCTCCTCTCGTCGCTCGAATAATCGCCTTTCCAATGAGTTCGTTACTCCATGCAGTTCTCTACCAAGAACCAAATTTAAGTTTCGTTCTCCGAGTGATTTCTCAAGAAAGAGACTGACTCAACTGTGGATGCTATTTAACCATGTGCAGTTCTCAGGCGGCTAGGCGTTCTCGGGTCGTCATGTCCACCAACTGTTCGACGGAATACCCCACTGGGCCTGCTGCGCGTAGGCCTGCACCCGTGCTTTCGACAAAATTTTCTTCCAAGTGGACAAGTTGGATCACAACGATTTTGTCATGCCATCGCCAACACTACAGAGGGTTCCAGGGATGTCTGTGCCAGTAATATTCTGAGAATTCTCAAGTCCGGTGGTGGCGATGCTGACCTCGGCGGCGCCCTCCGTCAGTTTGCACATGAGATGGACGAGGATGTTGTCCTCAAGGTTCTCCAGAAGCAGCGGTCCAATTGGCAGGTCGCGCTGGCGTTTTTCAGCTGGGCAGCAGGGCTGCCTGGGTACGCCCATGGGTCAAGGGCCTACACCGAGATGCTGGACATTCTTGGGCGGATGAAGAAGGTCAAGCAGATGAGGCAGCTGTTCGATGAGATTCCCGAGGAGCGGCGTGGGGTGGTCGTGACGAACAGGATGTTTGCTGTCCTGTTGAATCGGCTTGCGGGTGCGCACAAAGTGCAGGAAGCCATAGATATGTTCTACATGAGGAAGGATTATGGGTTTGAGGTCGACTTGGTTGGGTTCCAGATACTTCTGATGTCGCTCTGTCGATACAAGCATGTCGAGGAGGCGGAGGCCCTCTTCCGCCAGAAGAAAGATGAGTTCCCTCATGTCATTAAGAGCTGGAACATCATACTTAATGGTTGGTGTGTCAAGGGAAGCTTGAGGGACGCTCAAAGAATTTGGAATGAGATCATTGCATCCAAGCTTAGGCCAGACCTGATCACCTATGGCACATTTATAAATGCACTAACCAAAGATGGAAGAACTGGTCCCGCTGTGAAGCTGTTTAACAGCATGCGCGAGAAAGGGATTGATCCTGATGTGGCGATTTGCAACTGTATCATTGACCATTTGTGTTTCAAGAAAAAGATTCCAGAAGCACTTGCTATTTTTGGTGAGATGAATGACCAGTATTGTCAAGCAGATGTAGCTACCTACAACACTTTGATAAAACACTTATGTAAGATAAAGCGGATGGAGAAAGTGTACGAGCTTTTGGATGAAATGGAAGTGAAGGGCTGTGCACCAAACAACAGGACATACTCCTACATTCTGAAGATGACTGAGAAACCCAAAGATGTTATTGCTTTAACTCAGAGGATGGAGGAATCAGGTTGTAAACCGGATTCTGATACATATAACTTGTTATTGAACCTTTATGTCAATTGGGAGTATGAGAAAGGGGTGCGACAGGTATGGGAGGAGATGGAGAGGAGTGGATCAGGCCCAGATCAACGATCATTTACTATTATGGTTCATGGACTTCATTCTCAAGGAAAGCTTGACGAGGCATTGCAATATTACACAACAATGAAGTCGAGAGGGATGATTCCAGAACCAAGGACCAGGATACTGGTGAAGGCAATATATTTGAAGAAAGATATGCCTACCACAGAAGATCAGTCTCAAAGTATGACAGGGAAGAATCTGAAACTGGACCGACGATCAAGACTATTCCATATTCATAAATAGTTCACTTACAGATATTGTTTCTGCAATCCAAATAGCAGATGCTGCACATGTAGTATAACGGGTTGAAACATAATCTAGTTTATCAGTTTCCACATCACAACGGTCAAGTTTTGGGCTAAGAAAAAAGGAATCAGCAAAGAGTCATTTACTTTATAGTATCCCAGAAAGTTTACCTCATAGGCTAGCATAGCAGATTATGTCTTTTAATGCCTGATATGGTTCGATTCCAGGTATTGTTCTACATGCCGGTATTCTGAAGTATATGACAAATAAATGAATTTGTTTGTTTGTTCATCTGTTACCCGTGTTGTATCTAATTATTGTAAACATATGGGCACTTTTTTTTTTTTTTGAGATGACATATGGGCACATAGACCATGGATAAAGGGATGTTTCAAATTTTCGTGAAAGTTTGGAAACACTGAAAGTACTACTGATTTAGCATGGCAAACAATTACTAATTGAACTGATAGTATTCACCAGTTACTATTCCATTTTGGCGTATCGCTGTTTAACACATACCTCCCTTTCTTCTGTGGAATTTGTAGATGCTTATACAGGAACTCGAATATCTAGTCAGGACCAGAGTTGTGTTCTTGTTTTGTAAAAAAGAACCAGAGTTGTGTTTGGCCGCTTCCATGCTGCCAATCCTCAAATGGTCCCAGGTAAATTATTGTCTGTCGCTAATTTGCTGCTACTGGACTTCCCACCACTTCTCCCTCTTGTTTGTTACTCTACTGTCTCCCATTATGCATATCATTCATGGCCTCTTTTCTTTGCATTGTTCAACTTATGGTATTCTTGTGTGATAATACTTTATAAAAGACAATATTTTCTGTTTGTTGGCTGTGAAATGATGGAGTTTTCTCTGTATTGTACAGATTAATTCTGAAGTAGGAATATATTCTAGGTACTGAGGTACATTTAACCTTTAAGTTTTTTTGTTGAATCCAAATTTAATTATGAACTATGCACAACTGTTTACATGACACCAATCGGCTATCATTATCAGTATAATCAACCCAAACAAAATAAATCCACCACAGTTTAGACGAAGAATTGGATTTTTGTCACTCCAAAAATGGCGCTTTGGCAGTTTTTGGCACCCTAATCGTTGGATTTATAAAATTGCAATTTGCAATATCACATCCTTGATTTCCTTGTCACTATAAACTTTTAAGGGATTTTATTATATGTTCTCATATCAAACCAGTTTTTATTTATATATTTATGTTCACTAACTTTAGAATGCCAACACAACTTTGTAAATTTGGCCATGCAACGAAAGCCCTGAATGTTTGTTCAGTGGGTGTTTACTAATTAAACTATGCAACAAATATTTGTATTAAACCATGTACTTCTATTCTCTCCTTAAATGAAAGAGCAGTGCTCCTGCTCATTGGTTGAAAAAAAAAGCCTGGATGTATAATTCAACTTTGCCACGTCAGGCTCACTGTTAGAGCAGAGCTAGATAATTTGTGAATATGTCTGAACTTTGGTTTCAGAGTAAAAAAAATTAATATTATTTCCCCATGAGCAAGCTGAATCGTGAGCTATTCGGGCCAAATACACTTTAGTTGCATGTTCACATGGCGGTCATCATTATAGTGGTCAAAGATACGGTACGCGGATAGTCCAAGTTTGACCACTATGCATGTGACAGCCTGGAACGTAACTTCTACTCAGAATTGCAGGTTGCAAAGGATTTTCTGAAACGGAAGGATATGGTCCATCCAAACTTCAAAAGCCGTGCGAAAACTCTCCACTGGGAGGCAGCCCGCAGCCGCAATGCCACCAAAGTCAAAAACTGAAGAAATATGGCAAACGATCCACTGAACAATGATGCCAAAGAAGCAGGCAGCGACATCTCACCAGACCTCGAATCAGACTCAATGCATATCCACACTTGGCAATAAAACCATTGCCAAGTTGCTCCCCTGCTCTGACCAAGAAGGCAGGCCATTCGCCTGGCAGCAAACTCTTTCGCTACGCACCACCTCGCTGACATGGCTATTCGTGTTGTGAGCTTGCTGCCTTCCGCCATTGCTGTCCTGATCGCAGTGGCATCCTCCGGAGCGCTGGGCAGCGATGACGACGACGCCGGCGCGCTGCTCGCTTTCAACGCGGCGCTCACTGATCGGGGCTCCGGCGTGCTCGCCTCATGGAATGGCAGCACCGGCTTCTGCGGCTGGGAGGGCGTGGCCTGCAGTCGCGGAAGGGTGGTGTCTCTGAGCCTACCCTCCTACGGGGTCGCCGGCGTCCTCTCCCCGGCCGTTGGCAACCTCACGTTCCTGCAAACGCTGAACCTGAGCTCCAACTGGTTCCAGGGGGAGGTCCCGGAAAGCATCGGCCGCCTGACTCGTCTGCAGACGCTTGACCTGAGCTACAACGCGTTCTCCGGTACGCTGCCTGCCAACCTCAGCTTCTGTACCAGTTTACTGCTGTTGAGGCTCAGTAGCAACCGGTTCCATGGGCGTATCCCCGTTGAGCTCGGTGACAGGCTCACAAGCCTTCAGAGGGTTTCATTTAGTAACAACAGCCTGACTGGTACCATCCCAGCATCACTAGCCAACCTGTCATCCCTGTACTTCCTTCAGCTAGCTATGAACCAGTTCGAGGGTCTGATTCCACCTGAACTTGGAAATATGATAGGCCTGCGGGTCCTTGATCTCTCCTTGAACACGCTCTCGGGTGTGCTTCCACATACCTTATACAATTTGTCCCAGCTGGAGAGTTTTCAGGTATTAGGAAATATGCTGTCTGGAACTATTCCTGCTGATATTAGTGAAAGGTTCCCCAAGATTCGAACTCTTAGCTTTGCTACCAACAAATTCAGTGGAACTATCCCACCATCGCTCTCCAACCTCTCTGTTCTCTCAAAGATTGGCCTTTATGAGAACCTTTTTACTGGATACGTGCCTCCTGATTTGGGGAGGTTGCAAGGTCTCACTGATCTGTACTTGTATAGCAACAAGCTAGAAGCGAACAACAGGAAGGGTTGGGAATTCATCTCTTCCCTGACAAACTGCAGCCAGCTCCGGCATCTTGTTCTTTCCAACAACTCTTTCAGTGGGGAACTGCCTGCTTCAGTTGCAAACCTGTCGACAACTCTAGAATCTCTTTATTTGGGAGACAATTTGATTTCCGGGGCTATTCCATCAGACATCGGCAATTTGGTTGGTCTGAAAGCACTCGAGATGGCGAATAGTTCCCTGTCTGGGGCGATTCCAGAGAGCATTGGCAGGCTAGAAAACATGGTCGTGTTGGGCATTTACAGGACTAGCTTGTCTGGTCTGCTACCTTCATCACTAGGAAACCTTACACAGCTGAATAGGCTTGATCTACGCAATGGCAACTTGGAGGGGCCAATTCCATCAAGCCTTGGGAAATTGAAGAATCTGTTTCACCTTGATCTTTCAACGAATAGGCTCAATGGCTCAATTCCCATAGGGCTGTTAAAACTTCCTCAGCTTTCTTTCTCCTTAGACTTATCGTACAATTCGTTATCTGGGCAACTTCCAACTGAAGTCGGTAGCTTGGCAAATCTTAACGAACTGGTTCTGTCGGGAAACCAGTTGTCAGGCGCCATACCTGACAGTATTGGGAATTGCGTATCATTGGAGCGGCTGTTGCTGGATCATAACTCTTTTGAGGGAAGCATGCCTCAATCTCTAAAGAACTTGAAAGGCCTAGCTTTACTCAACCTGACCATGAATAGGTTGTCTGGTAGTATTCCTGATGCTCTTGCTAGTATTGGCAACCTGCAACAACTGTATCTAGCACACAACAACTTGTCAGGTCTGATCCCCAAAGTCCTACAAAATTTGACATTATTGTCAAAACTGGATTTGTCATTCAATGATCTGCAAGGTGAAGTTCCTAAAGGGGGTGTTTTTGCAAATGCAACTTCCTTGTCAATTGACGGAAATAATGAGCTTTGTGGCGGAAAACCTCAACTTCATTTAGCTCCATGCGCCATGCCTGCTGACAAGAACAAACGGCAGCTGTCGAAACCCCTTAAGGTCATGCTAACATCAATCAGCGCAGTTGTATTCTTAGTTTTAGTAGTTGCTCTTATTCTATCGATCCGCAAGAAGCGAAGTCAAAGACATGGAAAACAGCTCATTCCCACAGCGACCGATGAACAGTATGAAAGAATTTCGTATCATGCATTGGCAAATGGAACTAATGGTTTTTCAGAGGCTAATTTGCTTGGACAAGGAAGCTATGGTGCAGTTTATAAATGCACTTTACATGATCAAGGCACTACGACAGCTGTAAAGGTGTTTAACATTGGAAACTCTGGGTCGATCAAAAGTTTTGCAGCTGAATGTGAGGCACTGCGAAGGGTGCGTCATCGTTACCTCATAAAGATCATTACCTGTTGCTCAAGCATTGATTCCCAAGGTCAAGAATTCAAGGCACTGGTTTTTGAGTTTATGCCCAATGGCAGTCTGAATGATTGGCTTCATCCAGCCTCCAAAATACACAGTCTTAACAATACGCTCAGCCTGTCGCAGAGACTAGACATTGCTGTAGATATCATGGAAGCTTTGGACTATCTTCACAATCAGTGTCAGCCGTCAATAATCCACTGTGATCTCAAACCCAGTAACATCCTCCTTGCAGAGGATATGAGTGGTCGAGTTGGAGATTTCGGCATATCAAAAATCCTACCTGATAGCACAAGCAAAACTCTGCTGGATTCAATTAGCTTCACTGGATTAAGAGGCTCCATTGGTTATGTTCCTCCAGGTAGCATAATCTCCTGATCTTTTCCATTCCGCCGTTTCTGATACCTGCATTTTTTTACAACAGCTTGGGGTTGATAAAATAAATTTTGAAATCTGAAACACTGTAGAGTATGGCGAGGGTGGCGATGTCTCGACTCTTGGTGACGTCTACAGCCTTGGCATATTGCTGCTTGAGATGTTTACTGGGAGGAGCCCTACCGATGACATGTTCAAGGACTCCTTGGACCTTCACAAGTTTGCCGAGGCAGCGCTCCCCAGTAGAGCTGTCGAGATAGCCGACCCAGCGATTTGGCTGCACGAAGAGGCGAGGGAGAAAGATGTTGCCGATGCTGCTACCATGGTGAGAAGCAGAAGCGAGTGGTGTTTGGTTTCAGTGATCGCGCTCGGTGTGTCGTGCTCAAAGCAGAATCCGAGAGAGCGGATGCCGATGCAAGATGCTGTTGTCGAGATGCGTGCGATCAGGGATGCGTACCTCATGGTCGCCACCTCGCTGGATGGAAATCCGGAAGAGAGCAGCAGGCCAGCACATGCTGTATCGTGAAGCAACATTGTTATTTCTATTTGAGATATCTTTTTTTGAACCTCGTTGTATATAAGTATGAATACGCAAATGCAATTTTTCTTGAATGTGTCCATGTTAGTTGACATTATAGTGGATTAATAATGGAACACTGAAAAGTATTGGGAAGAAATATGTACCGTTGGTTTCCTTTCCCATTGCATCATATGACTCAAACAAATCATGGCTGGAAGCCAAATCACACAAAGTGAAAAATGTGAGCAACCACTTCAAAAAAAAAAAAATTGTGAGCAACGTGGACATTATGCTAAGAAGAAATGGTACTATAATAGGAAGAGTCGAAGAGAGGAAAAGAGGGTATTGTCTTTTCATTGACCATGGCTTGAGTACACTAGTGATGCCCAGAGAGATTAATCGCCAGTGTGAGGCGTGCTCTCCCCACCAATCGACTTATGGGTTAGCAGCTCGAGCTTCGGCGGCCGCTGCGCCCGCCTACGCCACACGATGTCTCGACCACCAGCCGCTTCATCCAGTCTCTTATGCAGTCGTGCGCAACAAAATTCTGCCTTCTCCTCAAGACTTGGTTGACTTTCCCCAAAATGACCGGCGACATTGTTTCTTTAAGCTTTAGCTGAATATTGCATAGTAACCTCCTGTTTGATGGTTTCAGCACCTGTTGCTTTCCTTTGCTTCTTTCCTTTTAAGTTTCCTGGGAACTTATATATGTTTCTCGACCAGCTTGTCGGCCGGGCTCCTTTTTTTTTTTTTTAAAATTTTTCATGCCTATTGCGTTAGCTGCCGCTGACGGAAAATCTCTGTAAGACTGCTTCTGTTTCTCCTTAATGCAAGGGTAGAGCACCTGCCATTTCATGTCAAAAACAAAAAAGAAGATGATTATAATGCTTTTCATCTTCTCCTTCCTTTGTTCCCAAGCTTTCTCCACTCTTTGTTCCCAAGCTGTTTCCTTTTTCGTTTGTTTGACAGAACACTCTGCTTTTCAACAGTTAATGGACGCCAATTACTCGAGAAGTTCAAATTGCTACCATATCGTCTTCATGTCCAGTTTTCCTTCTTGTTCAGGATTCTGTATTTGACACAAACAGAATTCCATTTAGCTGGAGAAAATATGTCTTGTTAGCCCTACTTGATAGAATAATCTCTTCTCTCTGATGTTTTTCTTCTTACGATGATAAACAGGACTGAAAGCTAAATATGGCTGCCTTGCCACTAGCCACCGCCGACCTATGTGATTCTAATGCCGATTTAACTATCAAATGTGATCTTCGTGTGCTCCAGCCTGTTTTTTGTATCTATGGAAGGCTGAAGATTTTTGCTGGCCCTGTTGTGACATTGAAAGCCTTCGAGGACAATATTTTGCTCCGTGAATTCGTCATGGGGAAAGGTCATGGCAGAGTCCCGGTGATTGATGGTGCGGGAGCATGGGTTAGAAATTCGAGTGCCTATAATCAAGTGTTGCGGAGGCCTTTGGCAGTTGGCACTCGAATTTCTAACCCACAGATCATAATCCAAAGTCTTAGATCTGAACTGATATTAAATGCAAATTCCTTCATGGATCAAATTTCAATTTTTGTTGAGACCATTGATTATTAACACATGAATTCAACAAGGAATGATGATCAAATTATAGAAAACAAATAACGCACATCACCTTACCTATGTTAGATTAATCGCGATCTTGGGTGCCGGGAGCTAATTTCACGTCGTGGCATGATCAACCTTCTCACGCCATTTTCATCCCCTAAGCCGTCTCGTGAGCTAAATCTCATGCTTTTAGGGGGTGGGGAAGCCATTTCATGTCTTCTAATGTCGGTGAATTGAGGCCATTTTTTTGGCTCTCTTAAGTCCTTCCGTGGCCTATAGCTCACGCTTTCTAGTGTCGGGAGCAATTTTAAGGCAGAGCCATGACGAACCCTCTTAGACTATTTTTAAAACCTCTACGTTCTTCTGTGGGCTATAGCTCACGCTCTTGGGCGTCGAGAGGCAATTTCACGTCGTGCCATGATCAGCCTTTTCAAACCGTTTTTAATCCCTCTATTCCATTTCGTGAGATATAACTCACGTTTCTGGGTTGGGGAGCCATTTTCACGTCCTCGGTGATTTGAATCCATTTTTTTCCCCTCCAAGGGCCTGTTTGGAAGGCTGGTAATCGGGCCAAAACCGGTGTAAAATACAAGCCCGTAACTTTTCCGGACGGTGTCGGAAAAAAGTGTTTGGAAGACCGGTGAGCCCACTAAAATTACAGGCGGAATAGGCCGGTTTCCTCCAATTCCGTCGGATAGAAAAAATCGTGTGGGCAGACCGTGAAAATAAAACGACAACTATCGGGCTCGTCCTCTCGACGCAGCCGGCGGCGACGAGTCGATCCCGTCGTCGACGGCGGCTGCGGAGGTCCTGTCGTTCCCGTTGTCCACGCCGGCGACAGGAGAGGACCCATGGATCCCATCACGGACGGCGGCTGTGGAGGTCCTCTGGACCTCGTCGACGACGGCGGCTGCCTCCCGGATCCCCCACACTGAGGTACGGGCAAGAAGGGAAGGGAAGAGGAACGGGCGGCAGATCAGGAGCTCTTCGGCGGCGTCACTGATCCTGCATCCCGCTGCTCCATCGATTTCCCGATCCCGTCGTCGCTCTGCGCCAAGGACTCGTAGGTGACCAATTTCCTCGCGCAGTCCGCAGGTGCTTGCCCGCTCGTGGCCTCTATCTGCGCCCCGTCCTCATCACCATCCTCGATCCGCGTGTCATCGCCGGCTTCGATTAGTGCGGCCAGCGACGGTCCGGCATCCATCTGCGTCGCTCGCGATGGCTCCAACCTCAATCTGCGTGGTCAGCATTGTCTCACACCGCCGCCATTGCTGCTAGCCTTGGTTCCTCAGTTTAGCTGAGCACCGATCAGCTACTCATCTATTTGACGGAGCTAATCTCATCGCCAAGCAGTCCTCTCGCTCTTCCTCCCCTGAAATTTGATGCTCTGATCTGAAATTTTGTCTCCCACTTGAGATTGGATCCAGAAATTCATCAGTTTTCGTCCCCAATTTGATGTTTGTTGTATGTTTTGAGATTTCAATAGATGCTGAAACGGTTGTGCTTACATTATGTATGATTGATCCGTGTCTGCTGATTTTCTGGATATGATGAGGAAGAAAGGATACCGATGGTTTCTGCCTTACCCAAACAACAATTTACAGGTGAAAGAAATTCCGTGGTTTACAACGGTTTTGTTGTGCACAGAGAATTACAGGTGGAAAGCATTTACCGGTGTGATGATTACATGACTTCCAAACACGCCCCAAGTCTTTCCGTGGGCTACAACTTACGTTCTCGAGTGCATGAGCAATTGTTTAAGCAGAGCCATGTTTGGCCCTCTCACACCATTGTTATCCCCTGTAAGCCGTTCCGTGGGCTGTAACTGACGATCTTGGGTGATGAGAGCTAATTTGACATCATGGCATGATCAGCCTTCTCACAACATTTTCATCCCCTCTTGGGGGAGTCATTTTCGCGTCATCAAATGTCGGTGATTTGAGGCCACTTTTGGCCATCCTAAGTCATTCCTTGGGGTATAGCACACGCACTCGAATGTTAGGAAAATCTGAAACAGAGCCATGATCAGCCCTCTCCAACAATTTTTGAAGTGACCAAGTCATTCCATGCGCTATAGCTCACGCTCTTGGGCGTCGGGAGCTAATTTCACGTCGTGACATGATCAGACGTCTCAGGCCATTTTCACACCTAAGTCGTCTCGTGAGCTATAACGAGGGCTTTGGGGTGGGCGCTTCCTTCGTCTATCATATTCTCGCTTGGGGGTCATTTTCACATCATCCAATGTCACGGCAATTTGAGAGCATTTTTAAAGTTACAGTCCACTCATATAAAAAGTACAGTATGCTGATCGGTATAATACTAACATATATGCACTGTAACTTTAGCAACATTAACACGCCCACAGTGTAGATGCAATTCTCTGGCTCTAAAATAAGGGATCAGGTTGTTCCCAAAAGAAAAAAAAGAATGTATTTTGTTTGAGATCCATCGGATTGCATATGCACGTCTAAAATTATAGGTGAGAATTCCATTTATCAGCGAAGCAAATGTTTTTGGAAACAGAATATGGATTTATGGTTGCTAAAATCATGTCTGAAACTTTCCAAACTTCCAATATTTTAGGCCATCAAAATTATATTTTACGGACCAAAAAGTTTGTTTTCACGTGCACCAAATACTCTTTGTGCACTTAATATTTTCCCATTAAAATATTACTTGATGCATGTTTTTTTTAAGGAATGCCATGCGGCTAGCTTTATGGATTTGAGAATAAAGATACATCGTTTGTCAGCAGGCCTAGAATGAAGCTAGGGGGATCATCCCAGATACACTAATCTTTCTTTGTAATAGAGAAGCTAATCAGGTAGCTCATAATTTAGCCAGAGATGCTTGCTTGATGCATGTTAAAATGGAAAAGTTGGCTGACATGAAGTATGAGAAGGTTCAGCCCACAACAAGAAAGCAGAATTGGTGACCCAATAGAAAGCACGAGCAGACAAGAGCCCAACCATTGTTTGCGGGCTGCGCACAGCAGAGAAGACCCCAACCGCTACAACAAAATCAGAGGGCAGATGGTGTCACGAGGCAAACAATCGGAGGGAGGAGAAAATCGAGTGCTGAAGGCGACGGAAACACTTGAGAGTGCCGTTTAGCTTTTCCGACCAATCTGACGATTGCAGGCCCAACTTCAGTAAGGTCGCGTCACCTGTAACAATCCAGACGTCAGATATCAATCTATCGCCCAAGCCGAACTGGTGAACACGGCCACACCCACACGGCGCCACCGCTTCAGCATCCAGCAACCGACGAGGCTAGCCGAGCGATTGATCAAGGTTTGTCTTCTATCATGCCTGCTCTCCCCATCCATCCATCCTCCTCGCATCTTCCATTTCGCACCTTGGGCTTGATTCGCGTCTACAGAGACATCACGCACGAAGGGAAAGCCAGCTCTCCCGTTCATGCTGGCCGCAGCTGTCTCTGGCGGCAGCCGAGCCCACTGCTTGAGGCGTGCGTGCGTGCCCGTCCTCCCCACCAATCGACTTCATGGGCTATCAGCTCGGCGGCCGCTGCGCCCTGCTACACCACACCTGCTTCATCCTGTTTCTTGTGCGGTTGTGCACAAAAAAAAGTCTTCTCCTCGAGACCTGGATGACTTTTCCAAATTCTCAGTTCCAAACCCCCGATTGCCCTTGTGCTGATTCCTTCCTGGACGGAGATCCTTCTGTTAGTTCATTTTCTTTTTTGAAGAGGAAATTGGCAGGTGCTCTGCCTTTTCATTAAGAGGAGTAAAAACAGGAAAAACAAAAAAGTTCATACAATCCAAGTGGCAGCTTGAGCTGCCTCATAAGCTAAGAGAGCTACTAGCTGAGATTACGAACTGGCCAAGAGTTTGACCAAAGTGGTTCTGAAGAGGCTAGAGCAGACTAAAAAAGGTGAAAAAGAAACAGAAACCAAACTGGAGGGCTACAACGGCTGATACTCTATGTCAACTGTGGTTCGACTCTCCCTCCTGCTTGAACGCCTCTGTTAGTTCATTTTCGCTGCTCTAGTTTCGATTTTAAGTTATCAGTAATCCTCTGCTGCTACAGATCTTTGTGGAAAGTAATCTAAAGCCTGAGGCTTACTACAGGTCATCTGGTAGTGCTAAAAGGCATCTTATGTTCTCCTTTAATTGATGGGTGCGTTGCTCTTTTTATCTTCCTATACCACCGATTGCTGATATGCGTTGCTTAGCATGACCGCTTTACTTCCCCAAGACTTAAATTTTTCACTCTTAATCAGCACCTGATGACCGGTAGTTTACTTATTTTAACAGTACTGTATGTCATTTCTAATACGCTACTTCACTGCATGTTACATATGTATGTTTTGTTTGACTCTTAAACTACACTAACAATTTCTAGAATGGACTGGAATCCCTTAGGCGAAAGATCGATTGATGTTGTCATCCGTTTCTTGGCTTACGTTGTACTAGCACATACGAATTAGTGATACAATAATTCAGTTCTTCCCATACCTTACAATCCTAAACTGAGGCATTGTTTCTTTATAAGCTTAGTAATTATCTTGCTCGCCTTTATCTTCGAGCTGTTTCCATTTTCCATTGTATGACAGAAACACTCTGCGTTTTCATCTCTGTCAATGGACGCCAACTATTTGAAAGATCAAATTGCTACCATATAGTTTCATACCGAGTTTTCCTTGTTCAGGCTAAATAACATTCCATGTAGCTGGAGAAAATATGTCCTGTTAGTCCTAGTTGTTCTACTTGATAGAATAATCTCCAATAGAACCATCACCACATCGTCCGGCATCCCACTGTATTTCAGTCAAAGGCATGGCTGGAAATACACATAACTCAGTCTATTCAATTTTTCCTTTCCAGCTAAAAACCACTTCTATTGTCAGACTTAGTAGCTCATTACCTGAGTCCTGAGGTACTCTTCCGCCGCTGGACTTACACGTTACACGAGTGTTTCTTTGCCCCTTTTTCCACTGTAACGCCTGGTTTTCACCTAGTCATATCTTTAGTTCTAGTCCACACCAAACACTATACAGATGTTGCATCCTATTATGATTCTGACAAAGTGCTGTAAGCCGTCTGTCTCCTAGTTTTATCGGTTTAAAAGCGCATTTCATTGGAAAATGCAGTCATTTTGCGTATAAGGATGGCATGCTTCGCTTGATTAGCTCTGCTCTCTGATGTTTTTTCTTCTGTTGATTATAAACAGGACTGAAATTTAATATGGCTGCCTTGCCACTGGCCACCGCCGAGCTATGCGATTCTAATGCCGATTTAATTATGAATGGTGATCTTCGTGCCCTCCAGCCTGTCTTCCGTATCTATGGAAGGCGGCATATTTTTGCTGGCCCTGTTGTGACATTGAAAATCTTCGAGGACAATGTTTTGCTTCGTGAATTCCTCGAGGGGAAAGGTCATGGCAGAGTCCTGGTGGTTGATGGTGGTGGGAGCATGCGCTGCGCCATTATGGGTGGGAACCTTGCCCAACTAGCTCAGAACAATGGGTGGGCTGGCATTGTGATCAACGGCTGCATCAGGGATGTCGATGAGATCAACGAATGCGATGTTGGTGTCCGAGCTCTGAACTCACACCCTATGAAGTCAAACAAAAAAGGCGCTGGTGAGAAGCATGTCCCTGTGACGATTGCAGGAACTAGAATTACTGATGGTGAATGGCTATATGCTGATAGTGATGGAATCCTTCTCTCGAGGTCAGAATTGACCGTGTAGACCTATTCCATTGTCCTTGTGTATGTGTATAAGAACTGGGTGCTGAAAAGGACCTGTTGCTGTCCTGTTGGGTATATGTCTGGAACTGGGTCGATGTATTCTCGTCGAATCACATGACTAGTCGTGACATTTAGGCGCTTCCATGGTTGCAAATTGCTCTAGGTAATTCCGCTCTTTGTGAACTTTACTCCTGTGAAATTCTCTGTAACATGATCACACCATATTCCCCTTGTTGGCGTTGTTCTGAAGCTGACCAGGATTTCTGGAAGACAGCCACAGATCCACGTCCGCTGCTGCTCCACGCCGCATCAGTCTACCTGGCTTTTTTGGCCAACAGCAACTGAAGCTAACCTCTTTAAGCAACACCGGATGCAAAGGCCGCGCGTGGCTGCAACCTGTCGGCAGTCCAACATCTGTTCCATTTATGAGATATATTATGGATGATTTCATTCCGTGTGGCATATTTTTTTGGTTTCTGCCAGAACTCTTGCTCGGTTTCCAGCCCCGGCTTACTGTCCTTGAAATGTTTATTGGGAGCAGCCATAGGGACGACACGATAGAAAAATGCCATGGACATCCACATATACCTTTGCCATGTGGCTGCGCGTCAATCCTGACAGAGCCATGGAAATAGCCGCCGATTCAGCGATTTGGCTGCGCGAAGAAGCAAGGTAGCAATGTTGCCAATGCTATATTTAGTTTCAGCGATAGGACAAAGTGTTTGTACTGATCAAAATAGCAGCCAAGAGAATAAGCGGAATGCTGGGATTGCAATACTGCTATATTGCTGCTTGAGATGTTTACAGGAAGAAGCCCAGAAGATATGTTTTGAAGGTTCATTTTATCTGGACAAGTTTTCAGAGGATGCTATTCCAGACAGAATCTGGGAGATAGCTGATTCAACAATGTAGCTGCACAATGAGGCCTATAACAGCACAATGACATCCTACTAGTTAATCCTATAAGATGCTTGGACACTCGAGAACCATGACGCTGCAACTTATCGGTTTGAACACTCCCTCCACCTTATCTTCATTTTTGAAAAAACTTTTTGAAAAATTTCTGATTTTTTTTCGAGCGGGTCACGCGTGGGAAGCAAGTGGACAAGTGAGAGGGAGTTCTGCGCCAGGTGCACCGTTTAACAAAAGGGGCACCTTGGCCAAACCCACTTCCAGCCTCAAGCAGTGTAAGAATATGTAGTACTAAGAGAAGTGAGAATAATATAATGTATGGATTCTGGAAAGAGATCAGACGAGCATCATGGACTCGAGAATCAGCATCAGGCCACGAAATTCACGATAGGCGTGTCTGCCACAAGAAATAGAAAAAGGAAACCCGCAGGCATATGAACATATGAAGCTGACACACACTTATGCATACATATAGAAGAGAACACAACCAACATGGGGCAAACACCATAACTTCCAAACACCAACCACCACCCCTCGATCGCAGGCTAAGCCACTGCCAACCAAAACAAACGGCATGCCATTGCCAATGTGCTCCCTCTTACCACGGCTTTGATACTCGGGGCAGCAGAAGTCCACGACGATGAGGCCTCTCTTCTCGCCTTCAAGGCTGCGGCGACCACCGGTGGCCATGGCCACACACTTGCTTCGTGGAATCGTAGCAGCGCCGGCGGTTTCTGCGGCTGGGAGGGGGTGACGTGCGGCCGCAGGCACCAGCGAGTGGTGGCGCTGAGCCTTCCCTCTTGCGGGTTCACCGGTGTCCTCTCTTCGACCATCGGCAACCTGACATTTCTCAGGTTTCTCAACCTGAGCTTTAACAGTTTCAACGGGGACATCCCCGCGAGCCTCAGCCGCCTCAGCCACCTCCAGACACTTGATCTAAGCAACAACGCCTTCTCAGGCGAGATCCCCACCAACCTGAGCTCCTGCACCAGCCTGACGGTCATGAGACTCGGCTTCAACCAGCTCCATGGGCGCGTGCCCTCTGAGCTTGGCGACAAACTAGCACGCCTTGAGGTGCTCAAATTGGACAACAACAGCCTCACCGGTGACATACCAGCGACGCTGGTCAACTTGTCATTGCTGAATGCCTTGACCCTTCCGTTCAACTATCTCGAGGGCACCATTCCTCCTGGCCTCGGTAGCATCCTGGCTCTCCACGATCTCGACCTCTCCTTCAACAACCTCTCCGGTCAGCCCCCCTGTTCCCTGTACAACTTGTCTTCGTTGGAATGGTTGCAGCTACAGGAAAATAGCTTCCATGGAGCCATTCCTTCCGACATCGGCAGCAAGTTCACCACCATGCAGTACCTTAACTTTGCTGCCAACCAGTTCACCGGATCAATCCCTGCCTCAATCACAAACCTTACTTCACTCCAAATGCTCGAACTCTCATTAAATAGGCTCAGTAGATATGTGCCTCAGACAATGGGAAGATTAAAAGAACTGGAAACTCTTTACTTATATGGTAACATGCTAGAGGCAGACGACAGGAAGGGGTGGGAATTCATCACTTCACTGTCAAACTGCAGCAAGCTCCGTGAATTAACTATAGCCAAGAATACAGCTCTCACTGGGAAAATGCCATTCTCAATAGTGCATCTCTCAACGAACCTACAAATCCTCGATCTGGATCAAACTGGGATCTCAGGAAGTATACCCTCAGCCATTAGCAATCTAGTCAGCCTTAGCAAGCTCGACGCGCGAACTACTCCCATATCAGGAGAGATTCCAGACAGCATCAGGAAGCTGGGAGATTTGGTTCAGTTATTTCTGCACAACACTGATTTGTCAGGCCTCATACCTTTGTCTATTGGAAATCTTTCAAAGTTGACTGTACTAACTCTAGACAACGCCAGTGTGGAGGGTGCAATCCCAGCAAGCTTAGGGAAACTGGAGAATCTCGTGTACCTAAGTCTGTCAATAAACAACCTGAGTGGATTAATTCCCAGTGAGATCTTCAAACCACTCCTTTCTATTAGCTACCTAGACTTGTCACAAAATTCACTATCTGGACCCCTTCCTTCTGAAGTTGGTAGGTTGGGCAACCTTAACAGCCTCAATCTATCAGGAAACCAATTTTCTGGTGAGATACCTGATAGTATTGGGAACTGCACGGTGCTACAGGAACTGTTGTTGGACAACAACTCATTCAAAGGAAGCATACCTCCCTCTCTGAGCAATATAAGGGGTCTGACCACACTTAACCTATCAGCAAATAAGTTGTCCGGTACAATTCCTGAAGACATTGCAACTGTCGCCAACCTTCAATGCTTGGATCTGTCCTTCAACAATCTGCAAGGGGAAGTTCCAAAAGAGGGCATTTTCAGAAATTTGAGTATGTTTTCAGTCACTGGAAACAATAATCTTTGTGGTGGAATACCCCTGCTTCATTTAGCCCCATGTCAGTCGAATGCTGTGAAAAATAACATAAAACAACAATTGAAGCTTCTAATAGCTCTGTCAACAACCGGAGCACTATTGTTCTTAGCTTCCATTAGAGCATTCATTCAGTTGAACCTGATCCGTAAGAAGCTGAAACGAAAGCAGAAGAAGTCATTCCTACCCCGAGACATTGAAGAACATTACGAAAGAGTTTCTTATCATGCATTAGCAACTGGAACCAACGGATTCTCAGAAGCTAATTTGCTTGGTAAAGGAAGCTTTGGAGCAGTATATAAATGCGCTTTTCAAGATGAGGGAAATATTGCTGCAGTGAAGGTTTTCAACCTTGAACAATCTGGATCTACTAGAAGTTTTGTCGCTGAATGTGAGGCACTGAAAAGGGCACGTCACCGCTGTCTCATAAAGATCCTCACATGCTGCTCAAGCATCAATCGCCAAGGCCAAGAGTTTAAGGCACTGGTTTTTGAATTCATGCCAAACGGTAGCTTAAATGATTGGCTTCATCCAAAATGTGACTTGCCCACTTCGCACAATACGTTAAGCCTAGAACAAAGGCTTGATATTGCTGTCGATATCATGGATGCTTTGGACTATCTTCATAATCACTGTAAGACACCAATCATTCATTGTGATCTCAAGCCAAGCAACATCTTTCTTGCAGAAGACCTGAGTGCAAAAGTCGGAGACTTTGGCATGTCAAGAATCCTTCTGGAAAGTGCAAGTAATACCCTGAAAAATTCAAATAGCATATTTAGGATAAGAGGCACCATTGGTTATGTTGCTCCAGGTAACGAAAAGTGTTTTTTTTATCTTCGTTCATTATTCTATGTTCTTATATAAACATATCATGATGATCAACAAAATTGTTTCTACAATCAGAATATGGTGAAGGCTCTCCCCCCTCAACTCTTGGTGACGTTTATAGCCTCGGCATATTACTGCTCCAGATGTTTACAGGAAGGAGCCATACAGATGATATGTTCAGTGGTTCACAGAATCTACAGAAGTTTTCAGAGGATGCTCTTCCAGAGAGAATCTGGGAGATAGCTGATACAACAATGTGGCTGCACATAGATGCCTATGACGGCACAACAAGGAGTAACATTGAGGATTGTTTGGTTTCTGTCATTGCACTAGGGATATCCTGCTCCAAGAAACAACCTAGAGAGAGGTCAACAATACAGGATGCAGCCACTGAGATGCATGCCATCAGAGATTCTTGCCTCATGTTTGCCAGGCCTCTTGTGGTGGAGCATGGAGGAGTGGCAAGACACTGAAGTGATTTCTAGCAATAATGAACAAGCAAGGATGAAAAAAATGGGCAAGATTCCTGCAAACTTATTCTGTGTACAGGGCTATTTATAAGATGCATGAGTCCAAATTCTACCCTATGAAAGCTTTGAAGTTCTGCCCCGCGCAAACTATATGCAAATCCCACGAAATGATCCTTGCAGTAAACATTCGGAACAGCAACAAACATGCATGCTGGTTGTACATGATCCCCAAATAACTTAAACCTCACGTCTTATTTTCCAATTCACTTATCCATGCTTCTCTTGTACAGATTCAGTGTGCCACCCATATACGTCACATACATTTTGAAGCTCCAAAGAGCAAAACAGCAGTGGCCAAACTGAATGGTACAGATAAAAAGTTGCTCCTTACTAATTTACTGCTAGGCACTCCCACTCTCCCAGAGTGGCAAGACAGAAGAATTCTACTCAGCACAGAAATATAAAAACCTACAGATATGGAGAAATATAAAAACCCATCCACAAGACCACAAATGCAAGCAAGAGGAATCGCAACTTCTGCAGAAACTTCACATTTGTTAAAATTTTGTTTTATCAACATTTGTTCAACTTAGTAATGCGGGTAACAGGCACATAGTAACGCTTTTGGTCCAGAAATTTTGGGAAACAATTATTCACACAGCAATCATCGATCCACAACGAAACCAAATCCAAGCGTGTGGGTCAGACCATCACACGCAATAAATCACATAATAGTATAACTAACAAGCACCACTGCTATTGCAGATCGATGAGGAAACATTGTTCCAATATCAGCAGCAGCAGCACCACGATTCCTACAGCAATATAAAAACACTCCACTATCGGCTACCGCTGCTTCTACGAACCAGATTTATCGAGGAACAAGTAAGTACCGACACCGCCCAGCTACTACGACCGACCTAGGAGGATGTGAACCTGGTGGCGGCCTTGACGCCATCTGAAACGGCGGGCTTGGCGAGCTTCCCAGGGAGGACGAAGTGGGAGGCGGCCTCCTGCGCGAGATTCTCGGAGACGACGTTGATGAAGGAGTTCCGTGATGGATGGGGATGGCGGTGAGGCACTCGGCAGGGGGGGACGTCGAGGAGTCCAGAAATGAAAGAAAACAGACGGGAGAAAAGTTACGGGCTGAAAACAACGAGGCAGGTCGATCTGGTGGCATTTCAACTCAAACAAAGCTCGATATCGCCCTGATTTTTTATAGTTCAGCTTTGGCGCGCGGAGGTTCCTGCAGTCAGGAAATGTTGGATCTAAACTTGAAATGTTTGGAGCATCGTGTTTCCTAAAATCAATGCAACAAAACAAGATTTTTATAAATATATTTTTATATTATTTGAATTTTTCAATGTTCAACACTAAAATACCATTTCAACATTTTAAAGTTCAAAAATGTTGGAACTAGTTACCATCAAAATAATGTTGAATCTAGGCATCCATAATGTTTGGCTCCACATGGATTTTTTTTTTTTGAATTCAAAATCAACAACTCATATCAATATTTTTTGTATTGTTTCAACATTTAACTTAAGTTGTTGCAGTCATACATTTAAAATATCCCCTTGCAAAAAAAAATACATTTAAAAATATTGAATTATTGTTAGATAGTTAATCAAGGACTCCCTCCATTTCAAAATAGTTGACGCTTTGATTAGACATCACGTTTGATCGCTCGTCTTATTCAAATGTTTTTGTATAAATATTAAAAAAATATGTAATGATTAAAATATATTTAATGATAAAACAAATTATAAAGAATGAATAATATTTGAGCAAACAAATTGAATATTTTTTGTTTTTCAATATTTTTTATACATCGACACAACATTTTTCGAATGTTGGATTAGCACCCTAAAATTGTTGAATATTTCAGAAAAAATATTGAATATGGGCATTAAAAATATTGATGTGCATATAAAAAATACAATCAACGATAAAAATTCTAACGAATTGTAAATAAAACACTATAGAACAAGAAAGGGAAGGAAACAACTAGCCAGCCGTACTAGCCACCGCTGAGCTTTTATTCATACTATTGCTGTGCTTGTACGAGTACAATTGAAGAAAAATGCAAAAGTACTATATTTTGTTGGCAGGTGAGAAGATAAGGCTAAAAGAAGACAAGTCCTTGCTGATAAAACATCCTGACACCCATTTTGTCTAGAGACAACTCACTTTGTTTTACTTTTCTAGTCGTACTCACGCTGAAATAAAAAGTGATAAAAACGTACACACACTCACCCTTATGAACACACATACGCAAACCCTACCTCTATAAGCATCTTTGAAGACTGAGCCGGAAAATTTCGAGATTGACAAGGTCACCACTGACGCTTCGCTGTCGACGATCACTTCGCCTCCCGCTAAAAGCACAACGCCTTAAATCTTAGAAAATTCGCTCACACGGAGAATGCTACTGGGGCTCTTATAACCACTAGGCTACTGGCCTTTTCGCATTCATATGATATTCCTTTTGCAAATAGTTATGATCGGGACGAACGTTAATGTTATTAAGAAGCTTACTAAAAAAAGCATCATCAAGAAATTTATCTCCATCCAAATTCGCCCAATACAATTATCCAATAGAACGTTTGACACCATGAATTGTTAAATTAGATTTGGGAGAAAAAGAATGGCGTGACCAAATCAAAACTCACCTCACCGAATGCAAGGCAAGCCCAAGTAACTAAAGAGAACCTTACACTAGCAAAAAATTATCTAACCAACCAACCAAACAAACAGCTATCTTTGTGGGTTGCATTGCTAAAGTCTGATTTGTGCTAGAATGATTTATAAATCTTAGCCACTAAGACTAGTCCAGACAACCAATTAGATACCATCGACTTTCTCAGAAAATCATCGACTAGTCAGCAGGATTGACTAGCCAGTGACCTCAGCGCTGCGTGACTAGACTTTTCGTCCCTCCACCCAACCACTTGCTCAATATGCGCGTCGCAGCGTCGACTCTTTATTTGCTTCAGCTTGCCTTCAATGAACCAACGGAAGAACCACCCCTTGAATTGAATCCCGGAACAAGAAGCGGCTCTTGTGTGAAAAACAAAAGCAGCGGCAGCCGGGGGGCGCGGATGGAGACGGCACAAGGAGACTGACCAAGTCAAGAGTGGCTGCAATGCAATCCCTGACAACTACTACTCGCACTGTCTGTCCGTCGCCCACTTCGTTCGTGCCAAATAGCATTCGCAGCCTCCACCGACTTCCAGTTTTTACCAGTCTGCGCAGCAAAAGCAGCCGGGCATGGCGACGCGCTCGGTGAGCTTGTTGCTGCTGCTGCTGCCTTCCTCCATCTCCCTCCTGATACTTGCCGCCGTAAAAGCCGACGACAAAGCCGCTCTGCTGGCCTTCAAGGCTACCGTAGTGGAAGGTGGCCATGGTGACGCTCTGGCTTCCTGGAACAGTAGTAGCACCGGCGGATACTGCAGCTGGGAGGGGGTGAGGTGCCGGGGCAGGAACCGGCGAGTGGTGGCGCTGAGCCTACCCTCCCTTGGGCTTGGCGGCGTCCTCTCCCCTGCCGTTGGCAACCTGTCGTCCCTCAGGTTTCTCAACCTGAGCTTCAACATGTTCAGTGGGGACATCCCGTCGAGCCTCGGCCACCTGCATCACCTGCAGACGCTCGACCTAAGCTACAACAAGTTCTCCGGTGAGCTCCCCACCAACCTCAGCTCCTGCACCAGCCTAGTGGCCATGCGTCTCCAGTCCAACCAGCTCAGTGGGCGCATACCCTCTGAGCTCGGCAACAAGCTGACACGCCTAGAGATGTTGCTAGTGTGGAAAAACAACCTCACTGGCGCCATACCGGAGTCACTAGCCAACTTATCATCCCTCCATGTCATGTCCTTCGGGTTCAACCAGCTAGGGGGCACTATCCCCCCTGCATTTGGAAACATCAGAGGCCTAAAGAGTTTTGATCTCGCTTTCAACAACCACCTCTCTGGAGAGCTGCCGCGTTCTCTGTACAACTTGTCTTCGCTGGAATCATTGCAAATCCAGGGAAATAAACTCAGTGGAAGCATTCCTGCTGACATTGGCAACAACTTCCCCAACATGTTGATTCTTAGCTTATCTTGGAATAAGTTCACCGGATCCATCCCAGCTTCACTCACTAACCTCACAACACTCGAACGAGTTGAACTGTCTGTAAATAGACTCGGTGGACATGTGCCTCGGCAAATGGGCAGACTGCAAAATCTGCAGCTTCTATACTTGTTTGAAAACCATTTGGAAGCAAATGAAAGGGAGGGGTGGGACTTCATCACTTCGTTGTCAAACTGTAGCCGGCTCCAGGAATTAAATGTCGCTGAAAATGATTTCACAGGGGAGCTGCCTAGTTCAATAGGAAATCTCTCAACAACCATGCAAGTCCTCCATTTGGAGTACACTGGTATATCAGGGACCATCCCATCAGCAATCGGCAATCTGGTTAGCCTCCGAATGCTCGGTCTTGGGGATACTTCCATATCCGGCATGGTTCCAGATAGCATCGGCAAGCTGAGAAACTTGGTTCAGTTAGGTTTGTATAACACTAACTTGTCAGGCCTCATTCCTTCATCCCTCGGAAACCTCTCAAAGTTAACTGAACTATTTGCACAAAATGCCAACCTGGAGGGTGAAATACCAGCAAGCTTAGGAATGCTGAAAAATCTGATAGCTCTTGATCTAAGCAAGAACCGCCTCAACAGCTCTATTCCTGTGGAGATATTCAAATTGCCACTCCTTTCTAAGTATTTGGACTTATCATACAATGCACTATCGGGCCCCCTTCCTTCTGAAGTTGGTAGCTTGGGGAACCTTAACAACATGGATTTATCTGGAAACCAACTGTCTGGTGAGTTACCTGAAAGGATTGGGGAGTGCATTGTGCTGCAAGGACTATGGTTAAACAATAACTTATTAGAGGGAAACATACCTCAATCTCTGAAAAATATAAAGGGTCTAACTGCACTCAACTTGTCCATGAACAAGTTTTCTGGTACTATTCCAGAAGTTATTGGTACACTTCACAGCCTGCAACAACTGAACCTGGCACACAACAATTTGTCAGGGGCGATCCCAACAATGCTGCAGAATTTGACATCATTGTCAGAATTGGATTTATCCTTCAATAATTTGCAAGGTGAAGTGCCAGATGAGGGCATATTCAGAAATCTGGTTAACTTGTCAATCACAGGAAATAAAGAGCTATGTGGTGGGATACCTCAGCTTCATTTAGCTCCATGCCACAAGAATCCTATGAAAAAGGACAAAAGAAAGATGAAGCACCTTAGAATAGCATTGGCAACGACGGGTGCACTCTTGTTGTTAGCTTTCGCTATTGCAATAATTCAGTTGAT
Source organism: Eragrostis nindensis (assembly GCA_012490785.1). Taxonomy (NCBI): domain Eukaryota; kingdom Viridiplantae; phylum Streptophyta; class Magnoliopsida; order Poales; family Poaceae; genus Eragrostis; species Eragrostis nindensis. Next base: position 1,233,330 of record JAAXCT010000061.1, on the reverse strand, counting down.
CTTTAAGAAGCTCAAACAAAGGCACAACATGTTGCCCCTAGAAATGGCTGATGAAAAGTTTGAAAGAGTTTCGTATCATGCATTAGTAAGCGGTACCAATGGATTTTCAGAAGCAAATTTGCTCGGTAAAGGAACCTATGGGGCGGTTTATAGATGCACTTTCCAAGATCAGGGCACTATTTCTGCTGTGAAGGTATTCAACCTTGAACAATCTGGATCTACTAGAAGTTTTGTGGCTGAATGTGAGGCGCTAAGAAGGGTGCGGCATCGTTGTCTTATAAAGATCATCACATGTTGCTCAAGCATCGATCACCAAGGTCAAGAGTTCAAGGCACTTGTTTTTGACTTCATGCCCAATGGCAGCTTAAATGATTGGCTTCATCCAAAATCTGACCTGCCCACTCTGAGTAATACTCTAAGCCTGGAACAAAGACTTAGTATTGCTGTTGATGTCATGGATGCTCTGGACTATCTTCATAATCATTGTCAGCCACCAATCATTCATTGCGATCTCAAGCCAAGCAACATCCTTCTTGCGGAAGACATGAGTGCCCGAGTTGGAGACTTCGGCATATCCAGAATCCTTCCTGACTGTGCAAGTACAACCCTACAAAGTTCTAGTAGCACAACTGGAATAAGAGGCACCATTGGTTACGTTGCTCCAGGTAACTCATACTGTTATGATTTTTTTTTTTACATTATTCATCATTATTAGCTTCAATATTAACATGGCATGCTGATCAATATACTTTTCCACACAATCATAGAGTATGGTGAAGGTGCTTCCGGGTCAACTCTTGGAGATGTTTATAGCCTAGGCATATTGCTGCTTGAGATGTTTACTGGAAGGAGCCCAACCGACGGCATTTTTGAAGGATCTTTGGATCTGCACAAGTTTTCAGACGATGCATTTCCAGAGAGAATTTGGGAGATAACCGATACGACAATGTGGCTGCACACAGCTGTCGATGACAGCACTACTAGAAGTGGAATTGAGAATGTTCTGATTTCTGTCCTTGCTCTCGGAATATCCTGCTCCAAGAAACAACCTCGAGAGCGAACACCAATAAAGGATTCAGTCCTTGAGATGCATGCTATCAGAGACTCATACCTCAAGTTGACCACATCTCTTGTGGTAGAGAACGGAGTACCAGCAACTCTGCAATGATTTGCAACAACACAGTTAAGAAGTAGAGCTTGAAAATGAGCAAGACCCCAGCAGGTGGTCAATTACCTCAAAAATATTGAAGATGTATATTAGCTCAATTCCATCATTGTTACCAACCAACATTTGTTCACATCAGGTATATGCAAGTTTAAATGACGTCCAGCAAATGCATCAACAATTTCAATATGTGGGACAGATGATGATCAGTTATCTTTGCGTTTGCTCTGATATATTTGAAATATAAAGCAAGGAACCCCCGTTTATTTGCTAGATAATTATCAACTCACTCATATAAGCACAAAAAATCCATAGTTGTTGAGAAAAGTCAGGAATGGCATAGTAGGTTAGTCGGAATCCACCCATTATCCATTTCCATTCTCTGCTGCTATTACAACTAATGCTAACAGATGAACTAAGCCACGGCTACCAACACCACCCAACTACTAGGACAAATACCAGAGGGAGGCAGTCGAAAAGGATGTGAGCTTGGTGACGGCCGCGGTGCGCTCGGAGACGGCGACGGCGTACTTGGCGGAGCTCCCTGCGAGGACCAGGCGGACAGAGATCTGGATGCCGCTGGACTTGGTGGTGGGACGTTGTGGCGAGTCGTCCTCCGCGGCGAGCTTTGCGAAGATATCGTTGATGTCGCCCGCGTGTGGACGACACTTCGCCGCCGCAACGGTGGTCACCGCCGCCGGGACTCAAGGTCTCGTGGCGACTTTCGTGCCCTCACAACGTTATTGGCGAGACGTCGTCGGTGAAGGGGTCTCCGATTCGAGCGGGTATTGGCGATGGCGATGGCGTCAGGGAGAGAGAGGGCGAGGAAGACGACGGAACACTGTTCTCCGCAGAAATGATGGGTGTGGGCTGAAAGTTCAAGGACACGTCGCTTTGCATACTAAAACGGCCCAGGCCCATTCACCACGCAGGTCCGGCCTGCTCGGTCCGTTGCATTTTACAAAATGGCCTCAAGAAACGGTGGATCCTATATGTAGGGCGGGCTATGGTTAACCTTTGATAGAACAGTGTTTGAGATTCGTGCAACGGCTCAGATTCGCGCAGGTGAAGAAGGGGATGGCTGAGAAGCTGTCACGTGTCGCTCTCTGATTGAGGCGGGTGGGAGGTGGGAGAAAAAGAAACGAAATTTAAACTTTAAACGCATTTTTCTCCTAAACCGTAAGTCTATTTTCGAATTCGTTTGAACCTACGTGTTTGTTACAATTAATTCTACAAAATGAGATCCAATATGAATATTTTTTGAATTTTTTAAAATTTAAAATTTTCGTCAACATTTTAAATATACTATGTCAACATTTTGTTTATACTATGTCAATATTTTTTTTGTTTGTGGTCAACATTTTTTATAAAAATGTTGATTTTATTGTAAAAATGTTGAAATAGAACTACAAAAATGTTGACTCTTCTGTTTCAAAATGTTGACGCTCTGACTTGGACTGGGCTGTTCAGATTTAGTGGGCTATTAGGCCAATCTATCGTATGTTAACCATAGGACGCCCTGCATATAGGAGGTCCCTCAAGAAACGGTTTGCCCGGCTTTCAGAATGTAGGCGAGATGTGACGGGACATTGGCACACAGTATTGCTTTGCTCGATTATGACTTACAGAACTTGAGCTCTTTGAAAACATGCTTAGTGGATATGTACCTCCCACTCTGGGCCACTGGGGGGAAGACTGCAATCTCTGGAATGTCTACACGTGAATCACAACATGCTAGAGGCAGACAACCAGCCTGTTCGGCTGCTCATTTCGCAGCCAGCTTCTTTGCAGCAGCTACAGTATTCCAGTTATTTTTTCAGCAGTCGCTACAATGTTCGCAGTTATTTCTTCAGCAGCCGCTACAGTGTTATCAGCCTGCCGAACAAGCTCAACATCAACAACATGCATGGAAGGATGGGAATTTATCGACAACAATGCTGCTTTCACTCGCCACCAACACTATAACTTCAGTCGTGAGAGGCAGACCGTTGTCCCAGGCAATGAGACCCTATAACTTCTTTATACTTACCAACACTAGAGAGGTGAGCCTGTATTACCAGCAGAATAGTTTGTTTACATGTGCCGTCAGATCACAGTCCATGTCCAACATTCTGCAAACGTGCGTGCCGGATATTCAACAACACGGTATACAAAACAAAAGTAGCCCACGGTTGATTCGTGTCGTTGATTCTCTATGGGACGGATGCAAGTGCAAAGCAAGCAGACCGTTCACAAAGGTTCATGTAAAATTATATGCACTTCTGTTTATTAGTAAGAAAGGCACATATTGGTGACCTATAAGACTGACTTCAACAATACAAGGCATTTTTGAGGGGCAAATCAGCAGTTGCCTGTCGTGTACAGTTATTTGCACTCGCATGGCAACACGCCATCTCCAACAGCCATGGCATTTGCATCGCATCGCCACACGCCGTGCTCGTTCTGCTCGCGCTCCGCCGCGCCGCGCCTCGCCGTGCTCGCCACGCTGTGCGCCGCCGCAGCTCGCAGCTCTCCCGTCCCGCGCGCCGCCACAGCTCGTTCCTCGGCGGACCGGTGGAACATGACGTGCCCCTATTGCTCATCTGCCCACAGTACGCGATAATGGTTGCAGGAGCTCGTGGAGATGCCCGCACTGATCCCTGACCCGCAATCCGCCGCTGCTGCTCAAAATCCGGTCGCCTCTGCTCCCAATCTTGCCGCCCTGAGCCAAATCCTGCCGCCCCTCAGCCAAATCAACGCATCCAATTAGCACTGGCCTCTGCACCAATGCATCCAATTAACAAACGAGGACCAACAATTTGCAAATTTACGAAGGATTGACAAGAACCTGGAATTCGCGTGCGTCCTGGCAGCGCCCCGATGCACCCATCGCACTGGCCCCGCGCGTCCGTGGCGTGGGCTCTCTCGAGGCCGAGACGGACGCCGCCTTAGCCACGTCGGGGTAGGAGGAGAAGGGGACGTCGGCGGGGTGCTAGGACGCCATCCTCCGCGACCCGGCGTTCCTCGCCGCGCACGCCGCGGTGCCCTCCCACGGGCGGCGGCGCGGGCGTGCTCGCGGGCCGCGGGCAGTGCAGGCGTGCACGGTGCGAAGAACGAAGCCAAATCGAGCAGAAAATTTTGCCGATTCGCTACAGGAGCGTGATGCTGCGGACATGCGATGCTGCAGGTGCGGTGGCAGGCGTCGTCAGCTTCCTCACCTCCCGCCGCCACTCGGGCGTCATCGCGCTCGTCGACGCCGGCACGGGCCGCCGGATCAATGTTCACCGAGCTCTGGCGCTCCGTGGCGGGGGCCTCCACCACGCACGCCGCCGCCTCCCCGCGCTCCGCGTGCGCCGCCCCGCCTCCACGAGCCTCGCCGCCCTGCCTCCTCGTGACGCATCGCCGCCCCTGCCCGCGCCGTGCTGCGTGTGCCACGCCGCCGCCGCCCGCCTCCCTCGCGCGCTCCTCCGTGTCGACCGCCACGAGCTCGCGCTCGCCAACGCCCTCACGCTCGCCCCGTGCCGCCGCGGCCCCACCCCGCGCGCAGCAGGTCGTCGTCGCCCCCCTTGCGCACGATGCAGAGGAGCTCGCTCGCCACCCGCCTCCCCACGCGCGCCCGCCGCCACCCGCCTCTGCAGCGACGGCGAGCGCGAGTTCCGCGCCGGGATGGAGGTGCTCGAGGACAGGGCCGAGATGGAGTTGCGCGAGTCCAGCCATACGCGTGCTCTGCTGGATGGCGGACTGCACCGCGCCCTCCTTTGCCGCGCCCACCTTCGCGCCGCGGATGGGAGCGAGAGGGAGGAGTAGGAGAAATTGACGTCGCCGCGGCCTGGTGAACGTACGCGGAAGGGCGGCGGCACGACTGGGCGCGCGTACTGGGCTCCCTACTCTTCGCCATCGTGGGCGCGCGCGCTGCGCTCCCCGCTCTTCGCCGTCATCGCCTCGTCGCGTCTCGTCGGAGCTCTCCTCGTCCCGCGGCCTTACGTCTTGCTTCTCCCTCGCCGACGACGCCTCCGTGCTCTCCTCGTCCCGTCACGCGCCTCCGCTCGCCCGCGAATGCGTTCGAGGAGAGAGGAGATTCATTTTTGCATCTTCTCTCTCCTCGTTTGCAGTTTGCCTCACCCATTTGCCGGATCTGTTGGAGTAGGTTTTCAGGATGCATAGTAGACCACGCGAGCCATATATGCATTTGCATCTGGCTGTTGAAGTCAGCCTAAGAACAACGGCAGACAAAAGTTGGGATATGAAACTCTCCAAAAACCGATGCTTACTAGTACTTCCAAACGGGCGGTCGCACATCTCCGCCTTGTCGGCGCTGCCGCTGCGTAAGCGTGGCATTGACGATCGACCACGTCGCCGACGCGAGTGCCATTGCCGTGTCATGACGTGTGCAGCAGCAAACCGTCCCGGTTCCTCCGCTGCTGGTTTTAGCTCGGGCGGGCGACGTAATGATGAACCCAACCGATGACGCCGCTAGAATTGCATCAGCAAAAGGTCTCACCAATTGCATTTTTGTGCTGGAAAGTGGTTTCCGTTAAACTAAGGCAGAACAACAACCTCGGACAGTCGGACTGGTAGCCTTGGACAGTAGTGCTCACATTCAACATCCCTTGATTTCTTGGTAGGACGAATACAGTGTACAAGTACAATAACTCGAAGAGACCCTGAACCTGGACGAACATCAGCACAAAACCACGTGTACAATGTTCATCCGGCTGAATCTTTGCACTCGTCCACCGTGGAGTGCTCCAGTTTATTGTAGAACTATACTTGCACAGTGCAGCTGTTCTGCAACATCACCATAGGACCTTCTTGGGTTGGAGATCGACGTGTCCCTTGTTTTGTTTTTTTTTCTTTTAAAGATGGACGTGTCCTTTGGTTTGGAACAAGCAGCGGCGGTCCAGATGAAGATCATCGGAAGACGGTCTTCTTTTTGCATTACCTGGGACGACCAGCAACAGCCTATAAATAGATGAAGCTATACATTGCTCCGACAGTCGTGCCCAGCTCCATAGTTCTGCTTCCGAGCTCGAGCTCCAGCTTTGGCAAGCGAACAAAACATGTCTGCCTCATCCACGGCTGTTTCCCAGCAGAATAACCCCTTGGAAGAGATCCATCCGCCGCCGATGCCGGTAGTCAACCTTGGCCAACTCAGCCCTGATTCCACGACACGAGCGCGCCTCATTGATGATATCGGCAAAGCCTGCCGAGACCTAGGATACTTCCAGGTGTGCTAGCACCAGCCTATGAATTTTTCTTTTCCCTTTTTGCTTCTCCTTTCCTTCGCCTTCTGCCCATAGTTCCTGTTTTCTGCAATGAATGGCTTTCCAGCGTAGCACTTAGCTATTTTCTATCAATGGATCCTTGCTAGACCCTCAACAGACTAGTGCGCGGGTGGTAACCGAACAAATACAGCTCATTCTGCCCATCCAAACCTCACTTGGTTGCTCCATTTGCAGGTTATAAACCATGGTATCAGTCAATCTATCATGGATGGTGCTCTTGAAGCAGCTTCCGAGTTCTTCAAACTACCAAGCGAGACAAAGGAGTCTGCATCAGACAACCTCCGACAACCTGTAAGATATGACACCAGCACAAAAGACAGCATCAGTGTGTCAAGGGCATTCCTAAAGCAGTACGCCCATCCTCTTGGTGATTGGATTCAATATTGGCCCAAACAACCATCAGTCTACAGGCAACACAGCTTTTTCAAAATTTCATTTTGCAAATCTGAACGATAAATTAGTTGAGCATGTTTGTAAGAGCTAACATGTATAGCTCTCGTTTTTCCCTCCTGAAATCAGGGAAAATATGGGCAAGTATGCCATTGAAGTAAGGAGGGTGGCATTGCAACTGATAGAAGCAATACTAGAAGGCCTAGGATTGGGCAAGGGATACCTGCATGAGAAATTCCATGAAGGCTTGCAACTATTGGCAGTGAATTGCTACCCTAAGGGATCACAGGTTCCTACAACAATAGGGCTGGCACCCCATTCGGATTATGGGTTCCTTACCATCTTGCTCACAAGTTGTCAGGGCCTTAAAGTTAGCCGACCGAAGCAGCAACAGCTGGAAAATGGTCCAGCAACTCCCGCATGCATTGGATGTCCACACTGGAGACCACATGGAAGTACTGAGCAATGGCCGAATCAAGACAGTTGTGCATCGTGCCGTTCTGAATCCTGAAGAAGCAAGGATATCTATAGCTAGCATTCATGGCTTTGCACTGCATGAAAAGGTCGCATGTGCCAAGGAGCTTGTGGATGAGCACAATCCCGAGAAGTACAAAGAGAGCAGCTTTAGTAACTTCCTCGACCATCTTGCCGCTAATATGGACAACAAGCGCAGGAACTTCCTTGAAAGCCTTAGAATGTAAGGTCTAAGGATAGGGTATAATCTTTACAACAAGTCCAGGAGTAGGAAACACGACATGCTATACCTACAATAGTTAAATCTCTATCTGTTTAACACAGAGGTACTGACCTGTCGGCTGTCGTATGCTGCACAACGTTTTCCCCTTTATTCCTTACTGCATCATTTTGGATCTGCCACAGGATAAGAAACCAATCAAGTTAGAAATCAGTCCAGTAGGGTGTATTGATGTTGCTGATGTAAGATCAAGCTTACATGTCAAGAATATCCTCTTTTAATGAATGTACGCTGAATCCAACTTTACTAATTTGAAACATGTCATAAATATAAGGTTATTCCCAGCCTAACTTTATTTAAATCCTAAAAATTTTGTTTATTCTGAATCTTTCTATTATGAATTCAGTTAACGACGAGATTTAGTATCCTTTCTTGCACTTTCATTAATTGTGAAACTTGAATTAACTGAGGGTTGGGCAAAATGAATGCCATATGTTCCAGCTAGCTTTCGGAGCATCAATCGCACGCACTCATTGCCGCCGATACAGATGAGATAGAATATAAAATCGCCGCTTCAAAGGACAGTTTTTCTGAACAGTGAGCATGTTTGGGGATGTGACCTGAAATAACTGAAGCTGCATGTCGTATGTTTCAGTTAGCTATGTTTATCAGGAATTGTATCTGTGTGTCAAGCAAAATTATACCATACATGTCAAAAATTTGAAGTTCCACAAGAGCACTACATCAGTGGACATACAGAATTGCAAATGTAAACAGTTTCTTATTAGATTTCATAATGCTAGTTTTGCGCAAATGTACTGGTCGCGTCCTCAAAGAAGTGCAGTCAAGAAACAAGAATTTATCCTCTACAGCCAAATCAGTACAGAAATAAAAACCCATGGACAAATCAACCAGATGTAAATTGGCAGAAACCAGCCCACAAATGCATTGCTCGGACCAGCAGCTAGGAGGAATCGCAGTGGCTGCAAAAATTCCACATTCAATCACCAGTCAGATCATCATACGACCTATACTCCAATACGATATGACAGAAATCAAACAATACTACAACATGTAACATTGCAAAACCAGATTGAAAAGGAAAGGGGAACTCGTTCCAAAAGCACCACCACAATTCCTCGCAAAACCTATACAAACTGACCACAAGTCCGTCCACAATTCAATTTCACAGATGCTGCCATCTGGCATCTGATACTACATCCTTAGTGACTTAGTCCTTACCAAATAAACTGAGACATAGGTACCAACACACCGAACTACTGCTAACTGATTATTGGGAGGGAACTTGGTGGCGGCCTTTAGTCCCCGGGAGGAGGAGCCGTGCGGCCTGTCGTGAATGAAGAAGCTCTGTTCAGCGGTGCGGCGATTGCCGCCGAGCTTGAAAGGGCCTCGCGTGCGGAGAAGGTGCCTGAGAGAGGAACCGAAAGGGACGACAAGGAGAATCGTAAGCGGAAGACGACAATGACGAGTTGGGCTTGGGCCTGCAGGGGTGTCTGCTTTTTTTGTTTTTGATACTTTCAGGGGTGTCTGCTTTGTGAACTGAAGGGCCCGTCCCATTAGGCAAGGTCGGTCCTCTTTCTGGTCCATTATGATCGACAATTCTAAGAGCATTCCAACAGTCTCTCAATATTGCAATTGATGTTGCTATTGAGAGGCTCCAATATTGTTTTCAAGATATTAGGAGTAGGACCTTTCGTAGTGTTCTAATAATTCTACGCCTCACTAAGCACTAGCACCAACTCGAGGACAAGAAGGAAGCCGAAGACTCTCCCATTCTTTTGCAGTCTTAGGAGGCTCTCATAATATTATTTTTGGTTTTTGGAGGCCTACTGGGAAACTGTTGAATCTGTTCAACTCCTAATATGCCAGTATTTTAGTTTTAGGATGGGATTGGGAAACGGATGGAAATACTCTAACGCTTTTGCGAGTGAATCACCAAAGGAAGGGTTGCTCTGCCTGTATTGTTTCAGCGGTACAAAGGTGAAAGCCATAAAATCATCTTAATTTGGTGCTGGTGGCTAGGATTCAGGTAGCAGGTTAACGACAGTGAAGTCGAAAGGACAATTTACGTGTAAATAGCCAGTAGTTGGGATTAGTGGTGATGGTGGGAGAAAGGAAACATTCTATTTTGTTAATGTGCTTTTCCAGGCTGCTGAAACAAAAGCTTTTTGTTTCCATCATGAAATCAATGGACCCTGGGTCGGGCAATATCGCCATGGAATCGGATGCTGCAGCATTGGCGATTGCTAAACACACCTAGTACTCTACTCATTTCAGTGGCCAGTGATAGGGTTGGTGATAGGCCACTGAATTCTTCCACACAACAGTGACACGTACTGTGAGCCGAAGTCAAGGATAAAAGCGACATAATGACCACTTCAATTTGGCTATCATCTTCATTGTCAACTTTAGATGTGGGAGAGACAATCAAACAAGTTCATAGGGCCAATAAGGTAAAATGCGATTTCGTGCCGTCGGTGGGTGAGACAAACGCATAGGTTCGGACAGGCTGCGGTGCAATTTTCTCTCCTCTTTGAAAATGATCTCACCTTATTGTTGCGAAACGTTTGGCACATAGAATGATCTACGAGACTTTTTTTTTTGTATTTCGTTTATATTGCCAAAGATTCTGCGGGAAGTTATTGAATTTGTGTTCCATGTGGAAAGAAAGAAGGCTCCTAAAACCAACTTTTATAATTTTGTAGCGAAATACTGACAAGCCTTGAGTTTATATTCTCAAACAAGGAGAGCATATTTAGCTCGTAAGAACATATGGAGTATATAATGGGCGTGCTGCTGCTCCTGCTGCTACCGTCAACTGAATTGCTACAGTACGCGAATCCTCCGCTACAGTGTTCTCTCTCACTATTCAAACTGCAACTGCAACTGCATCCTCCAACCGAACACCCCGAATATAGTCACTAAATACTGACAAGTCTCCAGCTCCAAAAAGATTCTCTTTTGAATGTCAAACAATAAGGATAACGGTCAAGGTTAATCAGCCCGAGGCCGGCACAGGGCATGGATATCAGACAACTTTAGCTAAGTATGATGTCAAGGAAGTTCTACAAGTCAACCAATCAATATCAGACCGCAAATTTTCTGGTCAGCGTGTCATCAAGCATCACTGCAGCTCAATACTTTAGTTTCCTATGATGGAATAGTAAGCCAACCAGCACTAGGAAAACTAGACAGAAACAAACTACAGCGACCTGTAGGTGACCACCTTCCTGTACTTTATGTTTGAGTTGGAGCTCGTAGAAACAGCTGTCTCCAGTCTCCCAGCGCCATTCTCCCCACGGCATCGATTCATCATTTGGCAGGGCACGGCGGTGCATGATGACGGATCCAGTATATAGCAGCAACAAGGGAGCGTGCACTTGTTACCCCAATACTGGTATCAAGACCACCTAGGTACCAAAGCAACAGGCCGGCATGGCTATGAGCTTATTGAGCTTGCTGCTGTTGCTAACGCTATCTGCTTCCATGTCCATCTCGACATTCATGGCTGCAGGAGGCGACGACGAGGCCGCGCTGCTCGCCTTCAAGGCCGCGGCGATCAGCGGCGGGTACGACGATCCGCTTGCTTCGTGGAACGGCAGCACGGGCGGATATTGCAGCTGGGAGGGGGTGAGGTGCCGAGGTAGGGATCAGCGAGTGGTGGCGCTCAGCCTGGCATATCGTGGACTCGCCGGTGTCCTCTCACCGGCCGTTGGCAACTTGTCATCACTCAGGACCCTCAACCTGAGCTTCAACGGGTTCAGAGGGGACATCCCTGCTAGCCTGGGCCGCCTTCGCCACCTCCAAGTCCTTGACCTGAGCCGCAACGCCTTCTCTGGTGAATTCCCAGTAAACCTGACCTCTTGCATCAATCTAACGACTATATTCCTCCGCTACAATCAGCTTCAGGGGCATGTGCCTTCCGAGATTGGTGATAAACTGACGGGCCTTAGGGTTCTAAGCCTTGATAATAACAGCTTTACCGAACCATCCCGGCATCGCTAGGCAACTTATCATCACTATATTACCTGGAAGTCGCATTGAATCAGCTAGAGGGCACCATCCCTTCTAGCCTCGGCAACATCCAGAGCATCCAGTATCTGAATCTTGCCTACAACTACCTCTCCGGTGAGCCCCCACTCTCCTTGTATAACCTGTCTTCATTGCAATGGTTGCAGCTACAAGAAAACATGCTTCACGGAAGCATTCCTGCTGATATCAGCAAGAGATTACAAAGCATATTGGTCCTTGGCTTCTACTCGAACTACTTCACCGGGCCCATCCCTGCTTCGCTCTCCAACCTCACAACATTACATACACTCGATCTCTCAAACAATAGTCTAGCTGAGTGGATATGTTCCGCGCACGCTAGGAAGATTACATGCTCTGGGATATCTGGATTTGGATACTAACGGGCTAGAAGCTAATGACGAGGAGGGATGGGAATTTCTCACTTCTTTGTCAAATTGCACCCAGCTCTTCTTTTTAGCTTTGTCCAGCAATGCCGCTTTCACTGGGCAGCTGCCAAGCTCAATAGCAAATCTCTCAACGAACCTGCAAACCCTCAGCTTTGCTGACACTGGGATTTCAGGAAGCATTCCCTCAGCCATCGGTAATCTGGTCAGCCTTCAAATTCTCGGAGGTCAGAATACTTTCATATCCGGAGTACTTCCAAAGAGCATCGGCAAGCTGGGAAACTTGACTGAGCTTCTTTTGTTCAACACTAACTTGTCGGGACAAATACCTTCATCCATTGGAAATCTCTCAAATCTGATACAGCTTGATGCACATCATGCCAACCTGGAGGGGCCGATTCCAGCAAGCATAGGGAAGATGAAGAATTTGAATATCCTTGATTTGTCACGAAACCGCCTGAACGGTTCAATTCCCGAAGACATTTTCAAACTACCACTCCTTTCTATATGCCTAAACTTATCATACAATTCATTGTCGGGGTCCCTTCCTTCTCAAGTTGGAACCTTGGATAACCTTAATAAACTAGCTCTATCTGGAAACCAGTTGTCTGGAGAGATACCTGATACTATTGGGGGTTGTGTCGTGCTTCAAGAACTTTGGTTGGACAACAATTCATTCACGGGCAGTATACCTCAATCTCTGAGCAATATAAAAGGTCTGAGTGCAATTAACCTGTCCATGAATAGCTTTTCTGGTTATATTCCTGATAATATTGGAAGTATTCGAAACCTGCAATCACTATATCTGGCCCATAACAATCTGTCAGGATCGATCCCAATAGGTCTACAGAATTTGACATCATTGTCAGAATTGGATCTATCTTTCAATAATTTGCAGGGTGAAGTACCAAAAGAGGGCATCTTTAGAAATTTGACTCAGTTCTCAATAACTGGAAACAATGATCTTTGTGGTGGAATACCTCAGCTTCATTTATCGCCATGCCACACAAATTTAGTGAAGATGAACAGAAAATGGCATTTGAAATCTCTTACAATTGCTCTTGCGTCAACTGCTGTGCTCTTCTTCTTAGCTTCAATTATAACACTCATTCAGTTTATCCATAAAAAGCTTAGACTGAAGCAGAAGAGCCCATTCCTACCACCAATAGCTGATGAACATAATGAAAGAGTTTCTTATCAAGCATTAGCAGATGGAACAAATGGATTCTCAAAAGCCAATTTGCTGGGTAAAGTGTAACACCCCAAAACTCAACACAAAATTCAAAAGGAATAAAAATCACTGTAATTTAAAATTTTCTCTAACTCTCACCTCGCTACGAATTTTTTTGAAATAAAATTCACTAAAAGTAATTCAAACTTAGTTTGAATTGGAAGTTTTTGAAATATAAATACATGTGCTCAAGTGCTTGTTCCATTTAAAATATACTAAAATTTTGAAGCTTTCTTGAATTTAAAACAAACAAAATTAAAGTAGGTTGAATCCCAACTCAAATTTCAAATATTTGAAATTTAAAACTGCACAAAAATCCCATCATATGCATTTTGGGAATTTCTTGTTTTATTTCGAGTGCTTTTTGTCTTAATCCCCTTTGGCAAATTTGAATTCCATTCAAATTTGTTTAGATCCAAAATTTCCAGTAAAAGAAAAACCCTTCTCCTCTTCTGGGCCGGCCTCTCCCTTTTTCTTCTTCCCCGGCCCAGCTTCTCTCTCCCTCCGTTCAGGCCCAGCATCCCCCGCTCCAGCCCGCTTCGGCCTGGCCCAGCCCAACCGCCACCTCACCCCCTTTCTCCTTCCTCCAGCTCGTCCGGAGCTCGCCAACGCCGCCGCCGACGTGCCTCTGCTCCGCTCCAGCTCGACACCGCGCTGGACCGCTAGTTGCCAACCGCGCCACGACAAGCCGCCGCAAACCTCTGCCGCGTCCACACCGCCGCATTCTCCTCCCTCCTCCAGCTCAGCCGCTCTCTCTCTTGACCTCTCGCGCGCCACCGCTGCCGACTTCTCTCTCTCCCTCACCAGTCGCCGTCCCCGGCGCTGTAGCCACGCGCGCAGGACGTCAGCGAATTCAACGCGCGTACGGAGCGGCGCCGCAATTTGACTCCACGAGGATAAGGTCCGCCGCATGTGTTGACCCCATCGGATAAGCTCGCCGTCGCCATTGACCGGAGTTGGGGGAAGCTTCGTGGCGAAGGACGCCTCCACCACTGCCTATTTAAGTCGCCGTGCCCTTCTCTGCGGCGTCTCTCTCTCTCTCTCTCTCTCTCTCTCTCTCTCTCTCCCTCTCCCGAAGCCGCCCCGCTTCAAACCCTAACCCTAAGCCGCGCGCCGCCGTCGCCATTGGTACCGAGTAGGAGCTCGACGCCGGCCGCCCTTCCGGCCTCGTCTATATCGCCACGTGCGCGCATCGGCATCGCCCCGCCGCCGCGCATTTCTCTGACCAGCAGCAACTCGACGAGGATCATCGGAGCCATTCCCTCGTCGAACATCGCCGCCGCGCGCCGCTCCTCTCCGTCGCTGGCCTCCCCTGCTCATCCGCCGCCTCGCGCGAGTGCCCAGGTGAACTCCCCGCTCCCTCCTCTCTCTCCCGAGCCCTTTCGCGTCCAGCTTGGGCCACCGGAGCGCCATTCCGGCCGTCTCCGGCGATCCTCCGCCGTTTCCTGCGCCGCCGGGTCGCCGGCGACGCTCCCAAACCACCCCAGCCGTTCATCTCGCGATCAGTGGCCCAAAACTGATCCGGTCTACCATGGACCATGGACCCGAGCCGCCGACCCGGTCCACGAGCCCGTGGACGTGGTTCACACCTTTTTCAGTAGGAAAATAATTCCAAAAATCCTATAAAATCCGGGGCCCTGTACATTTTACAGATAAGCCCCTGACCTTTACGATAATCCTGTTTAGGCCCTGTCTTTTTACACAAACACCCCCATACTTTCCCATAATTACCTTTTAGTCCCTACCTTTTTACATCGAGGTCCCTCAACTTTTTCATAATTACATGTAGGTCCCTGGGACTCTTCTGTTTTACAGATAAGTCCCTAGAAACTCCGCTGTAATTGCAAACAAGCCCCTAGAATCTTTAAGCGCCTATATCTTTTCCATCCTAGCTCCGTTTTGAGCGATTCTTGCGCTCACACATTCGTAGCAACGCGTAGTACCTTTTGGTACAGCTTTCAGAGCTCCACACCGGATCTACAAACCATCAATACCCTAAGTTTCCCTCTCATCCGATAAATCTTATCTCTGCAAATCATTAGCCGCTGATCTCGCATAGCACATCTTTTCTCGCACACCTTTCTTTTCATACCGTTTCACTTCAAAGCATAGCAACCACCTTTTATCGCAACTCGACTTCAAGCCTAACCTAGCTCAACCATCGCTCAATCAATCTTAATCCAATGTTACCGCCTATCGTTACCAACCTTTATCGTTTCACTATGCTGTTTAGATGCGGTCTTTCATTGGTTTTATCGGAGTTATTGTTCATTGCTCTTTCAATTGCAATCATGCATCCATACCATGCATGATCATATGCACGTGTTACGGTCTTATCAGCAACTCATACACGCTTATCATAATACCCTAAGAACTCATGCATAGCATGCTTTTATTCATATTTTGTTCATGCACTCATACATATAAAATAACTTAGTAACCTTCCTTAAATAGATGGCATGTAGAGAACGTAAATCAGAAAGTAACTAATCTTAATAACTTATGCATGTAAGTTCCTTAAACGCTTGCATACCTAACCTTGCATATAAGTGCATGCTTACATATCCTCGCAATGCGTAGTTCATAATAATTAAACAATTGCTTGCATGTTCTTTAATAGAGATAATATAGAAACTTACATATTAGATATGCACGCAATCACCATCAATAGAGCATGTGCATCTCATCGTCCTCACCCTAGAGTTTCAGTAAATAAGGTTTCATGCAAAACCCTGCACCCCGTTTCTTTTAAGAGAAACTAAATAATTAATAGTTTGTCTAGGTGAATATGGCCCTTATAAGGCCATGAATATAACTTATAATAAATAATCTTTCATAAACAATGTGCTCTGCATAACCATAGTCATTTCTTGGAATTTTATTGATTTTTCTCATTGGTTCTTCTTATTGGAGTTAATTGGATCTTATTGGTTCTTTTCGATCTTTATTTCTTTTGCGGTAGTTGTTTATACGTAATATCTTTATGCGCTAGCTTACGTGAAGTCCGAGGAAGAGCTAGGCGAATTCAAGGAAGATCTAGAAGATCCAAGCGTCGAGGATGAGTTGAAGAATCCAAGCCCGAGGACGAGTCAGAAGATACAAGCTTAAGAGGAGGACTCAAAGACATCAACTTCGACAGAAGATCTGACGATCAAGAATCGGAAGATTAGGATAGCGTTTTCAGGCAAGCTCTACTTCTCCTTGATCATGATTGAACCTACTGCTTTCGCAATGCACCTATATGGCCTGTTCTCGTACTATGCATTACTTGTTATTTTACTGATTGTGTAGTTATGGTCCTACTTGCTTGTTGATATTGATGTCTGTTACTTAGGCATTGATATCTGAATCCTTGTTTACCATTGTTTATCTGTCACCTTGATAACCCTAGGATAGTCCCGTCATTTCTATGATGGTACAATCACCTTGCTACTAGACTGCTTAGGACCCCTCGCAATGTTTCTACGTTGCCACACCTTACTCACATATATGCTTTACAACTGTGTTAAATGAGTTTGGTGGTGTGCGTGATATATGGGATTGGGAGTAGCACAACCGTGTTAGGTGATGATGATGGAGACAGTGATGGGATGGTTGGATTGCGGGCAAGGCCATTAGTAAGTGAATGATGGCGTGATGGGTTGTGTAATAGTCCCCTAGTGTGGGAGACATGGTGCTTGCCCGGCCACATAAGGACCGGTTCTGACGCCCGTTAACATAATGATTTCTCGTACAACCACGGAACCTGTATGGGAAGGACTTACCCTGCCTTCTTGGTATTCCTACAAGTTCCATCTGGAGGCCAGTAGAGGCGACGGAAGCTCAGGAGAAGATCCGGGAAACGTACCCGAGATCCGGCTCGCGGAACCTGTTGTCAGCTCACGGGAGTGCCGCATGTCCTGTATAAGTTACAGGATCCTGCTATTAGTTACAGGAGCACGACATACCCTGCTATCTACTACAGGTGTACTGTGCCATTATGTGACTTTTCATGTCACAAGCCCCTGGGTGTGATTTCGTGGTGGACTTGTGAGACTACTCGGAGGAGATGGACTAAGCGTTGCGTACCCCCTTGCAAAGGGTGCGTAGCTCGTGGGAAAAGATGTACAACCTCTGCAGAGTGTAAAATTCATCCGGATGGACGTTGTCACGGCATATGACACATTATTGTGGCGCACGTTGGATTAGCCACCTCTCTTATTCCTTGATGTGTGCGTGAGTAGTATTCTGCTCGTGTTTTGGAAGTGATGGCAAGTGTGCCGGGTCGGTATGATCATTGAGGTCAGAAGGCCCAACTAAAACTTGGGAACCGGCGGGAATGCTTCATACTCCCCCAGGACCAAGCAACTAAAATCTTGACAGTTACTTCTCTGTTTTATCTAAGAATTCCTTCACTTGCTCTAGCGAACCTTGCATAAAACTTGCTTGTTGCAAATGAACCATACGGCCAACTCCTTGCTAAGACCAAATATTCATGTATATATACCCTTGTGTAGTGTAGGGCTTGCTGAGTACCTTATGTACTCACGTGTTTGCAATTGTTGGTTTAGTAGGAGAAGACTTCGTAGAGAACGACGACGATTGGGTTTTCGGTTCTGCTTCTCAAGTTTGCTTGTGGCGTTGGGCCATGGTTTCCGCTGTCTGCTTCACCGTTAGTTGGTCGTATTGACTTGGATAGTTTTGAATCCTTGTTGTACCGCCACTAAAGGTCTTTTATCAGGTATCTTACTTATTTATCTATTCAAAAAGTATGCTTTTGATTATCATATCTGTGTTCTTGTGCGTATCAGCTACTGATCCAGGGACTGATGCAGGATGCACAGCAGATTCCAGAAATGGGGTCTGACATAAAGGAAGCTTTGGGGCAGTATATAAATGCACTTTTCAAGAGCAAGGAACTACTGCCGCAGTGAAGGTTTTTAATCTTGAAAATTCTAGTTCTACTAAAAGTTTTGTGGCTGAATGTGAGGTGCTTAGAAGGGTACGCCATCGTTGTCTCATCAAGATCATCACCTGCTGCTCAAGCATCGATCACCAAGGTCAAGACTTCAAGGCATTGGTTTTTGAGTTCATGCCCAATGGGAGCTTAAGTGATTGGCTTCATCCAAAATCTAGCATGCCCACTTTGGGAGATGCTCTAAGCCTAGAACAGAGGCTAGATATTGCTGTTGACATTGTTCATGCTTTGGACTATCTTCATAATCACTGTCAACCACCAATAGTTCATTGCGATCTCAAGCCGAGCAACATTCTTCTAGCAGAAGACATGAGTTCACGGGTTGGAGATTTCGGCATATCAAGAATTCTTCCAGAAAGTGCAAGTAAAGCCCTGCTGAATTCAAACAGCACAATTGGAATAAGAGGCTCCATCGGCTATATTGCCCCAGGTAACTAAGTTGTTGTTTTGGTCATTATTTGTTTTTCTTAGTTCTTCTATGAAGTTGGAATACTGATGAATATATGTTTTGCACATTTATAGAGTATGGGGAGGGTTCTGCAGTCTCAACTGCTGGTGATATGTATAGTCTTGGCATATTATTGCTTGAGATGTTTACTGGAATTGGTCCCACTGATGACATGTTTAGAGACTCATTGGATCTGCATAAGTTTGCTGAGGACGGCCACAGTGAAAGAACCTTGGATATAGCTGACTCGACAATGTGGCTGCATGTCAAGTCAAAGGACAGCATTACAATGAGCAGAATCAAGGATTCTCTGGATTCTGTCTTCAGGTTGGCCATATCATGCTCAAAGCAAAATCCCAGGGATCGAATAATGGTGAGAGATGCTGCAGTAGAGATGCAGGCAATTAGAGATTCATATGTCATGTTTTCCAGTGATCTTGAGAAGGCACCACTTGCAGAAGTGGCAATCACAGCTGAATGTAAGGCATAATAGCTCTAGATGTATGCAGTAACCTTGAAATCTGTATTTCTTTGCATAAGAGCCTAAAAAGAAGTGAATTCTATGCAAGCTTCACACTCTTAAGATGTGCAGCGTTTGAAGCTCCAGTGCACTGGGCACACCACAAGTGAATAATATAATACTTGCTGTACATTTCTATGGTTCCAGGGATAGAGTTATTTGGAAGACCAAATCTCACCTGACCCAGATCCCCATTTACAGCTACAGCTCAATCTGGAACAACCTCAAGAAGCGCAAGACCCCAACCCAGAGCCAAGTCTAAAGCCAAATACGAAAATTGACTGGCCAAAAAAGCCTAGACTATCTACATTTCAAGTCACCAGATACTCGTAATAGGCTAATAACCGATAAATTTGCAGAGTGAACAAGAAAAACAGTTTAAACTCTCACAGACCAACAAACATCCAAAGGTCAAAGAGCTCAGACAGATACTACGGCAATCTGGATGCATCCAGAATCCAATGGTGGCAGTAGATGTAACATTCTGAGATCAAAGTGCTCAAACGGATAGTACGGCAATCTGGATGCATCCAGAACTCAATTTATAACAGTAGATGTAACAATCCAAGAATGCTTAAGTTCTGCAATTGCTCTAAGTGTTACCCCAGAGAAAGTGTACTAGGGCTGTATGTAGGGAATGAGGAAGTAGGCAACTAAATTACTCATTAGCTGATAGGAGCTATGAGAAATACAAGACTTCACTGTGCAGCTGCTCGTCACACAATAAACAATCAGGGCTGAAGGTTGAGGAAGGTGCATACCACATAGTTGCAGCTCTTTTTAGGATAGCTTGTCATATATCTGATAGAGGAAGATCGGAGAGAAACTGAAGCCCCCATCCAAGAGAAATCCCACTACAGCACTGGCCATGAGAACAAAGGTAACTACTCAGCAGCTTGCGTGTCATCGAGAATGCAGAATACAAATGACAACGCGCATTATCATTTTGGGTGGAGGGTGGATTCTTGCGCAGTTCAGCTGCAAGAGCAGTGCCCAAATTTCCTTTCACATTCACAGATCAGTGCAGCTGCAATAATCTACCCTCCAGCGAAAATGATAGATTAGCAGATAAATCAAAATCGACAGACAATCAACCCTGTGTAACTTCTAAACACAATTTCAAGGAGTTGCTCCAGAAATTTCAGTCAATGCAGCACATTAATTTCACCATTGAAGCAAAGCAATACAACTAACAAGCACATGACATTTTTCATAACGATTTTTTTCCGGTTTTCTTCACAAGATATGAATGAATCATCAATTCACTAAGAAGCACAATAAAAGCACAAGAATCCCGTACTAACTAGCTATTCCGGATCCACGGACTACAGCGTCCCACAACTACCATCATGAAGGACGAGAATGTCCGGAAGCACCTGCTCTAGAACCCTAGGAGATCTCCGCCCGCTCCCTCTTGGCCGTCTCCGCCTGGGGACTCTTGCCCGTCGGGACCTTCTTCGACGGCGGCTTGTTTTCCCCTTGGGCGGCATGTGCCGCGGAGGGGAAGGACGGCTTGGCTGTCAGGAACGCAGTTTCGTCAGTCATAACACACTCAGCGCCGTGTAATCCCACCTTTTCCATGCCCGTATGCCTGCCGCGAGAATTTAGGCTTTTGATTCGTGGCTGCGTTTGCCGCCGGCCCGCCGCCTCACGCCCTCACTCCCCTGTCGACTCTGTCCTGCCTCTCGCGAATCAACGCGACACGAGGAAAATCAATTGATCATCCAGGATTCAGGGACATGAAGTGGTCTGAAAGGCCGAACTGCGGAAGTGGCCCAGCAGAATGCACTAGAATTGTACTCCCTCCGTCAAAGGATGACGTTCTAGCAAAACTCTCGAAAACCAAAGCGCCCGGCCATTTTACTCTGCTGCCCTCATTAATTTTTTTTTTTGTGGAGAAGGACCACGAAGCGCAGCCTGGCCACTGCGGGGATTGGACGTGCGTGGGACCGGGAGCGGCAGACGACAGGTATTTTGGGACAAATGGTTTTGGCTAAAACGACATGCATTGAGGGACAGAGGGAGTACTAGAAAACTGGCGCGCAATTAGCGCGCCTAATTGCCGTTTGCGCTGCGCACACAAGCTGAAGAGGCATGGTTCTGTATGTGACAATCCAATTGATTAGCTCATATAAGCATGAGTTAAATTAAATATAAAATTGGTAAGAAAATATAAAGAGGCATCCTATATTAAATAAATATTTTGAATTATGCATTTTTAGTCATTTTATTTTATACAGAAAAAACCTTGATTCTTTTTTTTCAAATTATACATGTCAATTAAAGTAAATATTTCGGTAGTGTTCTAAATATATCAACCATCATTTTAGATAACCAACCGATCAAATAACAACTCAATAGTTTCAATGTTTGATACACTAAATAAAAATTTGATAAGACTGCTGATACATATCTAATTGCTGAATTGATTAATTTTATGGATGACGATGAGCTGGTACCTTGAGTACCATCAGGTTAGGTCCCTGAGGTTAACATACTTCTTAAAAAAATTATTTCTGTACTAAGATATATTAGACATTAAGTTCAGAAATTAATATAGGCTAAAAACAGGGCAACTCACAATAAAGTAGTATAACCACAGGCTCACAAATAAGTTTGGATATAGTCATAGTAATTGTTTTTACTGGCCTAACTGAAGTCCATCTTCTATCAGTACAAGTTATAGTACGATCCCTTGCCTCAACATTGAATCCATTTCTGTTTTTTTTTTCTGTGGCTAGATGGCATGTGGAGAGATGATGTGACAGTTTTAAAGTTTTCAGATTATAATATCAAAACACTAACAGATTCAACTAACATTCCTTTTCCGCTTAGTTCCCGAAACCTTTGTCCAACATAGCATAAAATTTGTACTGAAAGTAAATGAAATATTAGCCCTGCTCATGCATGGGTCACGAGTTACCTAAGTCAATTCACGCGAGCCTAAATTGTTTGTTGCAAGGCCGCTGGATGCTGGTGATCATTGGTACTGGTAACCCTACTAAGATAAGCTCAAAGGATCCACTCAATCATGCCCTAACCAGATTTTATATGTTACCAATTTGGTAAGTAAAAGAGATTGGTCCCCTATCAAACGATTGCCACTGCTAGAAAAGAATCAATTGCTCTTCTATATACTTGCTCCACTTATCAAAAGAGAATGTACATAATCTTGTATGTTTGACACTTTTAACTAACTAACATGTTTGACACTTTTAACTGACGTATTTTTGTAATATATCTAATAACATATAGGAAACAAAAGATGAAATTGGGATGAACATACAAAGACTAATTTACAGTTCATAACGATCAAACATATGAAACTTCAGTTTGCATAATGTCAACCTGCATATTTAAATTGCAACACACTTGTACATGTTACTGCTACTGGCAATGCTGCTAAACCAATAGGCTTAGGTCCATTCACACCTGATAGCAAGGATGTTCTTCCGTCGAGCTGCAATATGAAACAAAAAAGGCCTTTTAACACAAGCATTTCACTGATAGCTTCAGTCTCAACTGAACCATCATATAAGGTAGTGAAAAACAACAGAAATGGAGAGATTGGGCTACTGCATTTTTTCATTGAGACATAAGTAAATTAGGTTGTACCAATGAGACATTTCGTCAAGCATCTGGAAAGCAGCAGCGTTTTGAGGGCTAGCAGAGCAGAGTTGGAGCAGTGTGCCAAAGCTCCTAGCGTTTGCATTTGTCCAGCTTACGCGAGACACTATGCGGAACTCAAGCATGCATGCTTGTTGCTTCTACATGCACACGCATGCCGACGCGACCCAGCAGGTCGCGCTCGCTCGTCGTTGCAGCCCGGCCTCGAGGTTGTGTGGCGGTGGCGGAGGAGGTAGCTCTGGAGTGCGGCAAGGAGTCAAAGACAACAACGATCGTCGTCGTATGCTAGCGAGGGAGGCGGCTCGGCGGAGTCGTTGGTGTCTTACTTGATGAGAGGAAGGAAGGCGCGCCGCGGTGGAGGATTGGAACGAACGGGGTCGGAGGTGCAGGAGGAGGCAGAGTCCTTGTCATCTGACACGAAGTTTCTCCGCGAAGCTCGGGGCGGGGCCTCGCCGGGGTTGAGAATGCCAGGCTAGAGGCCAGGCAGCCGGGGTGGGAAGATTGTGCAGGACGGCGGGGGGATGGGGAAGGTGCTGATCGGTGGAGCTGCAGGCGGCGGGCGCATTGGGCACTCGAAGCTTCTCACGAAGAAACGAAAGGCAAGAGACTGGACAAATCACCAGCATTCATCGGCTTATCGACGGTGGAAAGTAACCGACCAATCAGAAGCCAAGAAACCTTCACGTTTTAGAATAGAGAAGATGCTAAACGGCCCGGCCCGGCTCGTTAGGTATGTCAGTCTGCTCTCGGTTCATTTGCCTTCACAGGTCTTTCGGAAAGCAGCAAAAGAAACTTTTTTTTTTTTTTGCGATGAACAAAAGGAAACACTTGACTTGTCCTGTTTTTTCAGCTGGCGAAAAACATCGAGATGAGCGCTTCATTTTTTACAAACGGATGTTGCCGTGCCAAATTTCATGAATGCTGTGAGACAGCGTAGAAGCTGACCGACCATTTGCTGAATCCCATCAGTAACTGGGGCGTGACTGCGTGAGGGTTTGGCCTGCTTAATTCTGAACTTGTCTAGTTCTTGTACCATCCTAACATGCAGTAACGGCCAAACGGGGGATTGTGACCGAAGTAGGGACTGCCACTGAAGTAGCTGACGAGCTACCTGGATTGGGTGTGGATTGGACTTTGGAGCAAGGCATGAGGCGAATGGTTGGCAGTGGGCCAGTGGCAGACCAAACTTCTATACAGTAATTCTTTTTGTGCTTCGTGCATTTTGCCGACACAACCAGTCAAGGTTAATCTGCGCTAGACCGGCACTGGGCATCTGGTCTTCTTGACTCAGGAACGAACGTTTGTGAAGTTTGATGCCAAGAAAGTTCGACGCGTCAACCAATCGATATATATCAGACCATGATTTTCTCTAGTTGGGTTGCCATCAAGCACCACTACAGTTCAAGAACTGAGTTTCCTGATGTTATAGTATAGGCAAACTAGCACTAGGAAATTAAACTGGATAGAAACAAAATACAGTGATAATAATCCCAGGCCTTGGAGATGCACTCTTGTAGTGTATGTTCCCGGTCGGTCTCGTAAAAGCAGATGTCAATCTCCGAGTGCCATTCTCTTCACGGCATTATTTCCCCAACCACACGTACATGTCGTGGTGAAGGATAAGACGGATCTGTAATGAATAGTAGCAGCAAGCAACTGCCTTACTTTTTCATTTAATTAACAGAAGCTGTGACAAACAAATTAGTATCACGCACCAAGTTATATATTAATCCAGTAGATTATGATAATGAACTCAAAATTAGAAACAAGTAAAATCCTTCTAATGAATTTCTTAAATGAAATGCTTTTGTAACAAGCACCAGCTATCTTGATGCTTGTGGTCACAAAAGCCGATGGCGAGACCTAACTGCTACGGTTGTTGTCTCTGCGGATTACGGTGATGTGCTTGATTGGTGGAACGGTGCATGACCCTCCCTGCAGGCTCTGTGGCTGGGACAACGCGGTTTTTCTTTTTCTTTTTTTTTTTTGGGCAGCGGCCTGGACATACGGCCCCTCCCATGGACGGAGTTGGCGGAGAGGCGGGCGGCTTGGATTCAAGGGATGGGAGGAATTGAACGAATTTCGAATCTCAAAGGGCACGCGTCCTCATTTGAAAAGAGGACCGTACCTCAGGGCAGTAAAACAAGATTTCCGGTGGCTGGGAGGGCCATTTTAATTCACTTGCATGCCCTGGAAAGCAAATCGTAGAACCCTTCGACAAGGCTATGTTTATGGTCCGATAGGAGTCGGGATGATTTCTGTTGAGTTATGTAGTTAAAGAGGCCATGGGCCTAGAGCCCAGCCCATATGTATTGTATGTATATGTACATGTGGAGAAGAAGAGAAAGGGATGAGTTTCCAGAAATTTCTCCCAAAACCGACATGGTATCAGGGCTACGGTGAGCTTCGGCGGCGACTGTGGTCCAGGCGACGATGCCGGCGGTGGTCGAGTGAATCGGAGAGTCGAGGCGGAAGTGTCTGCGCTGAGCAGACAAGTAGAGGCAGTCAGGCAGAGGAAGATAGCGTACCGGCGGGTGCAGGTCGTGCGCAGGTGCCGCTGGAGGTGAAGGAACAGGCGGAGGTTGTGAAGCTGTGGTAGGGGACTAGGAGCAGACGCACGTGCATCAGGGAGTCGCGGCAGCTGCGGCAGAGACGCGCGTGCATCGGGAGCTCGAGCAGTAGCAGAAAGTGGAGCCTGGAGGAGGTCGATTTGGCAGCTGCAGAGGACCTCGTGAGGGCGGAGAGCAGAGGAAGTGCTGGATTGTGCTCTTCGCTGGCTGTCCGTGGTGGTTCAGGTGGAGCAGCAAGCTGATAGACAGCACTCAGATTTGAGAGGTTGTTGTCAGATTGAGCAAGGAATCAGGGGAGAGAGAGGAAAGAGCCGGCTGTGCAAGTGCTGCGATTGGAGTTGCGAGCTGCTGCTTGTACTCTGCTAGAAAAGCTACAAGAGAATAGAGGAGAAGAGACCAGGCTTGAAGACTTAGATTAAGGGGGAGCACTGAGCTGATAGCATCAGATTGGGAGCAAAGGGAAGGAAAATTGATAGCAGTTGCTTGCGTGGTGCTGCTACAGTGGAGACGAGATTTGGGAGAGGATCAGCGTGTGTAGGTGCTGCTGGTCAGCAACTTCAGAGAAGCAGGAGTATCGAGTGGTTGTGAGGAGGATAGAAGAGACCATTGTTGCTGTGTGGTGGCTTGTTGGAGCTGCACGAAGACTGCTACTACTTGTGTAAGTTGGTAACCAGAGAAGTGTTGGGGGAGAGGAGACTTTCAGAGGGAGATTTGTGCCTGCTTGAAAAGGAAAATAATGGCGGAGAGCAAAAAAATTGAGCAAGTGTTTGAGAAGCTGGCTGACATTCTCACAGCAAATCAACTTGAGAAGATAGCTCAATTGTTTTTGGCAAAAATTTCAGAGCAAATGCCAAATACAAAGGAAGTGAAGGAGACCAAGATAATCCTTAGAAACCTTGTCAACCTTGCTCATCCGAATAAAGGTACATCTCTCGCTAATTGGATACTAGATTCTGGTGCATCTAAGCATGTTACGGGTATATTAAATGAATTTGTATCATATAATCCATTTGCTCCTATGAAAAAGGAGACTATTCAAACTGCCGATGGAACTGCTCAACCTATTGAAGGTATGGGCACGGTTCAATGCACTCCATCAATTACATTATCGTCGGTTTTATATGTTCCCTCCTTTTCTGTTAATCTAGTATCCCTGAGTGCTTTGGTGGATCATATGGATTGTCGTATTACTCTCGATCGAGAGAATTGTCTAATTGAGGATAGAAGGACAGGAAGAATGCTCGGTTGTGGCATAAGGCGTAATGGTCTATGGTTCCTGGACAGAAAAGGTGATTCCTCATGCACTGCTTTGTCAGTTGCTATGAGTGAAAATGAGGCCAAGGTGATACTTGAGCATTGTCGACTAGGACATTTGTCATTTGATACTATGGCCAAGGTGTTTCCTGAGATCATGAGTAAAGTGGACAAAAGAAAGCTGGTGTGTGATGCATGTGAGTACGGAAAGCACACAAGATCAGTGTATGTAAGCAGGGGGCTTAGGAGCATATCTCCTTTTATGCTTATTCACTCTGACGTCTGGACATGCCCAGTTATCTCGATAAGTGGAATGAAGTATTTTATAACATTTATTGATTGCTATTCTCGGGTGACTTGGATATATCTTATGAAGCACAAGAATGAGGCTCTTAAATGTTTTAAAGACTTCTGCTCACTTATTGGAAATCAATATGATGCCCGGGTTAAAGTATTAAGAACAGACAATAGAACGGAGTATGTGAATAATGAGTTTGAAAGTTATTTGTCTGCTCAAGGAATATTGCATCAGACAACATGTCCTGATACACCTCCACAGAATGGAGTAGCTGAAAGGAAAAATCGTCATATCCTGGAAGTTGCACGCTCACTCATGTATACTATGAATGTGCCAAAGTTTTTATGGAGTGAAGCGGTGATGACTGCTGTTTATTTGATCAATCGCACGCCTTCAAGATTGCTTGGGTGGAAAACTCCTTATGAGGTGTTGAAGGGAGTGAATGAGTTTGTTGTTCCACCCAAGGTATTTGGGTGCACTTGTTTTGTCAGGGACCATAGGCCTTCGATGGATAAGTTAGATCCTCGAGCAGTTAAATGCATATTTGTGGGTTACTCATCAAGTCAAAAAGGGTATAAGTGCTGGTGCCCCTCTGAAAGACGTTTGTTTGTGAGTATGGATGTTACATTTAGAGAGTCTGATCCTTTTTATGGAGAAAAAACAGATTTAAGTTCTTTGTTCACAGATCTTGACTCTCCTAGCATGGATGGGGATGAGCAAGAGGGGGAGAATAATGATTCGCAAGGTAGTTCAAGTGAGCAACAACCTAAGAAGATGGACATGGTGATTAGTGGTTCTGTTCCCCAACCAAAGAGAGTGGAGGCAGTTACAAGTTCCACATCTTCTCAGACAGATAACTCGAGGCATGAGAGGTGGAAAGACAAAGTGTATACTAGAAAAAGGTTTAGATCTCAAACACAAGCTGAAGAGGTGGTTCCAGTACCAACCACTGAACAATTGCCGTCACCTTTAATGTCTAATGATGCCCCAGAGGTGGTTCCAGCACCAAGCACTGAACAATGCCCTTCACCTTTAATGCCTAACGATGGCCGAGAAATTGTTGACGTCTCATCAACTTCTGAGATTGAGATTGAAGGCACCTCTTCAGCTGATTTGCCTATTGCATTGCGAAAAGATGCACGACTCAAGGCTGGAGTCCCTCCACCGAGGTATGGATATGAGGATAGCATTAGTAACTATGTCTCTTATGCATCCTTGTCTCCTTCATACAGAGGTTTTGTTGCATCGTTACAATCTGTTGTTGTTCCCAAAGACTGGAAAGAAGCAATGCATGATCTTAAATGGCGAGAAGCTATGTTGGAGGAGCTGAGAGCTCTTGAGAAGAATAAAACTTGGGATCTTGTACAATTGCCATCGGGAAAGAAAGCTGTTAGCTGCAAATGGGTTTTCACAGTGAAGCAAAATCCAGACGGAAAGGTGGAAAGGTACAAAGCAAGACTTGTTGCAAGAGGATATAGTCAAACATATGGCATAGACTACGATGAGACATTTGCACCAGTGGCTAAGATGAGTACTGTGAGAACCCTAATCTCATGTGCAGCAAATTTTGGTTGGCCTTTGCATCAATTGGACGTCAAGAATGCTTTCTTGCACGGTGATCTTCAAGAAGAAGTGTATATGGAGATTCCGCCGGGTTTTTCTAAGCCACACACAACTGGCAAGGTATGCAGATTGAAGAAATCTTTGTATGGCCTTAAGCAGTCTCCGCGGGCATGGTTTGATAGATTTAAACTTGCACTATGTGGTATGGGATACAAACAATGCAATGGTGATCACACTGTATTCTATCGACACTCTGGGCGTCGAATCACAATTCTAGCTGTATATGTGGATGACATTATCATCACAGGTGATGATGAGCCAGAGATCAAACATCTCAAGGAGAATCTAAGCAAGGAGTTTGAGGTTAAGGACCTCGGTCATCTTAAGTACTTCCTTGGCATTGAAATTGCTCGATCTCCGAAAGGTATTGTCCTCTCACAAAGGAAATATGTTCTGGACTTACTTAGTGAGACAGGTATGCTTGGATGCCGACCTGTATCAACACCTATTGATCCAAATCACAAGTTATGTGCTGAGTCAGGGGACCCGGTGAATAGGGAGAGCTACCAAAGGCTTGTTGGACGACTCATCTATTTATGTCATACAAGACCTGATATTTCTTATGCAGTGAGCGTTGTCAGCAGGTATATGCATGATCCCAGAAGTGGACATCTTGATGCTGTTTATCACATATTGCGATATTTGAAGCGAAACCCTGGAAAGGGACTAATGTTTAAGAGCCATGGGCACCTAAATGTTGAGGGTCATTGTGATGCGGATTGGGCTAACTGCCTAGATGATAGGAGGTCTACATCAGGCTACTGTGTATTCGTTGGAGGAAATTTGGTGTCTTGGCGAAGTAAGAAACAACCGGTTGTGTCTCGATCCACAGCTGAAGCTGAATATAGAGCTATGTCACAAGGATTGTGCGAGATCTTGTGGGTAAGAAACCTTCTGTCTGAGTTGAATGTGCTGAGGAAAGGACCTTCAAAGCTGTATTGTGACAACAAATCTGCTATCAACATCGCTAATAATCCAGTCCAGCATGATAGGACTAAACATGTTGAGATCGATCGTTTCTTTATCAAGGAGAAGATAGATGACGGAACTATAGTGTTGAGACATGTAATCTCTAGAGAACAAGTGGCAGACTGTTTAACTAAAGGTTTAGCATTAAGAGAGTGTGAGTTAGCATGTAACAAGATGGGAATGATAGATATTTATCACCCATCTTGAGGGGGAGTGTTGAGTTATGTAGTTAAAGAGGCCATGGGCCTAGAGCCCAGCCCATATGTATTGTATGTATATGTACATGTGGAGAAGAAGAGAAAGGGATGAGTTTCCAGAAATTTCTCCCAAAACCGACAATTTCCGTGTCATGCATAAGAGTTCATATTCAAATTAGCTAGGCGCAACACATTCTTACCCAATTTAGTGTTCCTCATATGTAAAATTTACGATGTTTTTTTTGGATAATGCAAAAAATTACGAAATAAAGTCCCTTGGACTTACGAGGTCTGCACCCCTAAACTTGCCCTTTCCTTCTTCCACGGCCTTAAACTTCGAACTTGCAAGGTTGTCTCTGACCTAAGAATGGTTTAACCTTCGCAAGATCGGCAGAAGGGACGTGGTCTTCCTTTATTTTTTATGACTGAATGAATGGATGTGTCTTCTTGATTCGCTACGAATTTCAATGGTTTTGTATTTGGTACCATACTTGTCTCAAGGTTTGGTAAATTAAGTCTATGGAATGTGGGGTCGGAGGATAAGAAAGTATGGCATGCCATAGTTTTGGCATGATACCAATCACAAGACTGGGTTTGTGGCGTGGAAATGTGTGGTTATTATGAATCAAACACGTCCCGAATTTACTGAGGAGAATATGTTATAGAGTAAATTTCAGAACTACGACTTTAGCACAATTTCAGAAAATTACAGATTCTTCTTGACTCACCACGAACGTTAATGAACTTTGATGCCAATAGAAAGTTCTACCCACACGTCAACGAATCAGTATCAGACCATGAATTTTCCACTCCGCGTTCCATCAAGCACCGCTACAGTTCAAGAATTTGAGCTTCCTGATGGGATGGTAAGCGACTACAAGCACCAGAAAAACTGGATAGAAACAAAACAGAGCGATAAGAATCTTTGGCCTGTAGGTGACACTCCTGTAAATGTATATTTTTCAGGTTGAACTCATAACAGCAGAAGCAGATGTCGGTCTCGGAGTGCCATCTTCCTTACGGCATTGGTTCCTCATGTGGCAGGGTACCGACTCACAGTCAAGAGTGATCGCGACTTCCTGAAAACTTGAAGTTGGTAACCACACGAGTACATGTCACGGCGATGCATGATCATGATAACGTACGGGGTCCAGTATGAATAGCATCAGCGCCGCCTGCACTTGTTACCCAGCACCACCATCATCTTGCTCCCCATCCATCGCCACTGCACACCAAGGCAACCAACCTGCATGGCTATGCGCTCATTAAGCTTGCTGCTGTTTATGACGCTAGCTGCCTCCGTGTCCATCTCGGCCGCACATGCCGACGACGAGGCCGCGCTGCTTGCCTTCAAGGTCGCCGCCATCAGCGGCGGGTATGACGACCCGCTTGTTTCATGGAACGGCAGCACGGGCGGGGCGGCTACTGCAGCTGGGAGGGAGTGAGGTGCCGGGGCAGGCACCGGCGAGTGGTGGCGCTCAGCCTTGCATCTCGTGGGCTCACCGGCATCCTCTCACCGGGCATCGGCAACTTGTCATCACTCAGGACTCTCAACCTGAGCTTCAACGGGTTTGGCGGGGACATCCCTGCTAGCCTCGGCCGCCGTCGTCGTCACTCGTAGTCTCAGGAGCTAATCTTGTTGAATACTGCCACCTCGATCTATTTCGCTCTCGATCTATTTCGCTCACGGTCATATCTTCTTGGCGCGTTGCGTAGCGCGGTCAAAAGCGTTTTATCTTCTTTCAGTATCAGGCCACGAATTTTCCACATAGTGTTGATACTGTGACCCGTATGGTTAAGCAACGTACAGACCATTTCATTTGACAACCACATGTACATGTCGTGGGCAGGATAGAGCATCTCTAAAAAAAGCCCTAAAAAGAGGTGAAGTGAAGGCAGAGCCCCGTCTTTATCGCCAGCTACAGTTGAGAGAGGCGAAAGTGAAGGCGCTCGTCCCTGCCAGCAGAGCCGGCGGTCTCTTCCGTCTCCGATGGCCTTCGGGGCGTCGCGAGATGGTGGAGACCGTCGTCCTCTCGCTAGCTGGTGGCAGTTTAGGTCCTAGTTTTTCTAGGTTTAGTATTCAGGCGACGACATCCAGGCGATGGAGATGGCGGCGCCATGGAATAAGGTCCTCCCCAGCATTTCTTTGCCTTGTCGGTTCTTTTCTCCGGTGCCGGCGGCGAGCTTGTGGAGGTGGGGCACCGGGAGCGATGCCCTTCTACAGGAGTACCTTGTCGGCGGTGCGATTTCTCGGTGAGCTGTTGCCGATCTTTTCTTTCGAGGATTTAGAGAAAGCTTCGGGTCTTGCGAATGTGGGGTGGACGGATCGAGCTTGTTTGTCCCTTGGCAGCGGTGGTCGTCAATGGCGAGTGGAGATCCAGGATCTAGAGGGCTTGGGGCGCAGCCGCGGTCGATGGGCGACTGCCAACGGCTACTTCTACTTCGACTCCTTTCAAAGCCAGTAGGCGATGGGGTTTCTCCAAATCTACGGCGACCTGGGGGTCTTCGTCACCGGCAGTGGCCGGCGATGGCGTCAAGCAAAGGAGCTAGGGACCTCTTTGTAATTTTCTTTTTCTTGAGGGACTTCTTTATAGTTTGGTGGGGACAGCTGTCTTCGTATCCTTGCTGTATGTACCTATATTTGTACGCATTTTTGTACGTCTTCTTATCCAGTAATACAAATACGTTTTATAAAAAAAAGCCCCCAAAACCATCTCCAACAGTACCCCAAAACTACTCTCAACTTTTTCCTAACCCCTAAACTACCCTCGTTTCTAGCTAAAATAGAGGAAGAATTGAGAGCTCCATTCCTTTTTTTTTTCACTAGAATTAATGTTTTTGTGGCTCCAAATGCTGACGTGGCCCAATCAAAAGTGTTTTGGTCTACTTTTAGCGAGAAACTTGTTGAAGGAGGGAAGTGCATAATTTTTTTAATTGCTTCTAAAATAAGTTTATGAGACTAATTTTATGAGGATTTCTTGGAGATGCTTTTAGAGAGATTCGCTATGAACATCACCAGCAAGCTATGATACGCCTCTACAGGTTTTTAAGAAGTGTGAAACGCAAGGATTGTGCAACACCTTAGAACGAACTAAAATCATCAACCCTTTTCCCCATTATGTAAAAAGATGAGACCGAATAGAAAATAGCCATAAGTAAATATATCTATCTCGGTGCTCATGGCCGCACATATAAGCCGATGAGGAGGCCAAACTACTGCAGCTGAAATTGGTGGTTGTGGCTATGCTGACGCGCTTGCTTCATGGAACGGTACCACCTGCAGATTCTGTGGCTCGGAGGGGCCATTCTAATTCGCTTGCATGCCCTAGCAAATCGTACTACCTTTCACACAACACTCTTTAATCATAGCAAAGTTCGAGACAACACATTTCTAGCCAATTTAGTATTTCTCTTCTGAGAAAATTACGTCGCAGGTCTCTAAACGTATTTGTTTCTCACATACACCCTTGAATTGCAACCAAGGTTTGCGCTACCACGGTAAACCAGACCGGTTTTCGCGAAAGCCGGAAAAACCAGACCAGTCTGGTTTACCCGGTAGGCTAGTTTTCGTTTCCAA
Organism: Eragrostis nindensis; assembly: GCA_012490785.1. Classification (NCBI taxonomy): domain Eukaryota; kingdom Viridiplantae; phylum Streptophyta; class Magnoliopsida; order Poales; family Poaceae; genus Eragrostis; species Eragrostis nindensis. The sequence goes on along the minus strand of JAAXCT010000061.1, from coordinate 1,200,110 downwards.
ATATTTAAAAATTGAAAATTTGAAGCAAAAAGATATGTAAAAAATAGATCAAATTTGCAGCCCAATGGTGGAACCGAAACATGTAGATTCGATCGTTTCGTGTGTCAAAA